>WNWU01000001.1:17188551-17228426 GCA_012654045.1 Ptyas mucosa | reverse complement strand
TCTAGTCTAGTCTAGTCTAGTCTAGTCTAGTCTAGTCTAGTCTAGTCCAGTCCAGTCCAGTCCAGTCCAGTCCAGTCCCTTCCATTCCATTCCATTCCATTCCATTCTATTCTATTCTATTCTTACTTTCCCACCAGTTATCTGATATTTTATCAAGAGGGGTTTTTTTTTTTTTTGCCAATATGAGATTCCCTTTGCATTCACCAACTTTGTGGCACTAGAAAAGAAATAAAAATAAACTTGCGCCTCAGATTTATACACCCTAGGCTGAACACTTGCTTTGTGACTCAGGTATTTTAAAGATAACAATCTCTACCTGCATGTATATTTCTGACACGGCTCCTCTTTCATGGACTAGTCTTCTATATTGAATATATTACCTAGCCTTTTGAAATACATATCTTTACTTCTGAATCTATGTCAGGTTTTAAATTAGGATGTAGCATTTTAGAAAGCCAAATAATTGGTCTCACTATGGCACATCCTAGTGTATATTCATTACTAGCACATCCTAGATTGCATTTTTTAACTTCCCAATGATAAAGACCTGCTTTATGGAATGAGATGGGTAGCATATAAATTTAGTAAGTAAGTAAGTAAATAGGTAAGAAGCAAGCAAGCAAACAAATAAATAGCCAGCCAGCCAGCCAGCCAGCCAGCCAGCCAGCCAACCAACCAACCAACCAACCAACCAACCAAAACTGCAAAATATATGTGTAGCGAGCACATACTACTTCTAACCACAAAATTCATCTTAAGCAAGTCTTCTGTGGCTGCATCATTTCAGAGTGCAAGTTGCTGTTTCTGACAACACTCCATATAGCTTCAATTTCCTGCACATAGACTTGTTTGTATGTGTGTGGAGATTTTCAAGAGATGGGTGAAGAATTCAAATCTGGTATCATTCCTACAGACCTGTAGCTAATGAAAAAACAAACAAACCCCTTAACACGTGATTTTGCCTTTCAGAATCTGATTAAAATGTTCCTCACAAACTAAAGATGTAGACACTTCCTTAAATAGGAGGAAGAAACTCACAAAGGCAGACCTGAATGCATCCCTAGTGCTCAAACAAATCAGATCATCAACATAAATAGGTTTAATCAATATATGCTTGTCAGAAATTTTTATAAATATGAGTTTCTAACAATAATTAACAGCATTTGCTAAATTAATATAGCATTCAATAGTTCAGCAAGATATACCTGCAAATTCTATTGAATAACTTTGAAGTTTTATTTTCTTTTAATCAAACATTTCATCATCCATTAAACAGTGTGTCATCTGGGTACAAATTTTTTGTGTCATAACAATTTAGGCTTACCACCATATTCATTAGTTATATCTAGTCTTATTTCAATACTAATACATAATACTTAACATATCTATTATTGTAACATTTCTCTTCTTAACTTATTTAACTTTATAATACCTTGCTTTCGTATTTATTCTCTAACCATTGATAGAATATTAGTCAGATTCTTCCTTTTCTTTGATTGCAAGTGTTAATGTGTTCATTTCTGCACATTCTAATATTTTCATAATCACATTTTCTTCTATAGGGACCTCTTCACCCTTCCAATTCTGTGCAAATACAATTCTAGCCACAGTTATTACCTGAATAATCAAGTATACAATTTCTTTGCTATAATTCCCTGGTAAAATCCCCAACAGGAATATCTCAGGTTTTAAATCAATATGTTGCTGCATCTTCTTCTCCAACCACATATAAATTCTTGCCCAGTATTTTTTTGCTTCTACACATGTCCACTACATATGATAATATGATCCCGGTGTCTGGTGGCATTTCCAACATTTAGTTGATTTATCTTTAAATATTTTTGCCAGTCTTTCAGGTGACAAATACCATCTATAAAAAATCTTGTACAAATTCTCCTTGTATGCAGTAGACATTGTTAATTTATAATCCCTATCCCATAATTGCTGCATTTATCTAGCTCTATCGTATGTCAAATGTTTTTTGCCCATGCTATCATTGTTCCTTTAACTTGTTCTTCTTCTAATTTGATACTCAATAAATAGCTATACAATTTTCTTATCACTCCCTCATCTGTTCCTGTTAATATCTTATCTAATTCTGTCAGCTCCATATAGAAACCATATAATTTTGCATCTTTTTCATATCTAGATTGTATTTGCAGTTGTGTATACCATACCATATCAATCCCATGCTTTTCCAAATCCTGTTTCATTTTAAATTCCCCCTTTTCTGACAAAATAACCTTATATCTAACAATATTTCCCATATTAATAATATTGGGATGTATTAGCGCTTCCATTGTCGAAAGCCAAATGGTAACTTCAGGTAATGTTGTTCTCTAATTTTCTCCCATATTAATAATAAAGCATTTCTTATATAATGTCTTTGGAAGTAACTATGTGTCTTATTTTTCCCATACCATAAAAAGGTGTGCCAACCCAACTGCAAGTCATGTCCCTCCAACGTCAATAATCTTGTATTTCTCAATACAATCCATTCTTTCATCCATAATAACAATGCTGCCTAGTAGTATAATTCCCAATTTGGTAGTCCAAACCCTCCTCTGGTTCTCGTATCTTGTAACAGTTTTAAGTTGATTCTGGCCTTCTTCCCCTGCCATATAAATTTCACTATTATTTTATTCAAATTTTCAAAATATTTTTTCTCCAATTTTATCGGAATTGTTTGAAATAAAAACAATAGCATTGGTAGTATGTTAATCTTGATTGTTGCTATTCTTCCTATTAACGATAATTGCAAATTTTTCCATCTCTCCAAATCTGTCTCTTCTCTGTAACATTTTTCACTAATATCTTAGTTTTCTCTTTATTAATTTTTGATCCTGCCACCTCACCATATTCTTCTATTCTTTCTAATAGTTTTGGCCCTATTTCTTGTGGATCTTCTAAAATAAACACCAAATCATCTGCAAATACCTGTAATTTATATTCCTCCTTTTTAATTTCCATACCTTTTATCACTTTATTCTGTCTTATATTTCTATTTAATACTTCCAGCGTCAGTGTCATAATAGTGGGGATAGAGGACATCCCTGCCTTGTACCTTTCATAATATTAACCTTTTCCATCATATCTCCATTTACCATCACCTTTGCTGATTGTTTATAATGTTCTATTGAACATCCATTTTTTTTTACTACCAGTTCTGTGTGCGTGGGTTGGTGTGTGTAGGTTGGTGTGCGTGGCAGGGGAAGGATACTGCAAAATCCCCATTCCCTCCCCACTCCTGGGGGAAGGATATTGTAAAATCTCCATTCCCACTCCACTCTGGGGCAGCCAGAGGTGGCATTTTCTGGTTCTCCAAACTACTCAAAATTTCCACTACTGGTTCTCCAAAACCAGTCAGAACCTGATTTCACCCCTGATCTGATGTTCATGGCAAATGATTGTCAAACTAAAAATTATTCCACCATAGTTCATAGCTATGATGACTTTATATTTTCCTTCCTTCCTTCCTTCCTTCCTTCCTTCCTTCCTTCCTTCCTTCCTTCCTTCCTTCCTTTCTTCTTTTCCTTCCTTCCTTCCCTCCCTCCCTCCCTCCCTCCCAGATAAGTTCAACTAATTTTAATGCTGCAGGGCCAAATATAAGATTTAAATGCAGAACAATTTCCTGGACAATAATTATTTAAAGAATACAACACATTTCACATTCTCATGACTGGATCTACTGTCTTCTGAGCTAGTAGAGACTATCTGCAGAAACAGTTCTTGCAATTCACCAAAATTAGTCTGAATTCTACCATTTCAACATTTGACCAAGGAGTCTGTGTTTATGTGCCTTCTCAAAATTAATAGAACATATTTATGATCTTTAACAGCAATCTGTAATTCCTCATTTGGCAAGATATATATCATAAATCTGGAATCACAGGGATATTGTTTCATGTTTTTAATAGACACATTTAACAATCTTCGGACAAGCAGAAATGCTGGCATTGCTCATGCTTCCTCTTCTTAACTGCTCAACTTCAAAACCTTTGATGACTTCTGAGATTATGTTTTAAAGGTAAATTCCCATACATTTAATGTTTACCTTAAAAATATAAGATCTTTGGGGTGGCATATATCATAGGAGTAGTGTTGAGGCCCGCCAGTGGCCTGTGTGGATTGTGACTGATCCTGATGACGAGGAGGCTGGTGTGGTGTCATGCCAGCAGCCTGTGCAGCCGGTGCTCGAGTCAGACAGCGAGGAGGCTGAAGAGGATGTGGTGCCAGAGTCAGAGACTCAGCCAGGGCCTTCAGAACCTCCAAAGGCTCCTTCAAGTGAAGATGGTGAAGTGGAGGAGCCTCTTCTCAATGCTTGAGCACGCAGGGATGCCAAAAGGCAGGAGGTCTCCTCGAGAGTAAGGCTTGGGGTTAATTGGCCACTCCCTTAGCCTATTTAAGTTCTCACACAGATAGCAAATGTTTCTGGAAACAATGTTTGGTCCTATGCAGAGCATTTTGAGAGTGAGTTTTTTTGTTACAACTTGGTTTCTGGGCTGATTGCCAACCCTGGTCGGACTTTGTTTAATCTCTGTAATTCATAGCAAGCTGATAAGGACATTTGTGGTTAAAGCCTACATTTTGAAAGGGGTTTGTTTGTATTAAAAGGAGTTTTTGGAGCTGTGTGTGTGCTACACTTCTTGGGACCCGTAGCTGGAGCAGAACAGGTACACATCAGTGTTGGGTTGCCCCCGGTTCAAACTGGTTTGTAAGAACCGGTAGTAAAACCAGTGGGAGGCTCCGTGCACTGACCCTGACATCATCAGGAAGCTTTTGTGCATGTGGCCCCGTTGCGAACTGGTAGTAAAGGTAAGTAGAACCCATCCCTGGTACACATATCAGGGAAGCGTGTGGCTGGCTGATGCGAACAGCTAAAAGAACATTTAGCTGTCCTCTGGTATGTGGAATGACTATTTCATTTCATCTGTTGACATGGTATCTGCAGGGAATGTGTGCCTATAAGATCATTGTTGCCTGTTAGTTCTACACAGGCTTTGCACATATGCTTAGGAGCTCTACAGGATTCCTTATGGTGGGAATACTCCCATGCATCTTCATGCATAAAGGCTCCTTTTAGTCTTTTCACTGATGAGGTGATGACCAGGGCAACACAATTTTGCCCTCTTGACATTCCTTCTCTGAGTATGGACAAACATGACATGCCTTCTCTGAGTATTTCTATCTCTTCCTTCAGCATTCAGCCTCTATCTTTCTAGGACAGCCATATCAAAACCATCAGCTAAAAATAATTCAAGAAGCACTGATATTTATTGCTAAATATCACTGCAGCCTTGAAAAGTAAACAACGGAGCTAAGAGACATAACAAAAGCTAGAGCCATTATCCTTTAAAGAAATCAATAACTTGCTCTCCACAAACACAGGCTTTCAACATAACACCCTCAAGGCACCATTTTAAGTACTCCATGCTGCACTCACTCTTTGGTTCGCTCAAGTCATTTTGTGTCAATTAAATTTCTATCAATGGCGCAATGGAGCAATAGGGTGTCATTTTTCAAAGGAACTGTGTGATGGAATGGAGCTTAAATAATGTGCATGATCAGCTATAAAAGGGAAGAAGGAGAGAGGACACTCGGACAAATATCTACTTGAATTCCTCTTGTACTGAGCCATGTATGGGCAAAGCAGTTAAGCAGCCTTCAAACTGAAAATTCTGTTACACTGTCTGCCTGAAAATAACAATTGAAGTTGCTCATGGCGAAAATGGTTCATCACTCAAACTGGAAATGCTGACTGATTTTGTGTGTGTGTGTGAAGGTTTAAGATTATAGATCAGTGGCATTAGGAGAAACTTTTGTGGTTGCAATACACCTTAGAAATAAAAGTTGCCTCTGCTTCAGAGGGCAGACTTTCTTGCTATGTTGCTCCAGAGACAGACTTTCCTGCTATGCTGGAAAATTTCTTACCAAACAACAGTACCAGAGGAACAAAAAATAGCAATATTTGATAATGTGAAGAGCTGCTCTGGAAAGAAATTCAGAAATTGCAGCTAGTCAGCATAATCGTGAAATTTAATAGCGTAGAAATTATTCTATTCCCCTTTCATTTTCCTTCTTATACTTGCCAGCTTTTTTCTGGGCTCAATTGCAGATCTGGTTTAACCTTTAAAACCCTAATGGATGGATTCTGGGCATCCTAAGGATCACCTTCTTCTGAGTTGGCACCTTCCCAGTCCTACAAACAGCAGGGAGAGTTTTAGGATAATGGCACCAATCCTGTGAATTGCTTTCATTCACCATGAGTTTGTTATTTTGGTTTTAATTGGGCTTGTTCTTGGTCTCCTCCCACCCACTCTTCTTATTGCGCTCTGTTGGATTTGGTTTTAGTTCTGTTTGTATTGCTCATAGTGGAAGTGAGTGAAATCTCTCTCTTTTTCTAATTGCCACTTGTTGGTATATACTGTTACTTTTTGTTGTCTTGTTCTATTAAATGTGAGATTTTGCTTTTTAGAAATGCTTGCTATGTTATTTAATAGAGACTGCTTCTTTTATTTTTTAATCCACTTGATACTTATTGTTGGTTTAAATAAGAGGTTATATAAGAGGTTTTTAAGTTTTAAAGGATATCTTTATGCGTGGCATGATGTTTGCCTTTGATTTAACGTAGTATTAGAAGAAAATCATTCCACCAACCTTCTTTCTCCATGATCAAAATCGCAGAATTGTAAAAGATGTAAGACTATAAATTTTGCAGTACAGGTAATCCTCTATTTACGGCCCAAAATTTCAGTTGCTAAGCAAGACAGTTGTTAAGTGAGTTTTGCCCCATTTTATAACTTTTTTTGCCACGGTTGTTAAATGAATCACTGCAGTTGTTAAATTAGTAACAGTTGTTAAGTGAATCTGGCTTCCCCATTGACTTTGCTTGTCAGAAGGTCACAAAAGGGGATCACATAACTTCAGGATACTACCCTGTTTCCCCCAAAATAAGACATCCCCTGATAATAAGCCCAATAGTGCTTTTGAGCGCATTGCAATAAGGCCAAGCGCTTATTTCAGGGTTCAAAAAATATATAAGACAGGGTCTTATTTTCAGGGAAACACGGTACAACCCTCATAAACATGAGTCAGTTGCCAAGCATATAAATTTTGATCACGTGACCATGGAGATGCTGCAATGTCGTAAGTGTGAAAAACGTTCATAAGTCATATTTTTCAGTGCCATTGTAATTTTGAATGGTCACTAAATGTACGGTTGTAAGCTGAGGAGTACCTGTATTCAGTGATGAACCAAGGACAGAAAGAGAACATCATGATGTCAAAGAGGGAGCTGTGTTTTATACAAATACAAAACCTTCAAAGGAAGCCCATGCAGCATTGCTGCTGCCCATCACTGTATTTTGTATCTAAATTTAGTGACTAAGTAAGGGGAGGGGATGTTAAAATCTTAAACAGTGTAAGATTGTGATGTCTGAAGGAGCCCTTCTCCCCAGTGGTGGGTTGCTCCCGGTTCGGGCTGGTTCAGGCCTGTTTGGGCCGGTTCGGGCAAGCCAGTAGTGGTGATGATGTGATGTCACCGAACCGGTTCTCTTTGACTGGGAGCTGGGCCCTCCTGCCCGCCCCCCACGTTATACTTACCTTTATTTCTCATTTTTTAGCCCAGCTGATAGGCGCAGCAGACTGGATTTCCGCACCTCAGCTGGGCAGAAATTTAATGTGCTTGCGCAGAGCGCAAGTTGTGGCGATCGCGCGCAAAGCACATGCGCGAAGAGAACCGGTGGTAACACCGGTTGGAACCCACCACTGCTTCTCCCTTTATTTACCTGTCTAAGTGCTAGAGCTGTCAAATGTTCCTCAGCTCCATTTGATCTTTCAAAGTGGTGAATTACTATGTGGTATCCTGTTTTGTTATCTATTACTATTATCTCATTGATGAATATTTAACCAGGAAAATAGGCAAACAAAGACCAAAAGAAATTGTGGGCCAGTTAGAGGTAGCATTCACAATGTTTGCTATGGGACCCAAGCATGGGTTTGCAGGGCAGTCAGAATTCCCTAGTGAGAATTTCCATACCATGGTATTGCAATATCCAAGAGCTTTCTGAATACAGGTAACTGTTTCCTCTCAAATGAAACCCATTTGTCTTTTTGCATGGCATCATGTTTACAAGAGCAGGAATAAACTTAGAAAACTTTCCTAAAAGTTTCAGGGAAAGTCCTTCTCCACCTCTTTTATCTAATCTGATCACCTGGAAGCAACAGCACTTGAAACTTATACTTTCTATATGAAAACTATGTGTTTCTCGTTACACGGTGATGTTTTTCACTATTATCAAGCAGGAACTCTCTCATCGAGAGAGTTTAATTTTTAAACAGAGAAAATATATTCCAGGGTTAGATATCTTTCCTGGACAGATGGACAGTTCAACCATCTTGTAAGATATTTACTATGCAGATACCACTTCAACAGACTTTTGACAATTCATTCAGTAATCAAATTATTTGTCATTTTACAAGCAGGGACATATACGAATGTTGCAGGAAAATGATGGGGAAGTGTGAAAGGTTCCTTAATTTGTTGTAACATCACCTCCCCCACCCCTCCAGGCATAAAACTGGCATGTAGAGTATTCTGTGGATTTATCAGCAGAGAGAAAGGAAACCACCCCTGCCTGCTAGAATTATCTCCTGCAACAATAGACACACTGATTGACTCAGAGCCATTATTCTCTATTTCAGTTCTGAACCAGTCACTATAAAAAAGATATTATTTCTGGAACTTTCTTTTCAGCAGGGAGTATATGATTTGGGATTCCATGGGCAGGAACAGTCCAATTTCCCCTAGCTTTTCAACCAAGCATTAAATTTGGTCTGGAGTCTCAATTTGCTAAAATAAGATTAGTAAATGGGTACAAGGGTCGGTGTCTTCTCTGCTAGGCAGTAGAACACTCCCTCCCCAGGGTGATCTGCAGGAGACTTGTATAATGTCATTCCACTGCCAGATATCAAACTATTTGTGTATATATTCTTGACTCCTACTGCTGCTATAGTAATGCAGTATCAAATAGTGTCATAATAATTAAAAATATAGCATAAACTTTTAAAAACATATTTTAATAGATTCTTTTGGCAAGTTCTATAGGCACCATGTATTTGGAAGGAAATAATGAGTTATATCAGTGGTGGGTTCCTCCCGGTTTGGCCCGGTTCGGCCGAGCCGGTAGCGGTGACGATATGACGTCACTGAACCGGTTCTGTTTGTTCGGGAGCTGGGCCTTCTCATCCGCCCCCAATCTATTCGCTGCCTCCCAAGTCCCAGCTGATCGGCTAGAAGAAAAAAACTGTTTAAACTCTTGTGGCGGGGTTTCAAAGGGCCGCCCTACAGCTGATCAGTGTTAAAAGGCAGTGTGGTGGTAGACCAGTGCGCTCAAAAAACAAATGGGTAGATCGGGGCCTCCAAAAACAAATGGGTAGACTGGTACAGCTCTGCAACCAGTTAAAAGACTGGTAGACCAGTACCTCTGCTAAATCCTAAAGAATTGTCACATGACCATCAAACCATGCCCACAAAATAAGCCACGCCCACAGAACCGGTAGTAAAAATTTTTAGAACCCACTTCTGAGTTATATATAATGGATTATAAGAGCTGTGATGGCGCAGTGGTTAGAATGCAGTATTGCAGGCCAAGAATTCGATCCTCACCAGCTCAAGGTTGATCTTTCTGAGGTTGGTAAAATGAGGACCCAGATTGTTGGGGCAATATGCTGACTCTAAAACTGCTTAGAAAGGGCTGTAAAGCACTGTGAAGCGGTATACAAGTCTAAGTGCTATTGCTACACAAATTAACAAGTGTCAGTGAGGTATAAATATATAAAATGAATTTAAAGAAATCTTTCTTTTCCCCAAAATTAATGCACTAACAGGCAGAAATCGTTTGTGCTTGAATGTAAGACACTGAGACACACCAAATGGCAAGTATTATAGTTTTCCTTGTTTCTGGAGCAGTCTTTCCTGACATGGCACCATCCATGAGTTGTGGCTACAAATGACAATAGATTTTTACCTCCTTCCTAATTTTCATAAAGGGCTCTTTCTGAAGTTGGTAAACAATCTCAGTCCTAGAAAGGCTAAAATGTAAAAATGATGCTTGGTCTAGGGAGTACTGTCTTGTTCAATTGCATCAAGTTGGTTGACAATGAGATATAAGTTGTATTTGTGACTTTTCAACCTCAAGATGCCTCAAGGACTACAATCACCAAGGTGTCAGCAAGGCAGGACTGACCCTTCTTGATTGTATAAGCAAACAATCTTTATCTTGAGGTACGTGTGGTGAAAGACTATAGCTCCTCCAATGAAATTACACACTTTCCTTGATATTGTCCAATGACCATCCACCTTATCCAGAATCTTTCCCTGTCCTTCAACTTTCCTTAATCTTCCTAAGTATAGTTATTTGTTCTGTCCATTATTCATTTACACCACACACACAAATTACAACAATTCTTCTTTGTTCTTTGTAAATGAAAACAGTTTTTATTTTATAGATTCTTCTTGAAGGGCATAGTATTCATAGTAACCCTTTCCACATCTATAATTCAGATTAATACTTTGTGTTTTTTTTCTTCAGGCTTCATGACCACAGATTACCACTGGAAAGTCAATTACTTTAGTTCTGAGATTTCTTGTCAAAGAAATATCTTCTGTGAATTTGCCAAAGTCTGACATTCTCCTTAAAATTAACTTTTCTTAAATTTCCAATACCATGGCCATTTTATCTATTACTGAGAACATAAAAACTTCTACAACTGTCAATTCTTAGTTAATGAAGCATTACCTTTGTCTTAATATTTGACATCCACTCTGCTTACTTTCTGTTTTTTATTTTCAGTATTAGTTCTTCTGCATCTTTTTATTTTCCCCTTCCAAAATCAAGTGATTTGTGTATATCAGATACTGCACTAACTTCCAGTTTTCATTCTATTCATTAGTATGAATAATGTTAAACAAAAAAAAACATACACTATTGAGAAGTAGGGTTGTATAGTGACCCATTATATACATGGTTATTGTACGGAAATTGTGTGGAGTGTTGAACAATGACAGCTCTGAGGAAAGGAAACCTGCGTTTTCCACTAAATCACATTTGTTTAACTAGAGTTTTGCTGAATAATTCAAGATGGCCACCCTGTCTCAAAATATACATTGTGGATTGTGACTTGAAACTGGTGGAACAAGGTACCATTAAATAGTTTTACTGCTTCATTCAACCTAAGACATCTTCCAAGCAGTTGCATATGGCTAGCTACACCTATGGCATAGGAATAGCAGTGCTATTAAAGTCCTTCTGTTGCTGATTGCTGCTTCTCCTTGCAAATTAACCCCAAATTATTTGCTTCCTAGCACAGGGTTGTAGAACATAGGCTACAGATGTGTCTAGATATTTCTAAAGAGTGGAAAGGGAGGTGCAAGGTATCACTAAACTTTTGTAATTTTGACTGTATTGGGGTTTTTTTTTGTTAAATGATTTGATGTTTGACAAAATTTAGTAAATCATATTAGTTGCCTGTATTTGAAATTATGTTAAAAAGGGGAAAGTAACTGCTACATAGTCACATTGCAATCTATAGGCTCTAAGGTTACATATAAGTATATTCTTCTTTGAAATATCTTAAGCAAAACTTCGCTCATCTAAGGAATTAGTGCAATGGTTGAATAATTTACACATTCTCTTGTATATCCCTTTTTAGGAATAGACACTGATCTATCCAGCTCTCAGCTAAACAATCTTGTTCCATATTTCTTGACATACAGCTTTTAGCACTTTAGTTACCTCTTCTCCTACATCTTTAAGCAATTTATTTTTATTTCATCTATGCCAGGTGCCTTCCAATTTGACAACTGGCCTGTTATCTCTCAGATCTCATTTTTTAGAAGAATCAGTTTCGTAATATATGCATTACTTTTCTACAAATTTATTTACTGGTATTTATTTCAATTTCTATAGCCACCCCCCTCAGCAAATGACTCTGGTAGCTCACAATTCAAAAACATATTACAATTAAAATAATAAAAAAATTTAAAATAATAAAAACCATTAAAACAGTAAAAACAGAACATCTAATTTGACTATATTCTGTCAGTCAATCATTCTGCTTGTAGATGTTTCACAATAGACTTTCTATTTTTCTTCAATCTTCTTTTATCCTATCACACAATAGTTTGTTCTGAAAACCATCTGAATACCTTTTCTTTTAAAATATTCCATAACAAATTCAGACAGGTTTTTTTTCCCCATAAATCAATAATTCTGGGTCTTATCCTTAACGCAGATTTTATATTTCAACTTCATATCTTCCAGAAGAAATCTTGCTGATATACCAGTTTATCCGATATATTGGGTATTAAAAATGTGTGGTCTGTTTCATGATCTATACATGGCAGTGACTTAGCTGACTAGATTGCATTTTGATTTCCATTATGCAATTGGTTTGATTTTAATGTTATCCATCTGGTAATATCCAAGTGTAGAGTTTGTGTTCCTCTTGCTTAAAGTAGTTGTTGACAATGGACAGAAAGGCACAAAAGATACAATGAATGGGATGTCCATGCACAGGACAGGCAGTATCCAGTGTGACCCATGTCCAGATTAAAATATGTGTGCTTGGTCTAGGCATAGATCTAGAATGAACAAATTCTGGACAAAGAGATGCTCCAAAGTAGAAGACAATATGGAACAATGCAAAACTACTGGTAGTGATGGGACAGCATTAAACAGAGGTACATGAAAAAAAGGCCAAGTATGGTGACAGCTGTGAGTATGCCTTCAGAGCAGCACTCAGAAGCAATCAGAAGTCTTGTTTAATTATAGTTCAATTGAACAACATCGTACCTGGAATGGCCCAGCTGAACTTCTGAGTTATTATGTTTGTTTCATGAATGAAATGAAATACATTTTCTAGTTTAACGGATAGTTTAAGGCTATGGTAATTTACTTAAATAAACTATCTCTTGTTTATTTCATTTATCCAGCTGAAATCCTCCTGCATTTTCTCTTCCACCATTTCTACAATTGTAGAAATGACCTTTGACCTTTCTAGGTTTTGCATTTAAAACTACTTGAAATTTGGCATAACATTCCTCTGGACCTTCCATTGTTGGATTTTTAGAACATGCATTCATTTTTACAATATTGATGTTAGCCACCTACTAAGAGATACCTACTAATGCTAACAGATACAATCTGTTTACTGGATTTTAGCCAACTGCATACTCAGCAATGTCCATTTTGATTATTAGTACTATTCCATTCCTTCATATGGTCTCATGCCTTAAATACCTTTAATCCAATAATCATCTGATTTGATGATTCAGTCCATTCTGATGCACCTGCATTCAGTTAATATTAAATCATCAATTTCAATATGTTTTCTATTTTGACAGTTTCCCATGTTTCATGCTTCATGATTCTCACATTACATGTTTTGATTGTAAATGTCTTTGTAAAACGATGCACTTTTCTTTCATTATTGGCACCATTGGTGACCAAATCAGGAGGTTTTGATTTGGTCATGTTATCACCTCCAGATCATCTTGTGACATTCAACATTCTTCCTGGTAAGTAGAAAAATTGGTTGCATCTCATCATCTGGCACCCAAATTTATCTAATGTTTTAGGCCATAGTTTTCTTGCAACAAAACTAGATCTGTATACTGTTGCCTTCTTAATTTAGAATTTAGAACTACACCACCTTCAGTATGACTTAAGCCTAGCTCATAAAATCATCTGCTACAATGTCCTACCTGTCAATGACTACTTCAGCTTCAACCACAACAATACATGACCACACAATAAATACAAACTTAAAGTGAACCGCTCCAAACTCGATTGCAGAAAATATGACTTCAGTAACAGAGTTGTCAATGCCTGGAATGCACTACCAGACTCTGTGGTCTCATCCCAAAACCTCCAAAACTTTAACCTAAAACTGTTTACTGTTGACCTCAACCCATTCCTAAGAGGTCTGTAAGGGGCGTGCATAAGAGCACCATCCCTGTCTAAATGTTCCCTTTAATTGTACTCATTTTATGTATTCAATTCATGCTAATACTTATATTTATTATCTAATATGTACTTGATAAAATAAATAAATAAATAAATATTTGATTTTGAAGCGCATACTCTTAGATGGATTGGAACAACTATCAAGTTTCAGCTGCTGTTATCTCTGATGTGGTTTACCTTAACTTCACTATCTCCTTTCAACTTTACCACAAAGATCACTTCACCTGCTCTTGATAGCATTGTTTTCTGAGTTATTCTACCTGTGTAAAACCCAAAACAATAATTTTGCTAACTTGAGTATGATGAAACTTCATTTTGAGAAATATAAACTTCCACATGAGACTCGATTATCAAAAGATAGGAGATCAAGAACTTTACCATTTTAGGCTGGAGAAAATTTAAAGACTGACAGGGCAGCTCTTCTTTCAATATCATACTTCACCTTAATGGTTTTTCAAGAGTTGAATATATAAAAATGGCTGCAGTTTTTCATCATTTTTATAAAATCTTCCCTTTCATGACATTAGCAGGTTGACATAAAGTGTGTGTGTGTGTGTGTTTCCAGAGGTGTTACTTTCAGCCTACAAAATAGCTAGATGTTGTGCAGGCTAGAAAATGTCAATTGTCAGAATCAAACATAACATTTTTGGGGGGACTGGCCAGGAGAAGACATAGTCTGAAGATTAGGATGTTAACTGCATAGTCATTGCAAGGGGGGGGGCGGAGGTTGCAAGCGAAGTCTACAATAATATGCATGCTTTGTTAGTTCAGGCCCATTAAAATGAAGTGATAAATTTATCAGCAGAGAAATGACACAGGCCATCTTAATCTGGAGAAGAGTTGGAACAGGAATCTAAAGCTAACAGTAACTGAGATTAGCCTTATTGTATTGAAAACTATGTTAGTTAAGGACTACCTCTACAAGAAGCAATTAAAAGCTATAGTATGAAGTAAATTTTGCCCCGTAACTCATCCCAAAATCCATTTCCACCATTCCCTATGTATTTAATTGTCAATATTCTCCAAAGGTCCTCTGTCTAGACCAATGTAATTTAAGATTGTGGATGTTTAACTGATGTAGAGCTTGCATGTAATTATAACATAATATCAAATTTTATTTTGAAATAAAACATTCCTCTCTAAGAAATAGACAGAGGCTATAGAGATATATTAGAAAAGTAATAATTCAGTTATATGTTTTTGAAAACATACAACTTAAAATACTTAGAATAGAATACTTAAAAGAGCATTGGTGATGCAACAGACTAAAGTGCTGTTAACTAGCACCAGCTGCCTGCAATTACTGCAAGTTTGAATCTCACCAGGCTCAAGGTTGACTCAGCCTTCCATCCTTTCGAGGTAGGTAAAATGAGGACCCGGATTGTGGGGGCAATAAGCTGACTTTGTATAAAAAAGAACACCGCTTGGGGGGGCCGAAAGCCCTACTAAGCAGGTATATACAAAAGTATGAAGGCTATTGCTTAACGTATTGTAAGCCGCGCTGAGTCTCTGGAGAAGGGCGGCATATAAATCGAACCAATAAATAAATAAATAAATAAATAAATAAATAAATAAATAAATAAATAACTTAGATTCATCCCAAATTGATCAAAATTTCTTCCAATAACAGATCAAAGTTTAGGAAATCAACTCTGTCCCAATTTATGTACATTAGTTCATTTCATTGATGAGAAATAATAGGCAAGCACAAATGACTAATTTATCTGAGACACTAACATTTTGTCAAGAGAATGCAAAATAACATCAGGAGAAGAAGTGTGGCAGAGGGATGTCAATGTCAATAGATGTCAGTGATTTTCTTATTTACAAATATTTAAAGACCAAAAAAATGTATGGCTTTTAACATAGTACGACTAAGTTTGAAATAGAATTGGGTACAAATGATAAACGTGTAATTGCTGAGATGTATAACTTTTATTGAAATTTGAAACAGGAAATAGATAGGTAATAGCCATACAAAGTTAAATTGATGTACATCTAGCTTAGAATTATTTAGCCTGACCGATATTGCTCCCCAGATCTGATACTGGGGATGTGATAGTAACAGAAATGATAAGAAATGATAAACCTTGTCTGAACAAAATAGACAGGGAGCACATCAACAATCACACCTGAGCTCTAACAGATCAGTCTATAATGCTTCAGGTGAACATTAATCACCAGTGCCATTATGACCAAAACTGCAGTATTATGACCAGAAAAAGTAGAACATGTTCCACAAAACGCCTAACAAGAAACTTGTCTAGATCTCAAAAGGCCTAAACAAGAAACCTATCCTACTTTCTACATATTTCCATTCCCTAGGTCACGGTTGTCTAATTTGCGATGTCACATCATCACATGATGTATTGTGACTTTTTTCCCCTTCGCTAAACTGGGGTTGGGCATGGCCAGCAAGTGGTGCATCTGGCCTGCGGGCCGCAAGTTTAACAACCCTGCCCTAGATTATGTTTCCACACACTATTCTCAAATTAATGGCTGTTACAATAGTTTAAGTAAATATTAAAATACAAAGGAAGCTAAAAGAACCTGACTATGCTTAGCTTAGAAGAATGGCTGCGATTAATTTTTCAATGGTTTTAAAAGGCTGAACAAAGGAGACAGTGACCTACCCATTTCTGTGTAGGGTAGGAGAGGACGTAATTATTTTAAAACCCAAAATTACATTTAGGGTAACCTAATCATAATAATTAAGGGATAGAAAAAAACTGCTTGGGATAATAACATATTTTTCTTCCCATCAAGATTTTTAGAGGCAGATCTATTGGGATGATTTATAGGATTGTTTCCAGTGTTGACTCAAACCTGGTATGAGATAACCTATAACTTTTTCTCATTCATTGCCATGTTGATACAGCAAGCTACTTGAGTTTGGATTTAGTTCAGAGTAATATTTAAACTCAGCCACGACAGGTTTGAAGCCAACTTTTATCATTATATGGGAATCATATTTCATGCAACGATACAAAGGTTATCATAAGGAATACTCACAAATGACCAAACATTTAGATTTCAGATTGGTATGAATCATCTTTCATTTAATATAGGAATTCTAAAATACTAGTTTTGGACCTACTAGTGAATAGAAGGATTTCTAGGACTGCTCCAAATGCTGGCATGATTGTCAACAGCTGTTTAAATACTGAATATTATATCAAACAACATTCTTCTATTAGATGCTTCTAATAAACATTTTAACAGAATAACCAATCTTCTAGTCCAATCCTCTGCTCAAGCAGGAAACCCCTATATCATTTTCAGACAAATGGTTGCCCATTCTCATCTTATTTTAGATCATTGCCTTTCCTTCCACTTTGACTCTTGCAAGCTTTGCTGAAGCTGCAGTCCTATATTTGCTTACTCAGAAGTAAACTTTACTGAACTCATAGCAATGCATTTTATAGACAGACGCATTTTGGAAACCTCAGAATGCCAACATTTCTATTAGATTTTGTATAATACAGAAATTAAGTGTACTTGACACAATTTCCATCATAGTAATTTTTCTGGGTTCTCAAATACTATAGTTTGTAGAGAAAAATTGGATTCACACTTAGTTCTACTCTTTCTTCTGCTAGTTGTAGCTGAATCACTGGTAAGTGGGCATGCTGAATAAAATACATACCACAGCTGTACTTGGTCTTGTCAGAGAGCCAATTTGCGTTATGCCTGTCTGTTCAACAATGTTTCCTGGTCATAGTCCATCTGTTTCAAGTTCACAAAGTGCTGAAGAATACAAATATCTCTTCTCATTGTAGGCACCCTACTTCAATTACATTTTGACTGTGAAGGAGAGTTTAACAGAGAAATGCTGATAATATATCTCCTTTAAATTTGTCAACAAAATAGATAGTAACCTTGGAATTCGTTGGCAATACTTGGAGTTTTGTCCATTTAAAAGCTTGCACATATGATGCTGCTGTTCTGCATACCATTAAAAACAATGTGCGGGAAGGGGAGGGATATAGAGAATTTTGGGTTACAAAGACAGATTATCTAAAAAGCCACCCACAATAAAGTTTAGGATAGCCTAACGGTCTTAAAAGTAACACAGATTGTCTCTTTAATTTTCCAGGAAATAGACTGCTTTCAGTTCTGATTTTGGTTTATCAGGAATACATATGAAAATTAATGTCATTAAAAAAGAGTATCATATATCTCTCCACTATCACCATCACCAGAAGTGAAATGCTCCACTTTGTAAGGTCAATTTATGACAGTAAATATTAGTAGAGTTTAGTGGTTGCCCAGAGCTGATTTAATAGGAACAGACTAAAGCTGAAAAAGTGGATGAGAGATACAGCTCCAAGGTATTTGCTTAGGCAACATACAGGTCCTAGGATTAAACTAACTGTCCTCCTGATGTCATCACTGCTTTTTTTCCATTATATTCTTGGTTTAAAATATATTAATGGCCAATTTAGCTAAGGTTAAAAGGAATGAAAGCCTGTTTGCCTACTGATAATGCCTACGGAATTACTGATAATTCCGGGTACCTACAACGAATTTAAATTTGAGAGTTGGAAGATGGCATAATCCAAAATTGCAATCCAAATATGAAACATATCAAAATCTTACTGAGATTTTGTAAAAATACATTTAAGCATGGAATATAGTTAAACCTGATTTACGTGTTTCAGCAAATACACAAAGCTTTGCTTAAGCTTTCCTGATTTTCTGATTACATCATTACACCTACACCATTATTTTACACCATTACAATTATACCATTATTTTACACTTGTTAAGGAGTCATCCATTTCTCATCAACTGGGCTTCTTTTGTAACTTTGCCTAGATTTATTCTTTTCCCCAAACAACCACTTCATAAACACATGGAACAACATAGGAGAACAACCACATCAGGACTAGATTCAGCAGTCCATCTGCATTTAAAAGACACAGGCCACTCTTTTGAAAACAACAAAGTCCCTATTTTGGACAGAGAGGATCGCTGATTTGAAAGAGGTGTTAAAGATGCCATCTATGTCAACATTGAACAGCCTTTTCTCAACAGAGGGGGAGGGATGCAACATCATCTATCTCCAATCTACAACACAGTCCTTTTAACAGTTCCAAGAAGGCTCCACACCAATTTGCATCACTCAGGTGACCCTGATGACACAGATAAACCTCCAGGTGACCTTAATCACCCGCTAAAAGAATGCCAAAGACCAGCTGTCTACGAGAAGTATAAATCCTTCCATTCCCCACCATCCAGTCAGAGCTCAATGAGAAGTGAAACATCTTCAAAAAAAACCCAACAAGAAAGTCCAGTTGCCTCTTGAAAAAAGCATCTTTGGGACAACTATAAGCTGGATGACTGAGCATCTCCATAGACATTATGGAGAGAGAGAAGTTCCCTGAAGATGGGCTCCAGCATGAATCCGAAAGTTTGGAAGACTAAACCTCTGGTCCCAGTGACCAACTCAGATTGGATCCTGCAACATTATCTTGGAACACCTAATGTACTTTTTGGAGTATAAGATGCACTCCCCCACCCCCTAAAAGAGGGTGGAAATGTTGGTGCCTCTTATACACCGAATACAGCCATTTTTGGCCTCCTGAAACCCTACCCCACTCATCCCATTTTCAGCAAAAGTAGGCCTGTTTTTCGCAAAAATGGGATGCGTAGAAGGTTTGGGAGGCCTGCAGAGTGCTCCTGGGGGCCGGGGAGGGCAGAAACCAGACATGCGGAGACAAAAAACTATTTTTTTCTTGTTTTCCTCTTCGAAATCTTGATGCGTTTTATACTCCGGTGTGGCTTATAGTCCAAAAAATATGGTATATTTGCCTTCATTTGTCTATCAACAATACACATGAATTCTACAGATTGACAGTAGTGTTACAAATCTGTAGCTTTTATATGTTGAATGCTTCATTGTAGGCCTTGGAATTTACTCTTTAGCAAATGTTTATAGGGAATGTAGTCATATTTGTCTAATTATTTACATCTGACAGCTTGGGATGTAGTTTCCTGTCAATTAAATGCAGCATAAACAAGCACAGCAGAAACTGAAATGATTAAGTAGTCAATATAGTGGCCAGGTTTTCTGAAACTCGCAGAAATAATATAATGGTCTTATTTTGTTTCTGAATCTGAAATTGCTGCTCAATGACTTTAGTTCTATTGTCTAACAAAGAATTCAGTCTAGCAATGACTGCCATTCTGTGCTACAATCTTGGCAAGACATAAAACCTAAGAAAGACATAGTAAGATATACAGTATACCTCTGATGGATATATTGTGTGTCTCACTGTGTAATCCTTAGGATTATTCAATATCAGACCAGTGGTGGGATTCAGCCAGTTCACACCTATTCTGGAGAACCAGTTGTTAATCTTCTAAGCAGTTCGGGGAACCGGTTGTTGGAAGAAATCTTATTTTGTTTTTTCCCACTTTGCAGGGCTAATCCTGTAAGGAAGGCAGGAAGGGAACATTCTGCTGTTGTTTCTAGCCTAATCTTTATTGCCCTGCTTACAGAAACTGCCTCTCTGGTTAACCCTTATTACATTATAACAGCTAAGGCGAAGCTCCCATTGACGTGAGTGACGTTGAGTTGGCCACATTCACATGGTGACATGACCACCAAGCCACGCCTACCCAGCTGGTCATTAGGGCAGAGAACCGGTTGTTAAATTATTTGAATCCCACCACTGTATTAGACATCATTAAAGTATCCCTGAATAACAGAATAACAGAGTTGGAAGGGATCTTGGAGGTCTACTAGTCCAACTCTCTGCTCAAGCAGGAGACCCTGTACCATTTCAGACAAATGGTTGTCTGATCTCTTCTTAAAAACCTCAGGTGATGGAGCAGCCACAACTTCTGAAGGCAACAATTTCACTGGTTAAATGTCAGACAATTTCTCCTTACTTCTAGGTTGGTTTTCTCCTTGATTAGTTTCCATCCATTGCTTCTTGTTCTGCCTTCAGGTGCTTTGGAGAATAGGTTGACCCCTTCTTCTTTGTGGCAGCCCCTTAGATATTGGAACACTGCTGTCATACCATGCCTAGTCCTTCTTTTCATTAATTTAGACATACCCAATTCCTGCAACCATTCTTCATATGTCCTCCAGTACCTTAATCATCTTTGTTGCCCTTCTCTGCACTCTTTCTAGAGCGTCAACATCTTTACTGTGGTAACCAAAACTGGATGCAATATTCCAAGTATGATCTACCAAGGCATTATAAAGTGTTACTAACACTTCATGTGATCTTGATTCTATCCATGTTAATGAAAGTGAAAGTGTTGCCATAGCACAAATACCACTAATTAGCAATAGCAATAGCACTTAGACTTATCATTTCACAGTGCTTTTACAGCCCTCTCTAAGTGGTTTACATAGTCAGCATATTGCCCCCAACAATCTGGGTCCTCAGTTTACCCACCTTGGAAGGTGGAAGGCTGAGTCATCCTTGAGCCTGATGAGATTCAATCTATCAAACTGCTGGCAGCAGAAGTACCCTGCAGTCCTGCAAGCTAACCCCTGTGCCACAGCTCTTGCTTCCTTATCAACGCAATTTATCTCTGTACCTCTGTTCAGTGGTACTCTAAGAGACTATATCCAACAATGTCTTATTCTGAGGAGTTTCCCATCCACCCCATGGAACCACATATTTCATTCTGAAGAGTCTTCACTCTGAAGAGGAGTTGTTCCAGAAAGCTGATCAGCATGGCAGAGAAGAGTATCAGACACTAGATCTTAATAACATTAATTGGGGACTTTGTCCAACTATATTACCTTTCGTATCATTTAGAGCATAGGATTCATTCTATCACAAGAAGAATGAGTCCTGAACAGTGGTAGCCATTGGTGGCTGAGAGCATCATAATGGATAGAAACACATTTCTCTGTTGGTAGCTCATTTTATTGTTTAGGCAGGCTACAGCAGGTGATTGAAGTTGGAAGAACCAAAGACTGCACTGCCAGGTGGAAGCTCTCCATAATTTCAGGCAAAAGATTTCAGAAACCTCTTTTGAGGTCTAAGGAATCAAACTCTCCTGCTTCAGGTTTCAAATATTGACTCTCACACAACTTCTATGGTAGTTCATAGTTTACTCAATGTTATAGAAATAATCAGAGTCAATACATGCAAACTAAAACAGTCACTGACAGTTGCTTATCTGAATAGTTTGCTGTTAACAGGAACATGCAGAAGAAGAGTCCAAAATCAGTCCAAGATTCTAAGCGCCAGATCAGGGTGTCAGCCAGTCTAGATGTCATAGGCAGAATTCACACAATCACATGAGAGCCAGAGATCAGACAGTTGATTTTTAGCAAAGGAACATGGGTTAGGGCTATTTCTTAAATCAGACTGCATCCATCTATCACTGATCAAGAAATTTATTTCCTTACTGAGCAAATATCTTATTTGGGAAATGAATCACTTTTGAGTTCTGCTGAACTTAGTAAGTCAAGCATTGCAATGAGATTTTGTCCTTAATTTCCTCAGCAATTTTATTCTATTTTTTTCAACATAGTGAAAATAAATATTCTCTTGATCTCACAACAAAACTGGAAAACTACTGTATTTTTCAGAGTATAAGACACACCTTTCCCCCCCAAAAAAGAGAGTGAAAATCTGGGTGCGTCTTATACTTCGAATGTAGCCCTGCCCAGCTTCTCAAATGAGGTTTCAGAGGTTGAAAAAAGCATCAGAAACGAAGCTTCAGAAAAGAAGCCCCCAAACAAAGCTTCAGAAAAGAAGCCTCCAAACAGAGCTTCAGAGGCTTTTTTTCTGAAGCTCTGTTTCGGAGGCTTTCAGAGGCAGAAAAGAAAGTTTTTTCTGAAACAGAGTTTCAGAAGTTTCAGAGGCAGAAAAAAAAGCAAAAAAAAGCAAGGCACAGAGCTCATAACCAACGAACCTGTTGCTAAAATTCACCTCTGGGAACAGCTGATTGGGGGTATTCCGGGAGGCCGATCCACCTGCCAATCAGTTTTTTTCTTATTTTCCTCCCCAAAAACTAAGGTGCGTCTTATACTTCGGTTTGTCTTATACTCCAAAAAATACGGTATATGGAATAGTTTTCCTGGCATAAAGAGAGATGAGGTTTGATTTGGCCTTCTTCTAGCCTAGTTTTTCAATTTTCAAATTAGCTTACAGTTCTAGGATTTCCTGGTTGTTTCCCAATCAAGTACTGACCACACTCACATTTGACTGGCTTTTTTAAAAAAAATCAAAGTTTTCCAATAGCCTCTTCCAATCAGAAATACTGTACATAGTTTAATTAATATTTCAGTTCCCTCCAAATTATTCAGAAATAAAAGTTGATCCTTATTTTTATTTTTTAGCATCCTGTCATCATGACCTGACTTAATAATTGATCCTCATCTGCATTCCTCATCTTCTATCTTCATCTTTTTCTCTCAGCATTCTGTGTCTTCACTGAGCTTTAAGGGGTAGATTTTTTTTTCTCTCTCTTCAGATAATTTCAATTTTTTTTTAAATTTTTGCAAATCTCAGAAATGGTTTGCCCATTCCCACTGAGAATTTCTCTTGCTCTTCAGTGACCCAGTTTTGACTACTTTCCTGCTCGCGTCCATCAGCTAATTGTCTATTCTGCCACAAAGTGATGCTTTTGTATGGTAAGACTGTGCTGAAGGCAACCAATAAAACACTTAGAAGTTGGAAACTTTGTTCCCATGTAGAGAGGCCCACTGCTTGGCCTCTCTAAATTAAAGTGAATTTTATCAAACTGTAACTTAAATGGATCGATGTAGATGTAGATCTGTCTACTATAGATAGTTCATCTTTGTGAAAAAGATAGGTTCTTCTATTAAAGATTTTTATTGGTCTCAATTGATGATTTAATATCTTCTCAAATATTGAAGCGCTGCTGTTTCAAAATACAATTATGGAAGGGGGAAATCATAATGTATTGATTTAAAACAATACAGTGGCCTTAAGACATCAAATCTAATAGCTATATTGTGTTATCACAATGCTCGATCAGATTGAAGATATTTTATGTTTTTGTTTTCATTGTTTCATTCATTCACGTTTAAATCTTTGAGCTTAATACCAAAATCATGATATTAAAGTCCATTGTATATTTGTTATCCGTGAATATTTTTTAAAAAGGAGAAAAAGAAAAAGAAAGAGCTGCTTAGAAGAAGTAGATAGATAGATATTTAATCTCTCCTTTCCCCTTTCTCTATACTCTGATTGATTTAGAATGTTTATACCTCCTTTACAAACATGCTGTAAAATATTTATATTTGTTTTGCTATTTTGTACATATGCAAACCATTCTTGCTTGAATTTGATTAAACTTCTGTTGTGGATATTTGCTGCTAGCTTTGTCATCACTGCAATCAGATATCATTGATATTATATCTTTCTTCCAATGTTGGGCAAAATTCATCTTCACAGCCATAAGCATGGTTTTTGTTAATGTATCCTGGGATTATACTTATTTCAAACTTCCAATATTTTTGAGTTTTATATGTCCACAAAAGATGGTAAAATTTTCTTCTATTTCATGACATCTCCAACACCTCTTAATATATGATTTATCTATCCTGGAAATTGTGGAACTGTGAACCATCTGTAAAACATTTTATACCATAAATACCTATGGTTCTAGAGAGCTAGACCAGTTCCTTCCAATACTGATATTCAACTGCTCAGGAATTTTATCCACTGTTATCTATGATAGGCAGCATGCTTTGTGATACAATTTAAAATTTGGGAGAGGAAGACCAACTCTGTTTTTCAAATCTTGTTAAAAAACTGAATTTAACTCTAGATCTTTATCCACTTCATATGACTTTACTGACAATTTCTTGCCATACTTGTATAGTGTTCTTCGAGATTGAGATATTGATGACACTTGAAACAAGTAATTTATCTTGGGTAATACATTCATTTTGATAATTGGAATTGGAACTTTACATTTCTTTACCTTTCAAGATTTCTTTTGATTTCTTACCATAATTTAGCATAGTTGTTTCAATATATTTCTTGATTATTACCTGTCAGATGCAAACCATTATGTTTCACTGAGTGGGTTATCTGACAGGCAGATTCTTCCCACAAAAGATTTACTTCTCCCTGTGTTAAGTACCTTGCAATTATTTTTGTTGTTTAACATTGATTTTATATCTGGAAAATTCTCCAAAGTTGTGAATTGTTTTCATCAACTGTTTTATTGCTCTTTGTGGTTCTGTGATATTAATTCTATATTGTCTGCATAACATTCAAGCTTATATTCCTCTCTACAGATTTTAAGACCTTGTATTTGTTTATCACCTTTTCTGCCAATACTTGTAAAGCAGTGAAGAATAATTGGATAAAAAGTGGAAATCTTTGCCTGTTGCCTTTGCTTATTTGAAAGTCTGTGGAGGGTGTTCCATTAGTCATAATCTTTGCTATTTGTCACTGGAATATATTTTAACTCAGACTTTGAACTCTTCTCTAGTCTTCATTTTATTCAATATGGCTAGTAAATATGGCCGCTGCAAGTCCTCAAAGGCATTTTCCACATTCAGAAAAATTAGCGCAGCTTTCTCACCAGTTTTTGTTGATATGTTCTATAATACTGATTACAGTATTATAATTCAGCTATTATCCTTAATGTTTCTCTTCAAGTTTTATAATCTATCTTTAGTAGAAGATTGGTATATATGGCTGTGGTTTCTCTGTGTCATTCCCTTTTACATGTATGCCTGTTTCCATGTTGATGGTACAGGTAGACCTCAACTTACAACAGTTCATTTAGTGACAATTTGAAGTTACAATGGCACTGAAAAAAAGTGATTTATGACAATTTTTCACACTCAGGATCGTTGCAGCATCCCCATGGTCATGTGATCAAAATTCAGACACTTGACAAATGACTCATATTTATGATGGTTGCAGTTTCCCAGGGTCGTGTGATCACCTTTTGCAACCTTCTGACAAGCAAAGTCAATGGGGAAGCCAGATTTACTTAACACTTGTTAGTGTTACTAACTTAATAACTGCAGTGATTCCCTTAATCAATGTGGCAAGAAAGGTCTTAAAACAGGGCAAAATTCATTTAACAAATGTCTCACTTAGCAACAGCTCAATTGTGAGTGTAAATTGAGGACTACCTGAATTGCCATCGTTTCAATTTCATTTGATGTGTTTGTCAATAGTTCCTCCGGAAATTCTTTTTGATTATTAACCCATTGGAACTTGTTGCTTTTCATATTTTTTTTAATTACTTTTATTGCCTCTTTAATTTCTTGAACAATTTTAAATGTGCTTAGTCTATGTTCATCATGAAATTCTTTGACAACTAACTTTTTGATATATTTATTCATAGCAGCTTTATTGATGTTAGCCTCCTAATTCTTTTTAAAAACTGCCAATTATTCTATTCTTTCTGCTGAGCCCTTTCTTTTAGATGATTTTGTGTATCTTTCTTTTACTTTTTCTTATGTCTTGTCTGGTTTATTGTCATGTTCAAAGTTCTTCTGCTTGACAAATTTTATTTTCTTCTGTAATTGTTCTATTTCTAGTACATTTAATTGTGTGTAGTTTCTTGTAATTCTTTCATCGGTTGTCTGTTTGGGCTAGTTTTATGCTTTTGTTCCATTTTTTTTATTTTAGTCTCTAATTAATTAGGAGACCAATTCCATGTTTTTAGCAACCTATATTGATAAATAAATGTTACTGTGTATTTGTGAATAAATATACAGTAAATAAATATACAGACATGCTTAGATAAATGTATAAATATTAATTTAATTCATGTCATTGGCAAAGATTTGATTAACTATATGAACATAGACTTCTGTGGGGGAATGTTGTTCCAGTGTCAAAATGTGCATAATAAGGTCGTGGTACTAAAAGTATGATTTATATCCTTGCATCATTTGTCAGGCTCCAAGTAATGCATCCATCACAAATTGAGCTCTGAAGCATTTCATTTCCTTAAAGAAAAGATATCCATGGCATATGGATGAGAGTAATAAGAGCAAAGTTTGCATTGCAATATCACCTCATATGTCCTCATTTTGACACAATCTGTTTGCTGTGAGTGCCTATATAGGTGATGACATGATGTTTCTACATGATTCCTGATTATGAGAGATTGCCTCAATGATAAAAATGTTTAAATGGGAAAGAAGCCTTTGAAGCAATTGGTATAGAGTTCCCATAAAAGATAAATAAGAAAGCTTATGCAAAGTTGCATCCCTTTTCATTTCAACATATTTGTAAATAAAAATTAAATGTAGCCCTAATATCCTTGAGGCTGAGCTTGCGCAAAAGGTAATATATTTGAAGATATTCTTTAATGCTTTGCCTTTTAATATCTTAAGATGTTAATGTTCCTGAGAGTAATCACATTTTTTTCCTGCAACATGGTAGAGAAAATGTTTGTAGTTGCCCCTTGCCCTCATTAAGTGGCACTCTTTATGAAAAATGTCTGTGCTTTGAAGCAGATCCCCACCTTGGCAAATACCCATAGTAATTGTTCTGTCTAGCTAATTTCCAATAATGCAAAACGTTGTCTACATCTTCTCTGATTGTGAGGAATTGGTAATCAGGTCAAGCACCATTGGCTATGAGAATAGTGAACTGTAGAAAATGGTTTCATTGCTGAGTAACAATGCTGTAGGCTGCTCAAGGTAAATAACATGTTCATTACTTGGGAATTCATTCTTCATATCTACAGAAAAATTGATACATGCTCACAGAGCAAGCCTTAGAGCTTTTAACCATTAATGAATGTGCTCTGATCAGTATTCAATCTATTATCATAAAAGGCCTCCCAAAATGAAATTCAGCATGGAAATAGAAAGGGCTAATTTATAATGTTGAAGGTCCATTGCTACTACAACTCACTTAAATAGCTAGAAGGTTTCGGAGAAATAGTTCTTTCTGTCTAGAGCAGCCATTCCACAGCCAGCTTTATTATTACTACAATTGTGAACAACAAAATAGTTAGATCCTAGACTCCTAAGTCACACAATTAACATTTGCTGTCTAAATTGCTACTGAAGAATACAGATTTGTGTACTTTTTAAAAGTTTGGGGTGGAAAAAGGACAAATTGTAAAGAAATATTTTCATCATTTGCATATGTAATACAGTACATGAATAGGGCAGAAAAAGAAATGGTTTTATTTCAATGGTTTTTTTTAAACAAAGGAATTAGAAAATTTAGTACAGATTCTTTTGAAAATTATGTAATATAATTCTTCCTTGGGAACTCGACTCTTTTCTTTTTTCCAAGATGGCAAGAGTGGTTCCGATAGGGAATGGCATAAACTATCTAAACCTGCAAAACACCTTTACGGAATAACATGTTATCTTTTGGTTGTTCCACTAAATTACTTCCAATGCATTTTAAAGGCAACCAAGTCAACGTTGGAACTATTGAGCACTGGAATATGAGTAAAATGAGAATATTGAACATTAGAATATTGAGAGGATGTAGCATGTACACTTGAAACTGCTACCACTAGAAATTTGCCTATTCACAAAATGGTTATGATGGTTTGCATAGCCAGTCATGAAACATCCATTTGCCAGAAGAAAACCTGGTTCTTTATATTGTTTTTTAGTTTTCCAATTGAAACTTTCTGAAGCCTAGAGGCATTGCATCAAATCAAGATGATTTTAGACTACGTTGTTTAGCAGCACAATGGCTTCCCATTTTTTAAAAAATTAAAGTATATTTTAGAAAGGGGGCAGGAGCTTGGTAGGTATGAAGAGCCATGTGTAGGAGCCTATCACTGTTTATTTATCTATTTAAAATTAAATGTATATGGCCGCCCAAGTTGCATACATTGATTCCAGGTGGCTTACAGCATTAAAATTCCACAATATAAAACCTCACTACCCCCATCTCCAAACTCCCACCCCCAGTAGAGGCAATAGATACAATAACATTTATTTATTTAAAAAAGTTTAATTAAATTTCCTGGCCCTGATTTACATTATTCTAGATACCTGGCTAGTACAACCTGCAATCTCTCAGGCAACCATGGGCAAGTGGAAGATACTTCTTGTGAAAATCAATGGCTCAATATCTGAGCAGGTTGACACAGGAAAATACCTGCAATATTGTTAAAGATTTTAAAAAAAGAAAAACTTCCCCAGTCCACCTCCAAAAATTGAAAAGATGTATACATGGAAGAGGCAGTCCTCTTCCATGTAAAGGTACAATTGGAAATGGAAACACTCCAATTGTCAGAATAAATCTACCTTGCTGATTCCCCAGGAAGACCTTAAGACCTTCTCTGCCTAAATCCTGCTTTACAACACAACTCTACATAGAATTGTATTCCATTCATGTAAGAGTGCTTTTGGATTCAAGGTTCTTGCATATCTTTCTCTAATGTCCTTCTGGGATCCTCTTTACTTTTCTTGCATCCCTTCTATACATTAAATACTAAATTTCTAATGTTGTATAGAGGTTTCTGTATTCAGAAAGGATCGGAAGAAAGGGAGATAAAATCTCAAGAACCCTATCTGTTTATATTCTATATTTTAAACAAGGACAATGTAGTATTTTGTTGACAAAATGCAATTGTGAATTAGGCAAGGAAGAGGAGAGCATTGCCAAATTGATATTATAACTCCAAATTCATTTCATGAGCTATGTGTTGTGTTGCTTACCAATAAATAGATCCATTTTCAAAATATTTGGAACAGGCATCTCAAAATTTGTAAGCATATACACACACATACAAATATCAGGGCTATAGCCAGAGGTACCAAAGCCTTGTAAATTCTGTCTACAATCTGATGATACAAAGGAAAGAGAAATGAGAGCTCATAATGACATCCTATATGTGTCTGTCCAGAAGTGAGGCCTGTTGAATTTTACTCCATGTTTAGGATTTCCAGCCTAGAATACTTTGAAGAAACAATATACAGTATTCCTAAGCAAGTGGATATAGGAGAATTACATAGTCTTTTTGACTTTCATAAATCATTTCCAATTCCCACAAAATGATGCTTCGGGTATTTACCAATGTCAATTTGTTCAATTACATTTGGACTATATATACTTAGAGGACTTGAATAAATTGTAGTTTAGGTTCTGAAATATAGGTCCTTATACCATAAAACTCATTTCTCTGTTTTATAAACATCAGTCATCAAATCTATTTTGTTATAATGTTACAAATGTTTGTTGACCCAAATTAGGAAAACATGATTTGTAGGGTTTTTTAAAAAAAATCTACTGAGAAGCAAGTTTACCTAATGTTAAACTGCATGCAGTTTATGTCTAAGAGTAAATTGTCGAAAAAAATGGCCAATTAAAAACAGGATTTTTTTTGTGAGGAAGGTCTTTAAAAATCTTGCCTTAACTATGAGAGAAGTACACTGCCATCTGTTGGAAAAATTCTGCAAATTCATTAAACTGTAAAAAAATTCTATTGCAAAGACTGAATCAGAAAGGAATAAGCAAGTGGATTTCTTGCTGTGTTTGGGAGATTACATTTTTCTTCCAAATAAAATTTCACTATTCATTGAGTAAGCCTAAGAAAAATACCATCTCACAAATATAGACATAGTTTGATTTCAGGTATATATTAAGGTTTAGATTTGAGAGACTTTTAAATTGGAAAAGAAGTATGCAGCAAGGAGACGCACAATGAAAATCACAAGACCAACAGTAATAGAAGTGAATGCAAATAATCAGCAGAAATATGGGACTGTAGTATATTTTCTACTATGTTTACAATGTGTGTAATTAGACATAATTCATCATTTTTCAATATTGCTTTTAGGATTATTCAATTATCAATTTTAATTATGGGTGGATTACACGAGCCGTACATTAAAAATAATTTGTTTGAATCATTTTCTATTAATTTTCAACCTATTTTTATGACAAAGAAAGGATTTAGTAATTGCAACTTTTTTGTGCTCAGGTAATGTTTACTCAAGCATTCTAGGCAAGGCATTCTATTCACTCTTAGGTATCACAATCCATAATGGGCTGCTGGCACACAAAAGAAATGAATATTCCCAATAGATAAATAAGCAATTGTCCTTTAATTCTATTCATGAAAAAATACTCTTTTTACATTTTAATAGGTACCTTTAGAGAAAAGGAAAGATTATTGACTAAGAAAAAAAATATGTCTTGTGCTGTGAACATTTCCCCCTGAGTTTTGTTTTAGTGGGGGATAAACTATGGTTGTTAAAAAATATGTTTTAAGGAAAAAAAACAGTGACAACAATCCTTTATCATCCTTAATAGTGTGGATGAATAATTGGAGAAATAGATCCTTCCCTTTGAAAATAGAGTTTATGCTATATGCCAGCTTGATAGCAAAAGATATTCACCAAAGTAATTCTGCATTGTTTGTCATATGGACACGCCTTTGAAGGTTGAAAAAAACCTCAGTCTTCTCCATCTAGTATTTCACTCACTTCCATGTACTGTTCCATCTATACTCCATTGTCCTTTTAATGATTTTTTTTTTCAATAAACAACAGTGTTTGTTAAGAATGTATACTCAGGGCAAACCAAACATTATTACAGTAGATATTATATTGGAAGACATTGTACCTCACAATTCCCTCCCAAATCTTTCCCAATTATTATTTTTTCCTTCATCTAGTCCAACAACACAGTCAGATGAAGAGAGAGCTATTGTAATTTTTCTCAAAAGAAATGCATTTAAGATTATTCCCCAGGAAGAGTAGATATGATTTAAATTATAACCAGATTATTGACAAGAATTCTGAACAGTGTCCAGTTTTCCCATTTTGTCTATCTATGGTTGCCAATCCCATCTGAAACCTATCCTGGAATTTCCCTTTCCCCTACAGAAAACACATGTACTGTTAAATACTTGCATATGTTTATGCACATATATGAAAATATGTGCATGTATATATTTGCCAGAAGCTTTTCCCTCAGATATTAACTGAATTAATATATTGATTAAAATTGTTTATTAGATAATATGTATGATTTATAAAATTAATTTATTCCTTGATCATGATATACTGACCATTCTCCTTGTCACAATTAAACCATTCTCTTGAATAAAAACATACCACACACACAGATAAACACTTCCAACAGCAAAGCAAGCAAGAAAAAAAATGAGGTAGTGTTAGCAGAAAGGTAGCAGTATTAGGAAGAAAAAGAAGTAAAAGGGGGAAACAAAATGACATGGGTTTAGAACGCAGGGAAAAGATCACTGAATAAAAAAGGAAGGAAGTCCTGTCAAAATATTACAGAAAGAGTCCTGTAATGTTGACATGACGTTTTTTGGGGAAAAGAGCTAAAATCCACAAGGCTAGCAGCCTCTAACAAGCAAGCTGGCTATATGCTAATCATGAATAACAGAATAATAGAGATGGAAGGGATCTTGGAGGTCTTCTAGTCCAGTGGTCATCAACTGGTGGTCCGTGAGAAAATTTTGGTGGTCCGCAGAAAAATTATTTACATTTTTTTATATTGCACTAAATCAGGTCCTCAAACTATGGCCCCTGGGCTGAATACATGAATGAATGTTTTGTATTGCTGCAGAGAGTCTCTTTGTGTGGGACAGAGGGGGGAAGAAATTCCAATTTGGGGTCTGCTTCAGCCTCCTGATGCAGGGCTTTGGGGGAAGGCTGGAGGGAAGTGCTGCTGGTGGCGAAGAGCCGGAGGGCCTTGTTCCAGTGGGACTGCATCATGGCCTGGAACTGGCTGACCATCTCAGCCCGCTGAGCCTCCAGGCACCGGTACCTGGCCTTGCACTCCCACAGGTCTTCCCTCTGCTTGGAAAGCTGATGCTCATAGTCCTGAGTGAGGTGCTTCGGCTGAGCCTCCTTCTTGGTCAAATCCAATTTGAACTGAGCTATTTTGCCAACTCTTTCTCATGGTGGCTGCTTAGCTCCAACAACTGCTTCCTGTTGGGTCCCTAAGGAGCCCGGGTGGGGAGGTGAGTGACAGTGAATTGACCACGCCCACCCAGTCACATGACCATCTAGCCATGCCCACCCAGCTGGTCATTAGGCAGATCATTTTAGTGGTCCATGGGAATTAAAACTATGAATTTAGTGGCCCCTGAGGTTGAAAGGTTGGTGACCCCTGTTCTAGTCCAACCCCCTGCGCAAGCTGGAGACCTAAAGCATTCCAGACAAATGGCTGTCCAGTCTCTTCTTAAAAGATGGAGCACCCATCTTCTGAAGGCAAGCTGTTAATCAGTTCCACTGATTAATTGTTGAACGGCTTGCCTTCAGACATTCATATAGTGTGTTGCATCAAAAGCAGTACACTATTCAGCAGTGTATAGCAGCACCTATAGCCATGTGTATAGAATAGTCTTGCTATTCCTTTATTTTCCAGAGGTTTTTCTGATGTTATGTAACAGTTCGTTTGGAAACTGATATGTAGTTTCAAAGGGATCTGTTGGAAACATCACACTTCCTGACTTTTTCCTCCATTCACTAAAGGTTTAGGAATGTTCAGTTGGTATTGATAATGACATTTTTGCTCCTTCCCATTTCTAACTTCCTATTCCCTCCCCCCTTTCTTTGAAGGGAAATGGTAAGCACTGCCAATATTCTTTTACTAAAACATGCCCTGAGCATATGGTTGAATATTAATTGATTTTAGGTCTAATCCAAGAAATTACAGCAATATATGTTTTTTTTAAAAGCTTACATGGAACCATACATTAGTTAAGGCTGTGGTTATACTTCAACTATATAAATTATAAATTTATTTTATTTATTTATTTGTATTTCATCAAGCATGTATTTTATGATAGATACAAGTGTAAACATAATTATAAATTCATGAAATGGATACGAATAAAAGGAAACATTAGGACAGGTAGGCACGTTGGTGTGCTTAAGCATGCCCCTTAAAGACCTCTTAGGAATGGAGTGAGGTCTACAGTAGACAGTCTAAGGTTAAAGTTTTTGGGGTTTGGGGAAGAAACCACAGAGTCAGGTAGTGCATTCCAGGCGTTGACAACTCTGTTACTGAAGTTGTATTTTCTGCAGTCTAGTTTGGATCGGTTTACCATGAGTTTGTATCTATTGTGTGCTCTTGTATTGTTTTGGTTGAAACTGAAATATTCATTGGCTGGTAGGACATTGTAACAGATGATTTTATGTACTATGCTTAGGTCAGACTGAAGACGGCGAAGTTCTAAGTTGTTTAAACCCAAAATTTCAAGTCTGGTGGCATAAGGTATTTTGTTGTGAGCAGAGGCATGGAGGACTCTTCTTGTGAAATATCTCTGGACTTGTTCGATTGTATTAATGTCCGATATGCAGTGCGGGTTCCAGACAGATGAATTCAAGAATTGGTCTGGCAAAAGTTTTGTATGCCCTAGTCTGCAGTTCAATATTATCGGAGAAGAAGTTATGCAAGATTAGGTTAACAATTCTTCATGCTTTTTTGGCAATGCTGTTACAGTGAGCTCTGGCACTTAGATCATTTGAGATGAGTACTCCAAGGTCTTTGACAGTGAGGGTCATCTGTTAGGTCATATCTGCCCAGCTTGTATTTTGTGTTCTGATTTTTTTTGCCAATGTGTAAGACAGAGCATTTATTGGTTGAGATTACAATAATCATGTCATTTTTTTACCAATATCAATTATTTCAATGTTGTCTAAAAATTCTGGAGACTGATGCCAGCACATCTGGAAGGTGTTAATTCTATGAATACTGATTCAGACAATACATTTCTATGTAAATGGCAAATCTTTAACTTGATTAGGGTTTTGTATAGTTCTCCTTTATACAGTTTTCCTGAGGCTAGGCAGAGGTGGCGAGGTACTAGTTTCCTCTTCTTTGTGGATAGGATTCATTTTCAGCAAAGATTATTTGGTGATAATAGTTTGCCACTATTTCCCAGTACTATGAATTTGAGAAACATGACTAACCACAAAATGGTTGCTTTAAAAAAAAATATGAGAAGAGCATTGCTAGAGAAGACATACAACTTTACATATTTCGCGTGACTATACACAAAGAAATTACATTCAGTGCATACTGTAATCATGCAACCAAAATGGTATAGCATCAAGATTCTATGCACCTAGAAAGGCAGCTGAAGAAATTAGGTTTTCATTGTTTTCTGCTTTTTCCAAATAAAAAAAACCCTAGTGATTATTCCATTATAATAATTTCCCTACTTCTACCACTATCAAACACTGATAAGGCAGGCTTAGTTAATATTACGGTACATATTCCTATATCCAGAACACAAATGAAGGCAATCTGGGCTTGGTTTCCTGCTCTTAACAAATTACAGATGGGATTCCTGATGTGATCATTCACATCCCTTCTGATTTCTGCTATAACATCTGCTTCTCCCATCTTCAAATGTGAATGTTTCAGTTCAACCACAGATATCCAGATGTGCTCTGTTCCAAAAATCCATGCATTCTATAGGAAATTATTTGTCTTGTTACAAACATTAACATGCATTTAATCATGCAGGAGTGACCTAAAATGTACTAGATGTATTAAAGAGATGTTTGAGGCAGGCTTCAAACACCTGAGTTCAGGCATATTCTATTTGCTTTCAGAATTAGAAAAGGATGTGAGAACAGAGTCTTAAAATGCTCTGTGAACTGCTAAAAGAAAAAAAGCCCAAAGAAGCATAACCCTTCTAATTTTTAAAATAATAAAAATCATTATAGTCTTTACAAAATGGCCCAAAATTCTTATGAAAAGGTGAGCAGAAGACAACTTCAGGGCACATATAAAAGAATAGGCCATGCTCTATCCCTATTATCCCTCTTCATGTTATAATAATTTTAAATGATTACAAATGGGAACATATGGAATATTTGCAGGGAACATCTCAACAAAGCTTTGTTTATTAAGTTAATTCTTATTGAGCTTCTCTGAATAGGAAACCTTTTAATGTAAACTGCAGTTGCTGGATGGAAAGTTACTTGAGTCCCTTTGTTAAGGCTGAAATACTGCTTCACTGTTTTTACAGCTAGCTAGCTGAATATAGTCAGAGAATATGAATGACACTTCTATACCCCTGTAGGGAAATGGGTTTTTCCCAGGATTCACAGCCACATTACCTGTGATCCTCACCCAATCCTATCCACAGGTGGTGTTCCATTACTTTTGTAAGCACTGAATGCAAAAGTACCAGTACCAGTTTACTAGTGAAATATTTAAAGATGAGAGATTGAATTCCTCCTTCCTGCATACAGAGATGCCCATTATTATTTTTTGAAAATGTAATGTTGTTGTCTATAGTGGATTTTCTTTTATAGATCTAACTCTTTTAAATTTGTTCAAGGATGCTATTATATCAACCATGTTGAAATTGAGATTCATCTGAAAATTTGAGCAGCTTTAACGCATAAAATAGAGTATGCCGTTGTTCTTTCTTGGTCAGCAAAAATGCTTTTAGATCCCAACTGTACTTTTTTGAGGAATAAACTTTTAAAATATGCTTAAATCGATTCTTTGTATTTCCAGAAAAAAGAAGTTGGGAATCCCAAATGGAACATTTCTTTAATTAGTGTTACATGGCCACCAATTCAGAAAGATTCAAAGTAGCTTACTTAAAAATGCAATAAAAACAAACTTTCAGAATGCAGGTACAAAAATGAAACAATGGAAGGAGAAAGAGAAGAAGTTGCCCAGAGCTGGTGGTGATGCACTGTTTGTTTTTTTTTCTTTGTTGATTTTATATCCAAGACCTCCAGTTATAACTGTACTTGTTCGGAACATCAGTTGATTTGTTTCTTGCAGTGAGCTGATATTTATATTCAATATTGTAGTCATCTCCTCATCTCCTAGTGCCTATGAACCTTTCATAGCAGTGTGCTAATATTAGTGATACAAAACTGCTGATATATCAATGTAGTTTTATGAAGGTAGCCTTATTTTTTTGCAATTGCTAGTCTTGAGTTTGTTAACCTGTGCCCAACTATAGAGACCCTATCAGTTTCTTTTATAAATCCTATTGAACTCCAAACCTATTGCCTATTTTCAAAGTAGCAAAGGGTTCTAAGCGGTGCTTTCCCACCAGATCCAACAAGACTCCAAAAGGCAGTTAAAGTTACGAGCAAACTATATGGCTGTATTCAGAACCACAGTTAAGGACAGTTCCATTTTAATATTTACACTAAGGAATGTAAAGCTGAAACAGTTCTACAAGCAGTGTTAGATAGATGCATAAATGCATCAACACAAGAATATACACAACATTAACCATTGATCTCAGTGGAAATTAGTATCTTTCCCTTCCCCCAACACACACACACACACACACACACACACACACACACACACACATACACACACCCAGACATCAAAGAATGCAAACTGTATCTCTTTCACCCAACAACCAAGCAAGTTCTTTAAAAAAATAGGACATTGTCAAAGTACAATCACATTCACATGATTCAGCAATTTGAGTTGGATACACACACACACACACACACACAGAGTACATCTACACACACACAAATTATATTGAGTTGGATACACATACACACACACACACACACACACACACACACAATCTCATGATGTTGTTTTCACCCACTTGCATCAATTCCTTTTGCCCTTTTTCTTGCTGACCCATCCAAATCCAGATGGGCTGTTCATTGATTCTTTGGTTCTACTAATTCCACCCATTCCCAACTAATTCTCACTGGGTGGTCTTTATCCTCTTGGCCTCAACTCTCACCTTCCTGCTCCAAGCCAACATACTGGGCAATTCACTTCACCAGGGGAATTTGCCAGTCAATCCATTTCTCCTTCACTTAAGCTGCAATCAAACATGGGGCACAGCAGGGAGAAGGCTATGGAAGCCTTGGATATGTTCACTTTAACTCTTTTTTAAAAATAAATTAAGTTTTAATGTAAATCTTGTTGAAGATTATTTCATGTTAATATAATTCAGCTCCATGTTTAATCTTGGCGTTCATATTTTAACTTCCTCTATCTATTATTGTACAAGATGGAGATGTGATATGAAATTTCCATTATTTTCTATGAGATATTTTTTTTTTTCTGAATGGAATCTGATCAGTGGTGGGTTGCTCCCGGTTCTGTCCAGTTCTTTAGAACTGGTAGTAAAAGCAGCGGGATGCTCCGCCCACCCACCCAGACATCATAATTGATAATCTGCGCATGCACAGAAGCTTCTGTGCTTGCACAGAAGTGAGTTCACGCGCGTGCGAGCGAAGCAAGCATGCATACATGTTCCCATTGCGAACCGGTAGTAAAGGTAAGTAGAACCCACTCCTAAATCTGATCTATACCGCTTTAAGGATAGTTTATACACTGGTAATGCCACAGCATGTTGCCTAAGATATTCAGCTTTCCACTGAGATTTATTTATTGCCGTATCAGTTCATAGAAGTACTGATGAAGATATATTAGAAGCAGAGTCTAATCAGTGACCACTCTATGCACTCTTTCTGTCACAGCCAAACAATTTATGAATGGGCTGCCTTGTATTAACATACCAGTTTATGGAGGAGGTTCTGGTGTGCTGCAGTCTGTTTATGATAGGTTAGGAATGGCAGAAATAGCAATAGCACTTAGACTTATATATCACTTTACAGTGCTTTACAGCCCTCTCTAAGTGGTTGGCCATGAATACAGTGCAATATCAAATAGGTACAACCAAGGCAAAGCAGGTGTCCTGTTTAAAACATATGAGATACTGGCTGCCTTCTGAGACCTAGTGTATTTGTGGGATGTCATTAAGGATAAAAGTTTTCTGGTTTCAATCATAAAAGCATCCATCCATTTTTTCAGTCTTAGCAAAGTAACCCAACTGTAGAGAAGCAGAAAATTATATGCAAACAAAAAGCTGCTTCAACATATGTCAATGAACCATGCAAATTCATTGTGAATAGCATTTTGCTGGGGCAGTTGTCTATTACAATATTTTGCTATTTCTAAATAATTACCGAAGAATTGGAAACAAGATAATCCAACAATTGTAAAATGATTTTTAATACTTAATAAACACTGTCCAAGAAGTCATCATCTTCCACTTCAGAATTCCAGCTCAGTAGTGTAAATTCTGTTCAGATGTTCTCTTGATTAAGCAACAACAACACTGAAACAAAATGAAAAGTAATCCATAGGTCATTCATACGGGTCAGTGAGTGGTGTTCATTGATGATATTGGATTGCCAGGTAGAAGTAAAATTCCTGGCCAAGTAACACATCTAAGTTTAGAAAGTTTTGAAAGAGGTAAAGGCAGCATTATAGGGCCAATGGATGTAGTTGGAATTTTGCAGGTGTTCCCCTAGAACTTTCATAATATAACTTACGATAACTTATGCTCTGTTGAGTCATCGTTTCAGGGAGAAACAGAGAAACAGAATAAACACAGGTGAGCCAAAAAGCAGCGGGAGTCGGTGGGACTTACTGCCAGCTTCACCATTGAGGGTTTTTTTTTGGGAAGCTGGCAAGAAATATCAAAAATCTTCCTTCCTTCCTTCCTTCCTTCCTTCCTTCCTTCCTTCCTTCCTTCCTTCCTTCCTTCCTTCCCTCCTTCCTTCCTTCCCTCCTTCCTTCCCTTCCTTCCCCTCCCTCCTGATTCAAATCTTTCTTTCTTTCTTTCTTTCTTTCTTTCTTCTTTTCCTTCTTTCCTTCCTTTCTCTCTCTCCCTCTCTCTCTCTCCCTTCCTTCCTTCCCTTCCTTCCTTCTTTCCTTCCCCTCCCTCCTGATTCAAATCTTTCTTTCTTTCTTTCTTTTCCTTCTTTCCTTCCTTTCTCTCTCTTCCTCTCCCTCCCTCCCTCCCTCCCTCCCTCCCTCCCTTCCTTCTTCAGGACACTGTAGAATTCAGAATGGGCATATTCCACAATGTTGGAATTCAATGTGAGATTGTTGAAGGAAGGAAGGAAGGAAGGAAGGAAGGAAGGAAGGAAGGAAGGAA
>WNWU01000001.1:17157979-17188541 GCA_012654045.1 Ptyas mucosa | reverse complement strand
GAAGGAAGGAAGGAAGGAAGGAAGGAAGGAAGGAAGGAAGGAAGGAAGGAAGGAAGGAATTTCAATAAATTTGTGTTGATGATTGGTGTCTGGCATTAAATGTCCAATACAATGATGAATTTGCCCTTGAATAATTACAAAAGAATTCCATTCATTCTTCATTGGAAGTACTTCTCTGGTATCAAAGGATGTTATTTGGCAGAGGCAGCTGTATTGTCTGATGTAATTCCTAAATTTGTTTGCAATAGGTTCATCATTGCTATTTAAAACGGGGAACTCATTAGACAGAGGTTGCAAATTGCCTATCCTGATCTTTCCCTCCATAAAGCAGAAATTGGCAGTTTTTTCAGGGAATAGGAACACAAGACAGTGAGGGCAGACTTTGGTCAAGGCACCAACATCAGCGCAAATATTACATCACGAAAGTTGTGCATTTTGCCTCACTCTTTCTCTCTTGCGATCTTGTTATTGAAGATGAGTATTGTTTGCATTTAGGAACTTTCACAGTAATTAGTGTTTTACTGTCACAATTAGTGTCAGAGACTGTTCAGAGTGTTCAGATTGTGCTGTAGTGAGCACAATCTCCCCAAATTTCATCCCCTTTGGGGGAGTCATCAGTTCCAGAATTTAGACACATTCTGTACCTTAGCCCATTTGAAATACCTTGATTCAAAACTGTTGCCCTGTGATGCATCCTTTTTCACCATTAATGGTAATGATAATGAGAGTTTTAGAAATATATAGATGTGCGATGTCATCAGGGTAAGGATATCAATAATAGGTACATAAGCTTGGAAAACTTTATTTTCCAAAAGGTTAAAAGAAAGGCAATTTGATCAAGAATTTAATTCCATGGTGGTCATGATACCTGAATTACAAAACGCAAAACCAGTTTTTTTGAAATAATTATTTTATACTTCTGCACTTGTCTTTATTGATGAGCCTCACAATCAAGAGAAGGGTGGCCACAAAATGAATAGAAGCTATGGAGGGAAGCCAAACTGCATATTTGTCTCCTCAAACCGCCACATCAAAATAGTCATTTTATAGAAGACAAACTGGTGATGCATAGAGAAAGATAATCATTTCCTCTCTAGTGATTTATAGCTTCTTATAGCTCTACCCAGCCATCACTGGAGCAATAAAAAACCTGTCTTTATTAGAGTCAAACAAGCAAATTAGCTACCCACTCACACCACACTGATACTCCCTCCACCCAGAAACCTCCCCCTCTGCCAGGCCCAAGCATACGCATAATACAGACAAATACACACCACAGCATAACAAGCAAAAGAAATTCAATATCCTGAACCAGAACTGGATAAAACAAACAAAATCAGCAAGAGATGCAAAAGCTCGGATATATTTGTCTCTCTTCATTCCTTATTACCTTTTCTTAGTATTCCTTTATTCCTTAGTATATCTTCTGGTTCCTCCTGATGCTTCATAAAACTTCATAAAAATCTGTCCCCTCTAGGACAGTGATTCCCAAAAGTTTTTCTTCATCATCCAAAACCACTTATTATATTGGCAGTGGCGGGGCACGGGTTAAAAATGGAAGATGCTGGCAGGACTGTACAATAGAAGCCTCACCCCTTTTTAAAATATACTTCACAGTGACCATCTTAATTTTTTACACCAGTTGACCTAAACATAAAAGACTATGCCGATATTGCCATCAAAAAGTCTATTTGAATATACTGAATTCTGTAAGACTTCACATACCACACGTATACAAAACAGATTTTCTTTTATTTTAGCGATGGTGAGTCAAAATATTTTACATCCATTATTATAGGAACATTTTTGGAAGTCTGTAAGATAAAATAAATATTTTCATTCCCACATTGAATGAAACTTGTTTATATTACTCCTTTATTAATTTCATCTTATTTACATAGCCTCATCAGTAGTAAAATAACTTTTATTTTAATCCTGGAATTACATTTTGTATATTGTTGAAATTATAAGAAGCATGCAGTAACTTTTTTTTATTTACTCTTATTGTCTTTCTTTATTTTCATTGCTCATCCTGAAGATTTCTTCTTGCTAACTGTTCTGTAAGTCTTCATTCTTAATAAACATATCATCCTATTTATCACCTCTCCTGCAGAAGCTGCATTGGTTGCCGATTTGCTTCTGGTTGCAATTCAAGGTGCTGGTTGTCACCTTTAAAGTACTTCATGGTTTAGGACCAGGTTAACTGAGGGACCTTCTCTTGCCAGTCCACCTGACCCACTAGAATGGGGAGTCAAGGAATGTTTTTTTTAAATAAAAGCTTTTTTATTTTTTAACAGACATACACAAACAAACAATGCATTTTTTCTGAACAGAGTATTGGCCACAAATTTGTACAGCTTTTAGTCACAAATTTGTACAGCTTTTAGTTATCTCCAATGCAATTTATATATTTCACTTTTTGCCATAATATTCTTTCTCTCTAATTTTTATTTTCTTTTCCTTCTTTCTTCTAATATATAACCAATATTACCATTCACCCTAATCTCTAATCTTAGTCATTTTTTCTTTTTTCTCCTCCTCTCGTTGCTTTCTCCAAGTTTAAACCCTTTAATTTAAAATCAATCATTTTTTTAATACCTAACCTTAACTCTAAATCATCCTGTTCAAATATTTTCCCATTTCTCCCTTTTCACCACACAATACAATTTCAAGTGTTTCTCCTAAGTTCCATTATTCCAATCACAGATATTAATCTTCATACAATTTTACATATATAATTGATTTCCGAGAGGCAAGGAATGATGTGGGTCCTGTCTCCTGAGTAGATACATCTGGCAGGACAGAGAAGAAAGTCTTCTCCTTGGTGGCTCTCTCCCTCTGGAACATCATCCCTCCAGAAGTTAGACTGGTCTCTACCCTGACACGCTTTCAGAAGACCCTAAAGACATGGTTCTGCCAGAGGTCCTGGGGAACCCAGAACAGTTGGAGTCCATTAAATGGCTGGTATGAGTGTGTGTTCTCGTCGAGTTGCGGGGTGTGGGGTTATTATTTTATTATTTTTATTTTTTAATTATATTAATTATATTATTTCTTTTTTTATTATAAAAGTTTTTATTGGTTAAAAATAAACAATATTATCGCTTACAATATGTGGAATTTTCATTATCCTTTTACAAAGATAATATATATTTTCTTTTTTCCATATACAGCAGATCTTCCCTTATTAAAATTTCAAATTTAACAACCGGATTTATACAAAAATATCAGTTCAGTATCCAGAGTAATATTAAAGTTTACAAAAATAAGAGATATCATAAAAGGCACAAAGTAATAGATTCCTCCCACTTCGTCATTTCTTGGTTCTAGATCTCAAGGTTCTGGCCTTAGCACCCCCCTCCTCCCAGACCGCCACGGCCTCGCCCACCCCCATTCCTTGATCATCTGGTACCTCCCCTTCCTCAGTTCCTGTATCTTCACCCTCTAGGAGGGTCTTATGTTGCTCCAGATAGGCCTGAGCCTCCGCCACACTATTAATTTTCTTCCTACTGCCCTCCCAGAAAATCATCAAACCTTCCGGCATCAACCACCTGAAGGCAATTCCCTTAAGGTACAATTTATTTGATAAAAAATAATAATTTCTTCTTAATTCTCGTACCTGTCTAGGGATCTGCTTCAGAATGGTGACCTCCTTGCCCCTGTATATCAGTGCCCCCGATCTTTGAATTCTCAGTATTTCATCTCTCGTTTCCCTTCTCACAAATTTAATGTGGACCTGTCTTGGGACACTATGTAAAATTGCATATTGTGAGTTTACTCTATAAACTAGATCCATATCCCATCTCATAAAGTCCAAATCTCTTTCAGTAAATTCGCCCAACAATTTAACCATCACTTCTTGCAGATCTTCCTGGTCCACCTCTTCCACATTTTGAAACCTGAGAAAATAAGACATTCTATCCAGCTGCGAAGTTAAAATTACATTTCCTCTCATTTCTTCCCTCTTCTGGATTGCCCGCACTTCCCCCTCCAAACCTCCCACCTTTTTCTTATTCTCCTCTGCCACCTGTTGAACAGCAATTAAATCTTTTTTCATAACTACAATTTCAGATTTTATTTCCAATTGCCCTTTTTGCAGGTCATCAAGTTTATCAAGTTTGACAAGCTTCTCATCCAACTTTGCCAATTTCTCCAAAATTTTTTCCATGTCACCTGCAGCTGGTCTTTGTCCTTTAGCCATCTTGCAATAATAAAGAATGAGAGGTCCTCAGGTAGGCACAAGCATCCAGAAAGGAGAAGTCTCTTAAAAATCAGCACTGTTTCCTCCCGATCCACCAGAGGGCGCTCACAGGAGCAATGAGTCCAGCTTGTAGAGTAGGTCAAACAGGAAACCAGAGGTGGGTGATGTCATCAATCGTGTACAAAGAAGCAGGAAATCAGGCCCCGGCCATGACTCTCCAACAAAGAGAGGGGCCTCCAGCCTCCCTTCCTGAATTCCACCTCCATCATTCTCCACAAAAAATCAGCGAGGTAAGAGGTCTACTTGTTTTTTCCTCCTCTTTCTTATCAGCCACGGTGCCCTTCCCAGCTACAAGGGGGGGGGAACTTCACCCCCCCTCTCACTCGCAGGACGCCTCGTCGCTTCACCAATCAAAGTCTCTCCTTTTCTACTTATTCTCCGGCCTGCATCCCTTCCTCTTCCGATCGCCTCTTTACCTGCTGCCTTAATTTCGATATACACCGGGTCCTACAGGCACATAGTCATGGAACGGCCTTGGGAATGGCCGCTGCGTGCCGCCCACACTCGCTGGAGCCTTGGGCGCGCCAGCATTGGCCACCCAGCCCCTGGAATTGAGGCAGGGGACCCCTGGCGAGCCGCCCTTAACGGCGGATACCCCAAAACCAGGGCACCCAGCCCCGAAGGGCCTCCAGGCGGGGGGATTCAGACGCTGGGGCAAGAACTTACCCAGGCAGTGTCTGCTGCCATCCGGAACCGGAAATGATCTCATATTATTTCTTTTATATTGTGTTTTTATTTCCTGTAAGGTGCCTTAAGTCACCATAAGCAAGTAGGCAGCAATATAAATTTTCCAAATAAATAAATTTGCATTGTAAGATTTTCTATTTTTTCCAGGGTTTTCTATTTTCCCAAAATATTGGGGGAAAAGTCCATATAAGTAGAGTTAGACTCTGTCTATCTATCCATCAGTATGACAGCAGAATGAGTCAAATGTGGTAGTGTGGGGCAATAACTAGATTGCATTGAATTCCAGAACAATACACTTTTGATGAAAGTAGTTTGGTAAGAATTTCTTTCAGTTTCTACTAACATCATTACAAATAAGGGTATGCATTTTTAATTGAAAATTAGCTGCAAGGAAATTTTAAATTACAATCATATTGTAGGATAAAGAGTGATAATTAAATTCTTTCCCAACTGCAAATGCATCATTTTGTAAGGAAAATGCTTAGAAATATTCAAAGGATCCTTGTAAGTTAGAATTTCAGAAGCGTTTATATTCCCCTCCCCATTTTTCCCATTCCATTCCATAGATGTACATTCATCTACTTCCTAATTAGAATATCTCATATCTCATGCATATGCATATATATATATATATATATATATATATATATATATTTATAAACCAATGTTGCATCTTTTGGTTCAGGCTTTTTGCTTACTTTGTCCAATTTTTTTAAAAAAAGGATTTGGTCCTTGATTTTCAATTATATATAAACATGGCAATACAATTAGTGTAGTTTATGCTGTGTGTGCATCTTAGAGAGGAAGTGAAATTGTGTGCTTATTGACGTGCCGTATACATTGAATCTGAGACAGATTCCTACTATCGTTGGAAGGAATACTCTTCAGCATTTTGACCCTTTTCCCTGCCCCATCTCTTGTGCCTATTTAGGTTATCTCAAAATAATGATGTGGCATCATGATATCATTGAACAAATGATACAATTATGGGATTATTTCATGTCTCCTGACCCAAGAATCTAAGTTACTTCATTGTGTAATGATGTCATGATGCTCCTTTCATTATTTATCTCACTTTGCTTCCTGTTGGCTGACCTCAAAAAGCTAAGTAGAGCCTCTGGTGAGGACCTGAATAAGAGAACATCAGGAAATCCAATGGGAGTTTTTTAAAAAGGTTCCAGAAGTTGCCCTGGCAAACCGCATCCATATTGGTGCCAAGAAAATTATATGGAAGTGTCATATGAAGTCTAGAACTGAGCTCAACTCAAAGCAGACATTCCCCAGTAATGAAAGAAAGGAAACTTACAGTAAATGAAAGTATTTTAAATAAATTGTTTAATGAAAGAAAGAATTTTAACAGTTCTGGAGAAAACCAGCCAAAGATAAAAGCATAAAAGATTACCAAGAGGCCTAAAGATTCACTCTTTGGAATTTTGCTCGTTCTGCTCAACTTCAATGCTGCTTTTGATAAACTCCAGTAAACCTTACAAAATCTGGACAATATAGACATAGGCAAACATATTTCCATAAATATCATCAAACAATTTTGTACTTTTCATCTATTGACCCATAACAATGTGGACTGGCCCCTGGGACCTTCTCAGCAATAACCATCTTCTTTTCCTTTTTTTGGGTGCTATTCCCAATACTTAGAGAACACACAGAGCAATATGCTTTACAATATTTTTATCTTATGTGTGAACATGTTTTTGCAAACAGCTTTTCCCATAATGTCCTGTATGATCCCGCAGCTAAAATGTTTTTGTTAATGTTGTTCTTGTTGTTGTTAACATGAAGAGAAATTTAGTGGCCAGTTTGGCTTTTCCTTCTATAAAGGTAACTTAGCAGAACAAACAAATAAAATTAATATCCAATGTCTGTGCACTTTTTTTTTTCAGGAAGGACATTGTTCCTTTACCTATCGGCCAGGAAACCATAAATCAGACAATTGTATGCTGCCAAAATTCAGCTGAAGCATTTAGCAAAAGGCCATAGCAACCAGACACAATGTGTATACATATATGCGTACATCACAATGTAATAATCAGTGTGTAATCCAAGCTGGGGTGTTAGTTAAATAAAATGTGAAGGCTATATTAATGAACTCTTTTGGTGTCCAACATAGCATTTCATTTTCTTTCATAGGCTGCATAATGCAGAGCCAGGGAATAAATTATAAATGAAATCCCCATCATATGTTTATAAATACAGTAACATTAGCATTTTACTTCCTCATAAATCTAGCCTAAATATTCTGGCGCAAGATTGAGAGCTCTGTAAAACAATGATATATTCTCAGCTCACAGGCCTTGCCTAGTGGCCCATTCATTTCTACCGCTGCTCTTCAAACATTACTTCTTTCGCTCGTGCCCCCTCATTTAAAATCCATTTTAATTTAAAGATGCTCGGTGCCGTCTTAGTGATACATTTACTCATCCTAGTTATACATCATGGAGCAGGGAAAAGAAAATTGTTTAATCTAGAGATACGGTTCAATGTGGTCACCATTGAACAGTGGAGTAATTACCAGATCAGCTCTGCTAAAAATGCACTCAGGGTGTTCTGTGACCTATCATCTTCTAATCTGCATAGTGAAGTATAGCTTCATAACTATAAATTGCTGACTTAATTAAAACCAGGACCTTTCTGTCATTTAATTACAGGGAGAAAGGTTATTGCTTAAATGCAATTTTCCAAATGTGATTTCTTAACAGTTATTAACTGCTTCACCATCATTTATTGTTTCAGATTTTTCAATTTGAAAATAGCCCCTGTGACAGAAGTAATGACTTCATGAAAAACTCAATCTAGATGGAGCTGAGTAGACCCATTTGTTTCCCGTAAGTGGAGCAGACAGAAAACTTGAAAATGTCACAGAAGGATCCTCTGATTGCTCTCACTTGCAGGAGTAATTAAAAACCAAAAGGTTGTTTTAGAGGTGAAGGGAAGAGGTTTGTGGCAATTTCAGGGTTTGATCCCCACTGCTGAAGGAAGGTACTTGTATTATCAACCCTAGGGAATGAGAAGAGGTAGACAGTTCCGCCATTATTAAATAATATTAATTCAAGTTACAGACTAAGATAGGTAGATCTATATCTATTATAAATCTGCAGGTTAAAACATGGGGCTGAAAAGGAAGGAAAATGGGGTTCTCTAGAAAGGGCATATATAGTAGAGAGTGGAATTTCCTAGAAATGTGCAGACTGAAAGCAAAAAATGAAAGTCCTAGAAATATTCTTTAACATGGAATTTAACATGGAATTTCCTCCAATAGTGTGAGAAACTTCTCACACAAATGATGGGAGAGGGGACTCTGTTTTGATACTGATATTCTTCTTCGTTACCCTGTTACAAATATGAACTGGATAATAACGGAATCTGGTAGTATACTATAACACACTGTCAGAAATTCTGGTTTGAAAGTACATGTTCACTTGATAGATTTGTAATGTATGAATTTTTATATCGTGCTTTAAAAAATGGGAGGTACTGTACATGTTTCTTGATGTTTTTGCTTACAAAAACATCACAAAATGTGAATGAAAAGGAAAACTGAAGATTTGCCTCATCCAGAGATGACCAATTTGCTGCCTCAAAGATCCTGTCATTGTTGTGTTTTTGTTGTTACGATTGCTTATACTGGATTTGGTATTTTTATCCACATATTGAATCCTTCCCATGGGATAGGCAGATCTTGTTATTTGATGTTGTTGTTTGACAGTGTCAAAGATATTATCCCAGGATATCAGTTGTTCCAAGTAAAGCTGCCTTATTCAATTGATTGATGATAATTTTGTCAATGTTGTTCCAGCAGTGCCCTAATTGTTTGGAATTGCACCCAAGGAGCTTGTAACTATTGATATTATATTTACTTTCTTTTGCCACAGTCATTCAACTTCTATTTGTGGTCTTTGTATTTTGTGATCTTTCTCTTCTATTCTGCGGTATCCAGGCTATTATTATTATTATTAGTCCAGCAATTCTCAAGTTAAAAGTATTTATAAAACTTCAAAAAGATAGTTCCCTGATGGTCAGACTAAATGAGATTTTAGAGGTCTTGAACCAGATTTAACTGTTTTTAAAAAAACAGCCATTTTTTTGGGATGGTGCAATTTAGGTGAGGGGAAAGGGCTAGTGGGAAAAAGGAAGTGTTTCCATAGAGATGAAAGGATGCTGATAACAAAAGAAAAACAAAAACCCCAAACTGAAGTGGAACTATAGGATGAGAAATGACCAAGTCGCTTAATGTCAGTAAAAGAGGGTACTGCAGTCTTATGCAAATTATGAGGTAGTGGTGCAGAAAGTCTGCAGAAAATGGGTTGACCCATTATTAGATTCCTAAATAAATGAGCATGAAATGTTTTCTTTCTGTCCTTACCACACGAGGAGCTTGCCATAATTAGTCTCCGTCTACAACAGAAAGAAAACTACAATCTCCATGGTCCTTGTAATGGTCTTTTTGGACCACTGGATATATTTTTACCGTGAAATCCTATGAATACATCCTCAGAAGTAGAGTTCCTTAAGATCAATAGGACATTTCTAGACAATTACAGTATGGGGTTTGCAGTCTAAATTTAGTACATAAATGCAGGATACCATTTGGGTTGATCACTGGTTTGGTCTCCTGGTGATCAGCTCAGATTGCATACTGCAACATTATCCTGGGACATATATTTGCCTTCATTCATGATAAGTTATGAATAATATTTATATACATTTATATTCTCCCTTTCCTCCAGCTCTTCAGTATGGTCTACATGACAGCCCTTTAAGCTTTTCCCTGCTCAATTTTATTTGTAATTCAGAGAACTGAGTTAGTGTATACAAACTAAGAACCAAGAAAATATAATTAGGATTCAAGCTGCTTGACAGATAAAGCAGAGAAATAGGTAACGGCTTCATCTTGTTATCAGTTGATTATTTGTCTCCTGGATGAGATGGGCTATACTAATCAGGAAGTAATAAGCTATTCTATGGATGCCTACATTTCCTAGAATTAAGGAGTATTTCATTGTATTCAGAGGACTTACCATTTGTGTTTGTTCTTTGTTATATTCTAATCCAATGTACAGTATATGTTTCCTAAAGATCTCACTGAATTGGACACTGCATTTTGAATGAATGCTAGGCAGTGCAGGACAAACTGTATCAAATTGAGAATAAAATATTTGGTTAAGATAAAGTATGTCTTATTAATAGTAGTACATGTATTAAATTTACCTACTTAAAAAAGGACAATCTCAGATGGACCAAGAATTCATTAAAAAAAGATATTATGATTATTTCAACCCTTTCCAATTTCAGCAGCTTTTGGAAAGTATATGGAAAGCATGTCCTTGTAGCTTAAGCTAATAAGTGAATTAATAAGGAGGTATTTTTATATTATATCTAGTATCTAGAATTTATATTTTCAGATCTAATTATCCTTTCAAATTTAATTAGTTAAATATTGACATAGCTTGTGTTATGATTTTTAATTTGGAAACTAAAGGTGAAAAAAATAAAGTTGAGAAGCCTCTTCCTTTCTTGCTGTTTCTCTGTCTTATCTCATAAGTAAGAATCAAATGATTCAAACATAAACACTGAGACACACAGAAAGAGCTTTATTTAATTCAATGCAGAGATGACTCATGCTCTCCACAGACCCATTCAATTGGAAAAGACAGCTAAGATTTGGTAATTTGGTCCAGGAATCAATATTTACAAATTGGCAGGCTATGTAACATTTCTGAGTTGCTCTATGTGTATTCTGTATAAAAATACATGTCTATCACATAGGCACCTTCATGGCTGTGGACTATGTCGTATGAACTCAGGTTAATCGTCTGAAAAAGACTACGAACCTTGTTTTGGTTTGATAAACTGTCAATTGTTAAACAAGATTATTCTGAAATCTGTAGTTTTGTGCATTTGAGTGAAGGGGCTTTTGAAGAATTTGAGGGTTTAACAATTAAAGTCCTTGCCATCCTCGTCTCTTCCCACAATTCTTATTCTGTTCTGATCAGAAAATTTCATTAGTGTTTCATTCTCTTCTTTTCCGTTGAAGCACTGTCTTGTGCTGAAACAATTAGCAGTACTTTACACATCCTATCACTTGACTGTTTGACAAGCAGTGTGAGTGAACTAAATTGTGAGGAATTAAAATTTCTGACAATTCCCATTACTTCTAAATTGCTGATAAATTAAAGCATATTTACTTCTACAAATATTAAAGGTTGTTTAAAATTTAAACTGACTTTATTTTATCAGGATGTTCTGCCATGTGCTAATTCAAAATGACTACACCGCCTTATTTGAATAAATTACCAAGTCATATTCCAGAGGACAAAGACATTTCCTTCAGGCAGAAAGGGTTTTTTTTTACTGTTTGTATCAGTAATGAAAAAAAAATCCTAACAGCAGACACATTGATGACTATTTCAGGACGGAAGACAGATAACTTATTTATTTCTTTAACCTGAATAGAATAATGGTTCCAGTTATTAGTTTATGTCTGATATTTTCAATATTTATGCTCTGTGAACCAGGATCTATTGGCTCTGTCTATGATATTAAGTGGAAGGAAATCATGTAGTCCAACAGGAGTAGCTGAAACAGTTCAGGAGGCCAGATACTTTGTTGAATGCCTTATCCAAGGGTGGAGATACAACTCTTTGGCTTCTCTTGATGGTAACTTTCTCACCCAAACTGACTGATCAGCCCTTAATATCTAACCCAAGCTAACACATTTAAAAATATTAAATTATCACAACCATCAGATACAGGGCTTATGTGAGAGCTTATAAATGCTGGCATAAAGCACAAAACCCATTGACTCTTTGTAAGGATTAAATTCAAATACTTGCAGAGGTTTAACCTTTGGTGTGAGTAGAAAGTTGCTCATGCAGAATGGTACTACTAAGGCTAGATGACCAGGCATATAGCTATAGCTTCCAAGGTTTAGGGAGCTTGAAATAAAATCATTCATGCTCCTTTCCCTCTTCACAGAGGGGAAGGGTAGATGAGAAGGCGGGACACTAGAAAGGAGGAGTGGGTCAAAAAAAAAAAAGCTAGAGATAATAGGGACAAATTTAAGATGACCTCCAGATGGCAGTTCCTGTTCAACCCTGGCAGTGCCACTGCTCATGGATTGATAAATAGATTCCAAGCTATTCTATACTGATTTTTCTTTTTTGGCAGGAACTCAGTTTTTTGCTTCCAATGTTACTCCCTATCCTAAATCACAGGATTTCCTCTCTTGTGCATCCCTGTTTACATCTGGAATGGATTTGGATGAAATGCTGAAGTTTTTGTATTGGAGTCAACATACTCCAAGAATAACCATGCAACCGCTGAAAGCCAATTAAGGAAAGTTTGCCAGTAGACCATGCTCGAAAAGACAATTTATCAGCCATTCTGATGTTGCATCACCCAGTCCTACATGCTGGCTTTTCAGGAAAGGAAAGCTAGAGGCAGCCTGTCTTTGTGAATTACTCAGAACTCCTGTGTAGGTTGCTGATGTCAAACTGTGAATTGAAGAAGCCCAATTTTAGGCCCAGAACACAGATAGCAAACTCAAGTAGAAGTCCTGCAAATAATAACTGGTTTAAAGCTCAAAAGATGAAAAACATTAGGCAAAACACTCTGGCCAATTTGTATATTGTCACAAACACCCCAAATATTTCTGCCTGCAGCCATAACAAGGTGTGCTTGTTCAGAAATCCCTGTTAAGCACATATACAGTATGCCATGGGTTTACATATGAAATACACCAATTCCAAATCAAGAATATGTTGTGATTAGCTATTCTTTGTGAAGTGAATGGTACATCTTCAACCTCTCCTCCCACATCCCCAACTAGGTGTGCTCTAGAGTGGGTAAGATTATGTATATATTAGTGTGGGATTATGATGAAATTTAAGGTTTAGAATTTGTAAATTGGCATGTAGTATCAAAGTGTGATAATTGCTATATTGTGCTATAATTTACTTTTGTGCAGTACTTATGATTCTTGTATAAAGTTCTCAGTAAAATTAAGTTTTTTCTATTTTACAATCACTCCAAGAAGGAACTGAGAAGTGGTAGACCTTAACCTCACAGGTTACCACTAAATCCTACATGAACACTGTGTAGTTGTATCAAGAAGTCACCATATATTGAGTTTGACTTGAGTGATCCTTGATCCCAATGACCTGACCTGTTGTGAACATTTTGATTTAATTAATTCATTTATTTTCAAAATTATGCATCTTCTGTCTTCTGGATAGATTCCAACTGTGAGTCTAAGCACTAAGTACAGACAAAATAAAAAGTAGTGAATTGTGTGAAAACGCTGTTACCTTAAGCTTGGTAGCTGCACCTAATTATACACATAAAAGGATATTCTCCATAGCTATTTGGCATCCAATTCAATCATCTCTCTCTCTCTCTCTCTCTCTTTCTCTCAGTCTCTCTTTGAATTTCAACGTCGTTCAGCAAGCTTCATTTGAGATTCCAAAAATAAATGACTAGTTGCTTACTATTACTGCTTCTCTCAGATTCCTTTATAACACAAATATACTATGAATGAGTGAATGCAAACAAGCTTTTCTGCTTCAGCTTCACTGCCTTAAAAAACATACATGTATGATTTCTATGATCTGCATTTGTTTAGATTTGTCAACCATATTACAAATGCTAACAAGAGAAAAAACACAGCATAGATCTGAATGTGTGCAAATAAAAGTAAAAGCAATATAGTAAGGAAAAGTTCTGATCTTCAAATATATAAAATGTTCAAAAGTTTGCACTGTTTGGTTTAAAAGAATTTTTTTATCATGAATTTTGTAAAGAGTGCAAAAAAAATCTTAATGCAAGACTTGATGGGAGGTTCTTAAAGATTATATAATGTTGTTGATGGCTTTTTTGTCACTGTTACTTGGAACCGTAACAGCACTGAAATTTGTTCCAAATGTTTTTGTCAGAATCCATGTACTATCTTTAGCAAATAGCCATGAAGTAAGGGACGCGGTGGCTCAGTGGCTAAGATGCTGAGCTTGTCGATCGAAAGGTCGGCAGTTCAGCAGTTCAAATCCCTAGTGCCGCATAATGGGGTGAGCTCCCATTGTCCCAGTTTCTGTCAACCTAGTAGTTCGAAAGCACATAAAAAATGCAAGTAGAAAAATAGGGACCACCTTTGGTGGGAAGGTAACAGTGTTCCGTGCGCCTTTGGCATTTAGTCATGCCGGCCACATGACCATGGAGACATTTTCAGACAGCACTGGCTCTTTGGCTTTGAAATGGAGATGAGCACTGCCCCCTAGAGTCAGGAACGACTAACACATATGTGTGAGGGGAACCTTTACCTTTAAGCATACCAATTTACAGTTTTCCCTAGAGGAGGAAGTTGTGGAGCCAGTCCAACATTTGGATAGTGCAAGAGTTATTTATCATATTGATAAAAGAGCAGTTATTAAAATAATAAACAGAGGTAGACTGTACCACCTTCCCACAAAAAACTCCAAGTCTCCTCCTTTTTACATAAAAACCCCCTAGGAAAATAGGTATGGATAGAAGAGAATATTTGTAGTTTAGAGTTGAACTGTGGGGTCCTTGGTGCTCCCTGAGCTTGATTGTTTTCTTGTAGGTGTTTTGTTATCAAACTAGGTAACATTATTAATGCATGTCTGCAAGAAAACAAGCCCAGAGAACACCAAGGACTCCACAGGAAAATAGGTATTCCCCTCCCCCAAAGAATCCTATATACAGAGGATTCCATTTCACCAGAAGTGGAAGGGATGGAGTGTACAAGGGGCAGGGCTTCCACATCCAGAAGCCCTTCCTATTATAAAACTGGAAATGGAACTTGTTAGCTGATATTCAAAAGCTCTTCTCCAGGATACTGGAATAGGCAGGGCTTACAAAATCATCTTACAGATCACAATTCAGTCCAGACCAATTTATCCCTATTTCTGTTCTGTTGTTTTCTGCGATTTCAAGACTCATTACTTGTCGTTTTGATTTAATTGAGCCTATTGCTTAAAGTAGTGATCCAGGTTATTTAAAAATGCATGTTGTGTCAAATATAATTATTCTTACTATGGACATCTTTGTGCAGGAGGACACAGACAAGACACTGCTGATCTATAGGTGTCATATCTGAAAGTACAGCAGTTGATGGGGTTCCTTATCTTTCTTCCTTATCTTTCTTCGAAACAACTTTAGAAATAGCAATATTGTTTTAATAGTATTAGTAATCATAGCTCTTACAGTCGGGGTAACTGTTTCCAATTCCAAGGAGAAAAGTCTGACACATTGTAAAAGCAGTGAAATACAGGGCTGCAAAAATAATAGAATTCTAGACTTAGAAATCTAACTTCCCACTTGGAAGGGATCACACTCAATGTGATGGTAAGGAGAGCTACATTTTTCAGGGGCAGAAATCAAATATCTCTGTCTTTGCTTAGCTACCAGCAAAACAGATCCCTTCCCCTTTCTACACCAAGTTAATTCCATTATAAAATTCCTTTTAGGATTTGATTTATGTATTTATGTATTCATAAATGCTTTCTGGCATTTACAGCTATTGAATCAACTCCATCTTTCTGAGCAACAAAACCTGCTTCACCTTCTCTGACAACACTTTAGATATTTGAAGAGAGTTATCATATTTCCTATTAATCTTTCCTTCTTCAATTAAACTTCCTTAACTAGCTCTTTAAATAGTTCCTTATGGAACATTTCTTAGATTCTTCATCTAAAGTCACCTTTCAAAAAACAGAGTTCTGCTTAATATGTAACACTTCAGATGCCCCTGTCCATCAAAAAATAGAGCAGAATTATTATTTCTCATGATGTGGACTCTATGCTTCTTATAATGCAACTAAAATTGCATTAGCATTTTTATCAGTTACTGCATATTGCCAGCTCCTTTTCAATTTGCAATCTGCTTGGATACCTAAATCTTTTTTATACATATACTGTAGCTGCCCAACCAGGTCCTCCTGCCCCTGCCCCATTCTTTATTTCTCATATAAAGTAAAGGCAGATCCTGGCCAACTGATCATTCAATAGTTGCCATACAATAATTCATGCTATTGATCAAGTTACATATATATGATTTGTTCATAAGAAACCTACATTATGCTATTATATATATTTCAAGTTCTTGAAGGATCTTGACAGACTTGAACATTGGGTGCTATCTAACAAAATGAAATTCAACAGTGAAAAAAGCAAGGTTCTACATTTAGGGAAAAAAACAAAATGTATGTGGTACCTTGCTCAATAGTAGTAACTGTGAGAGGGATCTTGGAGTCCTAGTGGACAACCATTTAGATATGAGCCAGCATTGTGCAGCAGCTGTCAAAAAAGCCAACACAGTTCTGGGCTGCATAAACAGAAAGATAGAATCAAGATCATGTGAAGTGTTAATACCACTTTATAATGCCTTGGTAAGGCCACACTTGGAATATTGCATTCAGTTTTGGTTGCCACGGTGTAAAAAAGATGTTGAGACTCTAGAAAGAGTGCAGAGAAGAGCAACAAAGATGATTTGGGGACTGGAGGCTAAAACATATGAAGAATGGTTGCAGGAACTGGGTACGTCTAGTTTAATGAAGAGAAGGACTAGGGGAGATATGATAGCAGTGTTCCAATATCTCAGGGGTTGCCACAAAGAAGAGGGAATCAAGCTATTCTACAAAGCACCTAAGGGTAGAACAAGAAGCAATGGGTGGAAACTAATCAAGGAGAGAAGCAATTTAGAACTAAGGAGAAATTTCCTGGCAGTTAGAACAATTAATCAGTGGAACAACTTGCCTGCAGAAGTTGGGAATGCCCCAACACTGGAAATTTTTAAGAAGATGTTAGATAACCATTTGTCTGAAGTGGTGTAGGGTTTCCTGCCTGGGCAGGGGGTTGGACTAGAAGACCTCCAAGGTCCCTTCCAACTCTGCTATTCTATTCTATTCTATTCTATTCTATTCTATTCTATTCTATTCTATTCTATTCTATTCTATTCTATTCTATTCTATTCTATTCTATTCTAATAAATCTTCTTCTTTTTCACCACTATAGGTCAGAATTGTTTCACTTGGGTTCTACAACCCACTGATGTAGGTGAATGTCACACAGTGTTTCTTGTATAATTATGCTTGTTGTGAAAAGATTCTTTTGCTTATAACCTGGGCTCAGGTTATTCTGGACAGCACAATGTTGTGCTATCTTTAAGAGGATAATGTGAAGAGGACGCATTTTTAAAAAATATTACCGTAAACCACTCCAGATACTTAATGCGAATGAACATTCAGTCTCCCTTTCTCTGTTCTGAGCAATTTCTTACCCACACTTAGAAATTAAGATGTCTCCCAATGCATTGGATTATAAAGAAAACATGGCAGTATAGAATTACATATATAATATGGGAAATCTTAATTTATAATGTGCGAGGAGGCTAAATAAAATGCTATAAACAAATGTGAATATTGGCAAAGCTAGTTTGAGGATTTTACAAGTTATCTATTTATTATCAGTGAATACCTTTGGCATTACTTCATGGTCCCCAGAGAGATTTTAATTGAGATTGCTTCCATCCAGCTTCTACCAGAGACAAGGCAGGAACCCAGCAGTGTCCTTGCCTCGTCTCTGGCAACATGTCACAACAGTAACAATCCCCATGTTAATATAAAAGGTAATATCTTTACAGGCCAACAATGGTACAGACATAGCTCAAAGATCAACCATGTTTTCTCTGAACACTTTACCCTTTCTAGCTGGCTTGATAAGCAGAAGAATCATATTATAAGATGCTGCTACTCTGTAACCAAATTCCAGATTCAATGCATCAGACATTAATGCTAGAATCAGATTTTAATTTTAAATGACCAAAAGCAAAGACTCCAGCAGCAGGACTTGATCAAATAACCAAATAGCTGACAAAAGAAAGTCCAGTTGCAATAACTGGAGTTTGGTCCTTATTGTAGTTTATCTGAAAGTGTAGAAAATGGGATTATTTTGTAATTTTTACTGTAGTCTTCAGAAAATCTAATAAATTATTGCTAGAGGTTCAAGCACATTCCTGCGCACGTGTGCACACAAGCATGTTGTTATTGAAACTTGTCCTATTGAAATACAAAGGAAAATTCTGCTGTATCTGTGGAAAAGAAATGCTCACCCGTAAGAATATGAGTTAGCACAGGGATCCTGACTAAAAAAAGGCAAAGGTGATCATTACTGTTATCGGCTGAATTAGCTGGATGCAGATGAAGCTGCCTACAAGGCAGGAGAATCACACAGGACTCTGTAACTTAGAGTCAACTTAATTTGGAAGAACAAAGTACATGTATATGACAGGAGGAGAGAATGTTTACTTCTTCTCCACTGAGCCTTTATTACATGTAACCAAATGTAGAAGCTACCCCTACTCCTTAGGACCGTGATGGTGAACCTATGGCACACGTGCCAGAGGCGGCATGCAGCGCCCCTTCTATGGGCACATGAGCCGTCGACCCAGTTCAGCTCTGTCGTGCATTTACATGTGCCTCCCACCAGCCAGCTGGTCTTCAGGTCTCTGCCACGCATGCCTGGGGGCGTGGCGTGTGCAGAGGGCCGTGCATGCATGTGCATGTGTGGGGCAGGGGGCATGGGAGGGGGGCACAAATGCATGCACAGGGCATGCAGGAGCATGCATGCATGCATGGGGGCTGCGCGCATTTGCATGAGGACTGCGTGCACATTGCATTTTGGGGGTTCGGACACGCTTTGGGCACTCAGTCTGAAAAGTTTAGCCATCACTGCCTTAGGAGGAAAGGCTGGATGTAAGTCTAACATATATTTCTAATGATAAATGTATGTTTCAAAAGGTACAGGAAGGAAAGGCTCTTCCCCTCATGGTTTTATATATATACATATCATTTGCACCTTTAGGAAGGTGCTCTCTCTCTCTCTTTCTCTCTCTCCCTCAAGCATTTTTAATTAGTTGTCAATATGTTCTTATTATACATGAATGGGATGTATTTTATGTGTATAATATTCATACATGTATGTGTGTATGTTCATGTGCATGTGCATAAATTTCACTAGTTTCCTTCTCCAAGTAATGTAGAATGAATTAGTGATAATTTTGAATTATTGAGGTTATGAAAAGGGGGAATCTATGATAGTTAACTGATTTTATTTGTACCGTTATTGACATCTGAAAACTTTATTGGATTTTTATTTCTGTTTTATGGGTATTTGTGTCAGTGTGTTATTACATTGTTGATAAACTACAGAAGACAATAAATAAATGAACAATAAATAGGATCTGCAAAGTCTAAAACTACGGTATAAAAGTAGTTCTTTTACATTTCTTCCAGCAGGTGGCAATACGGTAGTACTGAACAAATAATAAATAGCTTTGCAATTAGTATATATAGTTACTTTAGGGTCTGAGGTAAAAGTTAACAAAAGAAAGGCCAGACATGGGAAAAAAGTTAAAGAAAGAATAGAAAAGGTCAAATATAGACCGAATGTTAAAATTTGGACACATTTTTCTTAATCATATATTCAGATAAAACAGATTGCAAAATAGTTACCTGGAATTAATTTCCATTAAGTTCAAACAAGTGTATCTCTGAACAAATGCATCCTGAATTATGCCATTATTTTCAAAAAAGGCAACTCTTTATGTCTTAATGTCGTAAATGCTTGCACTTTCTTTGGCTATTTATGAAGAAGATATCAAGTAAAGATACAAGTAAAAGCATTGGAAAGCTAGGTAAATTTTGCCAAAATGTGAAAATTAGACCGAGAAATAAAAGCTTTCCCCATTATGAGGTGCTCCTAGAAAGAAAGGTACATGGATTTTATTTATTTATTCATTCATTTAGCTTTGAGGTTGTTCAGCTCCACATTAACTCATTACATTAAATTGTAATTGCAACTGACAACTAAAAAAGAAAATAAGACATATATAAGTAAAAGAATTACGGCTGGAAGGCAGAACCAAAACCCAGAGGGGTTCAACCACCATTATAAGTCAAGGCCTGGAAGAACAACTGGGTTTTTAACAATTTTCAAAAACAATCAAAAGGATGGGAGGTCTACAGATCTCCAGGGAGATACCCAGAAGCGGACTGCTGCCAGTTCGCATCGGTTCGTGTGTACCAGTCGTTAAGATAATTGCAGTTTGGTGAGCCAGCAAATCTCACCACTGGCTGGCCCCGCCCACCGCACCCTGCCAGTAGTGGGATTCAAATTTTCCCAGTACTGGTTCTGTGGGCATAGCTTGGTGGTGGTGGGTCATGTGACCGAGTGAGCATGGCCAACTTGACAGCACTCATAGCCACACCCACTCAGTCACATGACCTCCCCCCCACCAAGCCATGCCCACAGAACCCAGTAGGAAAAAAATTTCCTACCCCAAAGTGGCTCTCAAAGAGGTGGCGCAATATCTCCATCCCGCTACTGTAAGACATCAATTAAATTTGGATATTCTATTTACAAAAATCAACTGGCGCTTCAGGCCCAAGATATAATATTCCCAAACTCTTGCAACAGCTCATAGGCTGAAGGAGATAACTGCATTTCTTGAGGAAATGTATTTTCTATCTAATAATAATATTTTGATGTCAAATGTTTAATACTATTTTTTATTTATTTATTAGATTTGTATACTGCCCTACTCCCGAAGGACTCAGGGTGGTGAACAGTTAAACGATAAATACAGAATACTGATATTCAGAAACCGATTAAAAATACAATTGAATAGTTTGATTTAGAATGGAATTAAATTAAACATCTCAAATTTATAGAGTAGATTCAGATTTAAAGAATTTAAAAGTGGTTTTAAGGGAGGTTAGGTCAGGCCAGCTTGCATGAATAGGAATGTTTTGAGGGCCCGGTGGAAAGCCCGAAGATCTGGGATTAACCGTATTTCCGAGGGCAGCTCGTTCCAGATTATGGGTGCTCCCACAGAGAAGGCTCTCCACCTGGGGGCCGCCAGTCGACATTGTTTGGCCGACGGCACCCTGAGAAGTCCCTCTCTATGGGAGTGTACTGGTCGATGGGAGCTTATTGGTGGCAGAAGGCGGTCTTGTAAATACCCCGGTCCTAAGCCATGGAGCGCTTTAAAGATGGTAACCAAAACCTTGAAGCGCACCGGAAGACCACAGGGAGCCAGTGCAGCTTGTGCAGGAGGGGAGCCACATGGGAGTGCCACGCTGCTCCCATAACAACCCGTGCGGCTGCATTCTGGACTAACTGGAGCCTCTGGATGCTCTTCAAGGGGAGCCCCATGTAGAGAGCATTGCAGTAGTCCATGCGGGAAATGACGAGGGCATGAGTGACTGTATTTAACGAGTCCCGATCTAGAAAGGGTCGCAACTGGCAAATCAGGCGAACCTGATAAAAAACTCTTCTGGCCACAGCTGTCAAGTGTTGTTCTAAAGACAGCCGTGAATCCAGGAGGACTCCTAGATTGTGAGCCCTCTCTGTGGGGGCTAATGACTCGCCCCCAATAGTCAATGATGGTATAAATTGACTATAACGGGATGACGGAAACCACAGCCACTCAGTCTTGAATGGGTTTAGCCTGAGTCTGTTCCTCCCCATCTAGAAGTGATGTCCCAAGCACCGGGACATCACTTCAAGGGCATCATTGGGGTGGTTCGGGGTGGAGATGTACAGCTGGGTGTCATCAGTGTACTGGTGGTACTTCACCCCAAAACCACGGATGATCTCACCCAGTGGCTTCACATAAATGTTGAACAGGAGGGGTGAGAGAACCGACCCTTGTGACACCCCACATACAAGGGGCCTCGGGGTTGATCTCTGTCCCCCTGTCAACACAGTCTGAGACCGGTCAGAGAGAAAGGAGGAGAACCATCGTAATACGGTGCCCCCCACTCCCAACTCTTCCAATCGGTGCAGCATGACACAATGATCAATGGTATCAAAAGCTGCTGAGAGGTCTAATAGGACCAGGACGGAGGAGCAACCTCTGTCCCGGGCTCTCCAGAGATCATCAACCAATGCGACCAATGCCGTTTCCGTGCTGTATCCAGGCCTGAAGCCCGACTGGAACGGATCCAGATAAGCCGATTCATCCAGGTACTGAGGGAGCTGTCGTGCCACCACACTCTCAACAACCTTCGCAGTAAAGCGAAGGTTGGAGACTGGACGGTAATTAGCAATACTGCAGGATCCAGGGAAGGCTTCTTGAGGAGAGATCTCACCACTGCCTCTTTCAAGACAGTAGGAAAAATACCCTCACTCAGAGAGGCATTTATGATTCCCTGGAGCCAGCCTCGTGTAACCTCCCGAGAGGCCAGCACCAACCAGGAGGGACACGGGTCCAATAAACATGTCGTAGCATTCAGTCTCCCCAGTATCCTGTCCACGTTTTCAAGAGTTACAGAGTCAAACTCTTCCCAGATAATATTCTCAAGACCTGCCCCCATCCTTTCCCCTGAATCTACTATGTCAGAGTCCAGGTGTTCCTGAATCTGAGCGATTTTATCATACAGATATTGTACAAAATCCTCGGCTCTACCCTCCAAGGGGTCCTCCCGCGCTTCCTGAAGGAGCAGGGAGTGGGTCACCCTAAACAGTGTGGCCGGGCGGTTATCTGATGATGCAATAAGAGCGGTAAAGTAATTATACTTTGCCGCTTTTATCGCCACTAGATAAGTCCTAATATAACTAGGATTGCTATTTTTCTTGATTAATTAATATTTAAATCTCAACAATATGTGACATGGCAATCTGCTACTTGAAACAAATACAGATACTTTAACAGAACAATTGTATGGAGGAGGGGTGATTAACTCCCCCATAGCAACATCTTTCTAATTCAAATTGCCCATTTATTCTATCAGGCTTGTGAGGTAAACCAGACAGGAAACACAACTAGATGAGATAATTCTATTTTATTGTAAAGTAACATTAATAGAATCTTGCAAGTCTCAAAGTTCATTTCTTTATCTTATCTCCTTTACAGCCCAAAAAACTAGGACAGATCCGTTTTGATCCAGTTGCCCTATCCATATTTCTGGTGCAGGCAAAGTTGATTTTTATCTTGTTTCCTTAGCTGACTTTCTATGCCCTGTCTCCCAAGGACATTCCCACATACCACTTATACATCCAGAGGCTTTAAATGTTAGTTTGTGCTTTAAAAAAATGCTAATAGAGCCTCCTGGCATTTTAAATACTTTTCTCTTCTTGCTATTCTTAAATAAAACAAACAATTAAAAAGTGCAAGGTATCTCCATGAAGAGCTATCTTCAACAATTTCTGTTCAAATATAGCATACTGTATATCTCTAAGTGTTTGCAAAATCCAAGGACTTCTATATAGTCAAGGTAAGGAACCAAGGCTGTAATCTTTCGTTTTACTCCTAGGATGTAAAGTTTTATGTAAGTTACTAGTTGTTACTAGGTTTTGTTCAAGAGAGAGAGAAAACATATTCTTAAAATCAGTATTTAAAGAAAAGCAAGAAAAGGAAAACAACATTTCTATCAACTCCTGGTTATTGTTTCTGCTATTATTATTTTTATCCCAAACTACCTCACAGGTATGGTATGAAGAAAGATGTTGAGAGACTTTAGGTCCCTGATTCTGGACTCCTAAAGGAAAGGCCAGCTCTGTAGAGCTATGTAATGTTCTCCACACTTGCACTGTAAGCGATTTCCTTTCAGGCAGCTCTATTCCTCCCCCTCTTCATTTTTAACAAATAAACCTGCTCTTCTAAAACAGAAAGTCAGCTTGTTATTTTGAAGCAGTGAGGCAAGGCATGCAACACGGAGACTACATTCGGCTTGCCGAGCAGATGTCTACAGATCACTTGATGTTAACTTCAACATAAAAGCTATTCTATTCCTGGGCTTGCCTTATTAGATGTTAAATAATTGTTTAAGGTTGGCAGATGAAGTTTTAGAACCTTACGGAGGACCATCAGCATAATTCCAATAAATGCATTTGACAGAAACGATTCTTGACCATGATGCAGTCCCCATGTACTGTTTATTTCATCTACAATTCTGTTCTGCAAACTAAAAAGTAATTTGGCACTTTCCCCTTCCCTAGAAAACCAGCATTTAATACAGCCACTAACACTATCATTCAATCACAGCATTAGATACACTGGTTCACTGACATTTACTATGGTGTACAATAGGGACTAGATTACTCCGTTTATCAAAACAATCTCCTCACTTCACACCTCTGTTGTTTGCTAATACGTTCTAACTTTAGCTTTTATATTCTTGTTTAATCTACACTGAGTGTCATCAACATTATTATTGTACTATTGATAAGCTGAAATAATAATTGGAGCCTCTTAACTGATATTTTACAGACTTAACTGCCATGTCCATACAAAGAGATATGGGAATGACTGCTTGAAATATTACAGCTCCTGTTATAATCTTTTTAATTGAATTCAATGACAATCTAATGCAAAACTGATTGAATGGGTGCTAACGGGAATTAAATGTGCAAGACACTATATGAACATTTGTGAAACAAGGTCTTGCCCTCTCGTTCATAGACTGCTGTCGGAAGCCATTTTGATGATGTGCTGCATTCTTCAAACTGTGTTTTTATCTAATTAACTTTTTGCATCTGTTACAGTCAAGTCAGAACTGTAGAAAGTTGGAACAACAGTACTGATTGAGGCATTACATACAATTCAGTTGAGATGCCTACTCCAATTGCTCTTGCTTTCTGAAAGAAGTACCTATTAAAATAGAATCACCATCATGTTTGTAGTGGGTTTAGATTTGCTTATGTCTACTCGGATGTAATCCAAAATTAGAAGTACAAAAATTACACATATTGTCGTCTTCCTATCTTAAGCTGCTATCCAATACTGAACTCCAAAGCTTCAGGGATTAGTAAACTGAATCAATTGAGTTTGGTTTAATAACTATTTTTTTTTAAATCTTTCTGAAAGATATATTAGTGCAAAACATATTATTTTCAGTTTGGACACAAGAAATGAAGCTGACAGAACATGACTTGTCCTGTCAATAGCTATGATATGATTGATCCCCAGATAAAAAACAGTTCAGATTTAAAGTAAAGCTTAAGCTTTTCTTTGTTTTTTCAAGTCATTCCACTAAAACTAACATTAATGAGTGCAGCCAATATCTCTTACTGGTCTGAAAGACAATTCCACCCTTACTTACTTACTCATTTATTTATGCGTATTTGCTTATACATTTATAAACTTAATTGAATTTATAGGCTGCCTGATTCTTAAACAACTCTGGGCTCTTTATAAGCACCATCTGAAAGCTTTCTTCTCTTTTGGGTCTCATAAATTTCACTTTATCCACCGATTATCTATGAAGGGAAGGAACACACGACATTATCCTCTACCAGCCTCAGCCTATCAGAGAGGCAGCCTCCACCCATCTGATCAGAAGTAGTGTTTTCTATGTTGGTCTGATTCACTTGCTGCCTTTCATTTCATTGTAGACAAACATCTCCATCCCAGTTGGTTATTCTGTGCTGTAGCAGGAATATCCCAACTCCACTACTCAATACTCTGCACAGGCCTTTTTTTTTTAACTTTCAAGATTGAGGTCAATTCTCCTGGGTAAACCAGGCAGGAAACACAGCTAGATGAGCTAAAGGCTACATTAACAGAAATTTGTAAGTATAAAAGTACAAAACACCATTACTTTTAATTGCTTAATACTTTAGGGCGGATCCTTCCTAAGTTTCTTTCTCTGCCTGTTAAGTCACTGGAGGCTTCTGCCTCTGTTGTCTGATTGTATCCTAAGTAGCATCTCTTCCTCCCTTTCCCCATTCCCACATCCCATTACAAAGAGGGAAGCCAGACTGGTTTAACGACTTCAGCAAAAAAAGGTCGTAAAATATAATGCTTCACTTAACAACCAGATTGCTTAATAATGAATTTTCTAGTCCCAATGATGGTCATAAGTCAAGGACAACCTGTAGTTGGTTTATGTAGCGAAGTCCAGCAGTTTAAGACTGCATGGAGGAAAGGCTCTTAGTCTGAATAGCTTGACGAAACTGTGGAGAGTTTAATGTCTGCTTTCATGAAGAAAAAGCTGTGACCAGGAACAGTTTTTGTCATATGACTGCTTTTACAATTATTATTAATGACAGAAGCATTTTTCTCTGCAGGTGTCTGCTGTCTGTGATAAACTCAACATTTTCTTGAACATTATGGCATAAAATAAACTAGCAGAGGGAAGTAACCACCGAGGCAGAAACTATGAAAAGGAGGGGAAGTAGCAAAACTCATTTACATCTATCTTTATTTATCAAACTTTAACAGATTTTTGACATGTTTCAACTGGAGGTAATTTAAAAAAAAAACAAAACCTGGCAAACTATGCCTCTTCTCTTTTGCTAAATGTTTCATGCAATTAAACTTTCAAAAAGATAGTGATGGGATGGGAAACTCCTCCTTGTTCTCCTTGTCTGAGCAATGAAAGTAGAATAGTAACTTTACATAGTAATAAATATGGGAACAAAGCCTTGGTTTAGCTTCAGGTGAATCTTTGTGAAACAGCATGAACTAGATTCATCTACAGTTGTCTGTTATTTGAGTCTTTGTTCATCTTGGAATATGAACCATTCTAGTTCTTATATGTGTATCTTATAGCCAAGAAACTGAAAGCCATGCGAACATTCATTCATTATCCAGCCATCTCACAATGCTTTACATTATCATGGTGCTTAGGGTTAAATTCTTCAGGTTAGTTTAGGACTTTATGGATTTTCTGAATGGAAGTTACAAGATAGGCTCACATCACTTGAGAATGGAACTTAGTCTTGCTTTGTAGTAGCTTGGTTTATGGTAGGGGTCCCCAACCCTCGGGTTGCAGCCTACTACCAGGCTGCGGCCCATTCAGAAACAGACCATTGAAGCAGTGGGCAGGTGAGCATGCACATGCGCAGCTCCATTTGCATGTGTGTGTGCAAAACCATCTCCTCTCCCCCCCTCCCACCGGTCCACAAAGCGGGAAAGATAGTGGAACGCTGGTCTATGGCTAAGACCTCAGCTTAAACAAGGTAGGTGCTCTTCATTCAAAGCAAATCTAACTAACTAGGTTATGCATGTTTTTAAAATGATTATATAGATGTGCTTTGAATTTTGCATGAGCCCAGCACCTTTCTGCAATTTAAGGAAAAATTGTTTTTTTTCTCAATTTCCGTCTCAAAAAACTGTGATTGCTTTAAGAATTATGTTATTAAAATGGTAGTTTCCTTTTTCAGCCTCACACAAAAGCAAAATGTCCAAGTCATTTTCAAAACATGTTATTATATAGTGATGGCTATTCCTCAGCTATGCTATTTGAGGAACAGAAAGAGGACATTATTCTAGCTCACTGCAATACCAAAGATGCATATAGCAAGATCATTGCTGAGCAAGGAACTGAATTCCTATTTTAATAAGCTTTAATCTATTTTGGCCTTTCCTCAACTGCTGGTCGATATGTGTTGTATCGCAAATAGCATTTGGCAATAGCAATAATCCCTAGATTTATATATCGATTCACAGCCCTCTCTAAGTGGTTTATAGAGTCAGCATATTGCCTCCAACAGTCTGGCTCCTCATTTTACTGACCTCAGAAGGATGGAGGGCTGAGTCAACCTTGAGCTGGTGAGAATCAAATTATTGGCAGTCAGCAGAATTAGCCTACAATACTGCATTGTAACCACTAAACCATCACATCTCTTTAAATGTGAATACTACCAACCAATATTACTAAGCTACAGTTTCTGTCATGCTCAGTCATTGTGTGATCAATGACTTTTCTGAGGATTATGAGAGAAGGGTGTTCAGGTCAGTGTTCTGCATTGCCTTCTCAGTCCCCATTAGTGTTCAGATGCAGATGCATTTGATTACAAAATTTGAGGGATAAATTAAAAGCTCATTGAGTATCTGTGAGAAGCGGCTGCCATGGATCAGGCTGAACCTCCTAATGCCTCTTAGTCTGATCAGCTGGATATTTTAGCTTTTATGTGGACATAGGTAGACCATATTAAAATATTGCATCTAGTTCCTGGCAATACATTTTAAGATGGATATTTACAAATTGAAGTATGTTCATAGGAGATCAATTAAGGTGATAATGATAGAGAAAAATTATGAAGAATAGTCAGAGGCATTGGATATGTTATTCTGGATAAGTAGGGAGATATGATAGCTGTCTTTAAATTTTCTGAAAGCTTGTCCCATAGGAGACAGGTAAACTTGCCCAAAGTTATACTAGAAGATAATAACAGAAAATTTAAATTACAATGAAACAGACTTTTGCTGAAAATCAGGAAAAAACTGATCTGTTGACTTGCTGGTCAACAATGAAAAATGCATTTTATGAAAGGATAGAGTTTATTTTCTGGGAATATTGACAGGAATATTGGAATCTTTTACTTGGTAGGGAATTGCGCAAACAGCCTCGTCAAACTAGTTCCACAATACCTGTTGAACATGCTCTTGAGTTTCAGCACATCTTCAGATAGGATTGCAGAAAGCATAATTTAGTGTATAATCATCTGAGCCTTCAGTCTGAATTTGTTGACCGTCAGGCCTTCCTTGTTTCTCTCCCCATCCCCCACTGCTTTCTGGGATGATCTTGAGAGAGATGCTGCCTAGGGAGTGATCAGGTAAGAGAGGGCATAGACTGCAGAAACATTCATAGGCAAACATTCATATTAATCAGTCTGTAAAAGAGATGGCAGAAGAATTGTATTGTAAGATTTGCAAGATTCTGTTAATGTAGCCTTACAATAAAGAAAATTAACCCATCTGGCCATGTTTCCTGTCTGGGAAGGCTGACACTTGTACTTCACTTTTATGGTAGGGAAAAGGTTCCATCTCTGATATTCAAAATCTGATCAGTAATTACTTAGAGGCTACTCCCAGATTTATAACGACCCTTGAAAGAATGTAGTTTGGTTGTGTGAACTGTGTATATGGGATTATGTGGGAAATACTGAATGCTATTTATTCAGGCCTTTTAGCATGCAAATCAATTTATCAGATTCTTTGGGAATGATGTTGGGTCATACTAAAAATATAACACTGGAATTGGTGAGACCAGAATACAGTCATTAATTCTAGTCTTTAAATAATTTCTAAACCAATACTGTTGGATTGCATTATTTTCTGGATTCATACAAGAATATGGGGACCAATGAAAGACAATCACCAAGCAACATATACAATTGCAGTCATGATGATATCTAGTTGGATGGAAGGAATAATCCCTGCCAGCCATATGGTAGTGCAATGTTTCTGGACCTTGACAACTTTCAGATGTGTGGATTTTCAGCTTGGTGGGGAATTCTGGAAGTTGAAGTCCACACATCTGAAAGTGTGCTAAGATTGAGAAATGCTATGGTAGACAATAATAGCACAATAGCACAATAGACAATTGCTCAGGCTTTGTTCAAAGGAATGCACGTGGCACTTTGTGGATTATCCAGCTGCTTGACATATGCAGTAGAGTCAGGAATACATTTCCAATCTGTGATACTGAATCAGGAAACAAAAGATTTATTAGTGGGAAGTTAGTCAGGAGCATCATTAGAAATTAAGTTTTGGCTCCACATTTTGGAAAGGATTTAAAATTTGGAATACATTCACCAAAGAGCAATGAAGATCATTAGAGATCTTTAAGCCAAGGTTTAAGAAGAAAGATTTGTTTATTAGATGTATATCTAACATAATAGGGAAAACCAGATGTACAGGTACAATATAGGCGGTACCTGGCTCAGCTGCAATACTTGTAGGGCAGATTTATTGTCAACTGTAAAAGTATCACAAGTAAGGCATATATTTTCACTTGACACAAGAATGTGGCAAAGTTATAGCAGAGTTTTGAGTCGCAGCTGGAAAAAAGTACTTTTTTAAAAGCCTGCATATTATACCTGTGAGTGGTAACAACTACGAGTAGCAACAACTCTTGTTGTTTGAGGATCATCTGATTTTGCAGCCCTGACTGACTGGATTGCTTTACAGCTATTGCAAGGAAGAACACAAGAGCAACTGTGCTAAATAAGATCAGGACCCATTTTATTTAGCATTTTACAGTGATCAGCTATTATCTTCATAAAAGGCAGGAAATGAAGCTATACCCTTCTTCTATCGTTGTTCTCTTGCAGTTGGTATTTTAATGGATAATGCCTTTCCCTGGAGACAATACTTGTTTTTTCACTACAGTCCTGCCAGAATTAGATTTGTTCTTTAAGAATTTCTCCAATCACTCTACAGCCATTCATATTAAAGATCATAAATTCCACAAATTATTTGCTGTGCTGTTTCTTTGCTTCTTTTGCCCATTCTAAATCTCCTTCTAGTCTCCTTCCAAAACCATGGTCTAGAGCCATGATGGCGAACCTATGGCACGGGTGCCACAGATGGCACGCGGAGCCATATTGGTGGGCACGCGAGCTCAGCTCCAGCACACATGCGTACACCAGCCAGCTGATTTTCGGGCCTTCTTGGCCCACCAGAAGTCAGGAAACATACTGTTTCTGGCCTCCGGAAGGCCTTTGTGGGGATGGGGAAAGCCGTTTTTTGCCCTCCCCAAGCTCCTAGAAAGGCTCTGGAGCCTGAGGAAAGCAAAAACCGGGCCTACCAGACCCACCGTGCCATCACATGCCAAAAGCGGGGGGAGCACGGGGGGGGGC
>WNWU01000001.1:17112394-17157879 GCA_012654045.1 Ptyas mucosa | reverse complement strand
GGGGGGGGGCGGGGTGTATAGAATTATGGGTGTGGGCACGCGTGCATGTGACCCCACCGCCTTCCCCTCACTTTTGGCACGCGATGGCAAAAAGGTTAGCCATCACTGGTCTAGAGTTTTGAGAGGGAGGACTCTGCCTATTTTCTCCATTCCATGCAGGAGTTTATGCTTCTCAACCATCACCTTGTTGCCTTTATTCAAGCTAAGAGTCAAACATTCTCATCTTTTCTGGGTTTTTGTTTGAGTCCCCTATTCATTTTAGACATCTTCTCTCACATTTTTTTCAGCTGTTATATCATTTTTCAATCAGTATTGTACACAGTGGTACAGACACATCAAGATTTGTATCTTGGCATTTTATTTTCAGTCCTTTTCTAAAGATACCCAACATGGTATTTACGTTTTTCACAGTCACTGAGTTGATGCCTTCATTAAGCTCTCTACTATGATGCCACATAATTACAACAATCCTTTTTCTGGTTTGTGACAGGATGCTCAGACTATACAAGCAAATATATGAAGTTGGGTGTGTGTGTTGCATATTTTATTTATTTAAATGTAATTGTATTTGCCATTTGGTTAACTATTCATCAAGTTAGAACAGATCGTTTTACAGTTCTTTTCAGTCACTTTTGGTTTTCATTGCCCTAAATAGTTTACCATTACTCATAAGATTGGCCGACTCACTACTTATCCTTAAGTCAAGTCCCAGAAGAAACTGTTAGGGAAGCTTTGAAGAAGCACAAAGTGTAGAAATGCAGCTGCTTTGCTCTCTGGATGAGCCAAGCACAGCCAATTCTAAAGCATAGAATGGGGAAATTGAATTATAGTTATGCTTGTAATAGCTTGACATAAGGTTCATTCATAATTCTTTTCCATTTCCATTTTTTAAGGATATGTCTCCACAATCAAACCTCCATCTTGGTGCCAAGCCAGCTCCTTATGTGATCTAATAAGAGAGTGTTCTTTTCCATCAGAAAATAGAATAAGCCTTTATTGCAAACACTTGACAGTTTATATCAAATGAATTGATCTGTTGATCTGTTGCAGTAATCCAGCTGGTCCATTACAAACCACTTAACCATTTTCTGCTTTGGTACCTGGTGACTTATTATATTGTCTAAACTGGAAAGTAAAGCTTTCTCTATTATGAACTGGGGATATTTAGTTATGATTATGGCATTAAATTGTATCTTTGAAGTTCTTTTCTTGTGTGTTTATCATACTTCTAGATTTAAACTATGAATGGATACAGTGTAGGTATATGGATGCTGGTTTTGAAAAGTGTAGGAGCAGATGAATTCAAACAATTACAAAAATAATAATACAAAGAGTTTCTTGATTTTTTTAAAAAATATTTTAGAAAAGAACTGACAAGGCACAATGGAAAGGAAAGGAATGCACTAAGGTTGCATAGTGTCTCCTTATTTATTCAATTTACACATAGAATATCAAAAGAAATGCTGGACTACAGGAAACAAAACTTGGAATTAAAATCGCTGGAAGAAACACCAATTGCCTCTGATATACTGAAGTTTCCATTTTGATAGCTAGACGTGACAACCGTAAAGAATCTCTTGTTGAAGGTGAGATTAAACACTGCAAAAACTTGTTTGCTGCTGTGTTAAAAATCCTCCCCCCCCCCCACACACAGATTAAGCCAGCCCAATGTGTGTCAGCGCAGAAGTTGAAGTATTGACGGATGTTACCTTCATAAGCTCAAGTGTCACGAAACAGATACTGTTACTTGAAAAACAGATGTAGAGAAAACATTAAACGTGTGATGCTAACCATGACCACAAGTACTGTTGGAGCCATGTATTTTTTTTTCTATTTGTAACATGGCTATCAAAGACACAATGAAGAAAAATTGATGTCTTTGCATTGAGGCATTGAATAAAATGATTGAGAATATTTATTTGAATTCATTATTAGCCCAACTCCAATGAACTCTTTGCGCACCAGAGGAAATCAGTCAATACTTTATTTTCGTCAAGCATGTATTAGATAACAAATATAAGTATAAACATAATTATGAATACATGAAATGGATACAAATAAAAGGGAACATTAGGACAAGGATGGTAGGCATGCTGGTGTGCTTATGCACGCCCCTTAAAGATCTCTTAGGAATGCGGTGAGGTCAACAGTAGAGTCTAAGGGTAAAATTTTGGGGGTTTGGGGAAGAAACCAGAGTCAGGTAGTGCATTCCAGGAACTGACCACTCTGTTACTGAAATTGTATTTTCTGCAATCAAATTTGGAGCGGTTTACCATAAGTTTGTATCTATTATGTGCTCGCGAATTGTTGTGGTTGAAGCTGAAGTATTCATTGACAGGTAGAACATTGTAGCAGATAATTTTATGTACTATGCTTAGGTTGGACCGAATACTAGTTCAATTTAATCCAGGAGTCATTGGAGAACGCACAGTGCTAATGCTTGGAATACTCAAAGTAGTTGAAGAAGTTCAGCAAAAACAAGAGTTAGGAGAGCTCCTTGGTGCTCTCTGAATTTTCTTGCAAACATTTCATTACCAAACTAGGTAACATAATCAGTGCTACTCCTAGCCTATCCTAGCACTGATGACATTGCCTAGTTTGGGTAACAAAACCTCTGCAAGAAAACGACCAAGTTCAGAGAGCACTAAGGAGCCCTCATTTAACCCTGAGCTGCAAATATTCTCCTTTATTGACAAGTTGGTTAGATATTATGTCTGGTGACATAAGTACGAATTTTAAAGAACTCAAGGCAGTATCGATGATATAATATCCATCAAAGCACAAACAGTCAGAAGCGACCGAGGAATATGCTTCCCAGATAAACATGGCTAGCATCAGGCTGAATAACTCCTCAGCATTTCTTCCGGGGAAAGAAATAAGAGTAGCAATCCCCACCACGTTGGCGTTGGGAATCTTTCCCGCTGGAATCTTTTCTTCCTTCAGCCCGCCTCCTCCCGCCAGTTTCGCAATTGGTCCTCCGAAAAAACTGGAGCCGCCTTGCAAACGTGGCGGTCGGGCGACTCCACCTTTCAGCTTAGGCATCTCCTCTTATCCAATCGCGCGAGGCGTAGCATGCAACGGCACGGAGCCTCACCCGTTTGCAACCGCGTTGCTGACTGGCTGGGAGGGGTGGGGGGGAAATCCAATGACCAGTCCAAATTAGGCCATTCATAGGCGCCTTTTAAAAGCCAGACTTTTGCAGCTGGACCAGGATTTGTACAATGGGGGGCAGGAAAAACGGGTCGACCCCGCGTTGAGCCTTTATGAGCGCGTGGCGCGAAAGAGGCGAGATCCGCTGGACTGGGAGGCAGCCCAAGGAGAAGACACGTGTTAGGCTGTGCAAAGTGAAGGAGGTTCCCTTCTCGACGTGTATCGGAGACGCGAAAGTTTCATCGGAGATAAACAGCCCCCGGGCCGGAAGAAGCCATGAGCCTGGGAACAACTTCTAGCTCTCTCACGGTGGGGCTGATGCTAGTATTGTGCATCAACAGGTCTTTGGGCGTCCCCACTTTCAGAAAGGAGAGAGTCGCTCGTCCCGATCCCGAACTCGGCAACCGGCAACACGAAGATAACCAGAGTTTCCAGTATGATCACGAAGCCTTTCTGGGCAAAGATGATGCCAAAACTTTCGATCAACTTAGCCCGCAGGAAAGCCAGGAACGATTGGGGTAAGACGGTCCTTATATTTTACCAATACTGGAAGGCATAAAAGGTCCGTCGTTCCCCGAGGCAAGAGGACGTTCTTGGGAAGGGGGATTTAGAGATTTTCTCCAAGTAGGTACAGAGTAAAATAATAGTATTTTGCACGCCGACGGAGTTTAGCCACTCTGCTGTCAAAAAGTTTAATAGTCTTTTCTCTTTCCTGATAAACGGCGCGGCAGCGAAAATCAACTCTGCAAGAGGCGAAGAAATTTCTTACTATGATGCCTTGGTAACGTGGCGGGAGGGAAAGTTCCCATCAACGCCTTGAATGGAAAATCAGTTTCATTCCTAGATCATACAGTATACAAAATTCTAGTTTTATATGGGAGATTGAAGTCGAGGATCAGCTCATTGAAATGAAAAATCTTGTAGGAGAGGTTTTCTTTCTCTTTTTTAAACTTTTGGAGGGTTACTTCCTTAATTTGTTGCAGCACAAACAGGAGTCTTTCCTGGGTGAGAGATCCACCCAGTGTATGACAATTATGTATCTTGTGTTGGCGGATGCATAATTGTGGGATGAAGGGGTTAGGTTTACAGAGTGGGCATTAGTCGACATTATACACGTAGTCCTCGACTTACAATAGTTCCAGTTGTCAAGCATCCAAATGTAAATCATGTGACCATTCGAAGTTACAACGGCACTGAAAAACGTGATTTATGACCATTTTTTACACAGATGACCATTGCAGCATCCCCATGGTCACATGATTTACATTTGGATGCTTGACAACTGGTTCATATTTATGATGGTTGCCGAGTCCTGGGTCATGCAATCCCCTTTTGCAACCTTTTGTCAAGCAAAGTCAATGGGGAAGCCAGATTCACTTAACAACCGTGTTACTAATTTAGCAACTGCAGTGATTCTCCTAACAAACATGGCAAGAAAAGTCGTAAAATGGGACAAAACTCAACACATTTCTCACTTAGCAACATAAATTCTGGGCTCAATTGTGATAGTAAGTCAAGGACTACCTGTAGTGCAAAACCTATTGTTTTGCAACAACAACAACAAATTTTAAAAAAAACATTCGAGTTGGCTGAAGAGATTACGAAAATAAAATCTGATTAGGTGTTCACTTCCAATTCATGTTGCGGCAGGCAGGATATGAATAGGCAAGTCTGACTCTTAAGAAAAGAAACCTAGCAACTAATAGGAACTGGTGGAAAGCATTTCAATGGTGTTGGACTTTAAAAAACAAGTTGAAAGATCAAAAGTAAAATAGTAACACCATAACAGAACATGTGAACAGTTTGCTCACCGAAGGGTATCACAGATAGGAGGAAGTCAAACCCACAGTCACATGGATCCCATTTATTACTCTTTTCTCCAAGATACTCAGGTTTAATCTTCCCATTTGATCTTCATGACAAATCTGATTAGAGAAACCAGAGAGATAAATTTGAGATTACCCTGTGATTTGCTGTGGCTAAGCATGAACGAGAATGTTCTCCAAATTTATACTCTTGTATAAATGAAGGAATATCTCTCTTGTCTGGCCTAACTTTGTGATAAACTTGACTTTTCTATCTGAAGCAGGCAGGGAGAATTACTTTTCTCTAGGCAAAATACAGTCTGCAATGGCTTCCCATATAACATAATTTTTCTTCCTCAGTTTTTTTATCCCATCTAACATCCCAGACCTGGGATGGGGAAAGCTCTTATTACAGTAGAGGCCAAAATTGTGGAAACCTTTTGGGAAAAGTGTATTTTCTAAAACTAGCTAATAACACCACTTTTTTTTTGGAGGAGTATTATAAAATTATATATCAATGGAAAGATAATTTAATCAAGAATGTAATGCGATAACTTTCATGAAGGATTTGCTATTAGAATAGCAGTTACAGTATAAAGAAGAACAGTGAAACAGGTAGAAAAAAACGAGATATACAAAAATTATCACCATGTCAGTTAATACTTAGTTGGGTAATCTTTAGCATGAACTACGGCTTTACAACGTCTTCCCATGGAGTGAACCAAGTCTTTTAGTTCTGCAGTTGTTATAATATGAAACCAAGATTGAATGATTGCTTCTATTAACTGGATTGAATTGCTGGGTCGCTTCTGACTAACAAGTTTTTTTAGTCGGCTCCATAGATTTTCAATTGGGTTAAGGTTTGGGCTATTCTTAGGCCATTCCAGCAGTGGAATATGATTATCTTAAAACTCCAAAAAAAAGTGGTGTTATTAGCCATCAAACCTCAAAAATACACTTTTCCCAAAAGGTTTCCACAATTTTGACCACTGCTGTATATGGCCATTGGAGGGAGCGACAAATGTTAAAACATGCATAATGTCATGCAAATGCTGTAGCTGGTGTCCTGGTGTGAATATATTTTTATGGCATTTGTATGAAGAACATTATTTCATGGTGTCATTTGGGGATCTTTGCTGTTGGCTGAGGAAGTTGACGTCAGCAGTTGAAGTAAACGAAAACTTTGATTTGTGGGTGGATTCTTCAAGGTGTTGTATTAGTGAGAGGAGAGAAGGCCTTTCATTCCTAAGATTGTAATTTTGTCTTGAAGAATTGTCAACTTTTATTCAAAATAGCTCTTATTGATGTTGTTAGAGCCCCCTTTAAAGTCTAATTTCTAAGATGGAGGAGAGGAGAAGCAAGTATGCATAAATGAATAGAATAAAGGTGTGGGGTGGGCCTGGCAGTTGTGTCAACACCATGTTTTGGTGATGCCTACCTAGGATGTGGTCCAGGACACAGTTGGTAGGGCTTCCATGTTTGATGGAGGAACTTTAGACTTCAATCCAAATAGTGTCTCCAGTAACTGGGCCCAGAGTTTGATAATGTCATTGGATCTTTTGTCATCTGGTTATCGACATGGGTCACAGGTAAAGGTGAATCAGCTGATTTCTGTCCTCTTCAGTCTGACATTCCTTCTATGCTTGGTGAGTGCTGTGTGTTCAAAGCATCCGTATGGTACAGAGAAAGCTGATATGACTCGCATCCCTGCTTGCTTGAACCTGGAGGCAGGTGTAGAAGACTTGGTCTTCTGTATCTGAGGGGCATTCTAAATTCTGTATGCCTTTTTTGGTGCAGAACAAATGTCTTACTACAATTTCACTGGCATAGAGGAACAATAGTCAATCACTTTCACCAAGTGATCTGTTAAATTAGGATTTCATTTGTGTATAACTATACTTTGGGTCATGGGAGCCTCCAGATGCAATCTATAATCCAGATACAGATCTCTTTTCTGATGTATATCCCTCTCTCTATGGGGAAGGAGATTGGAATTTGCATTTTGGCATTTTATTTGGCTTAGGCAACACTCCACAAAACTTGACTAAGTACCTTTATGTATGTTTATGTGAAAAAGAAATGTGATCGGTACTTTTAAAACATGCTAGATTATCAAATCCCTACAAATTCAGTAGCCAGATATCATCAGTTGGTGTTCAAATTTGACTCCTGTTGGGTTAATGTATGTTTACTTTGCTGTCACTCCATTCCTCTTATTTCCTCCCCCCCCCATCACTGTCTGAGGAGTGGCTTAAAATGCCACGTAGGTTTTCTTGGAGAAGGCACGAGGGATTATTTCTAGAGAATGAGAATCTCTTGCATGCATCTCCAATTCTTCTGCTGCTGCTGCCTGATCAGACAGCTAGTTGAAAGCAAAGGCAGAGTGAAATGGGGAGAAAGACTAAGAAAGGACATGGGTAAAGACAGAGACTGTGAAATGTCATTTGCTTATAATGCAACCCTTCCTCAAAAATAGATTGCAGGCCAGTCAAAATAATGCAATATTTTTTTTAAAATGTAATCATAGTTTATGGAGGTAAAAATATCAGGGAAAAGGTTTCTTCAAACAATAATGTTATCTTAGATCAGATGGATAAGGCAGTGTGGTAGAGTAGTTAAAGTTTGGGATTCATACTGGAAGTGTGCTCAATGATTTTGGGCCAGTTTTTTTTCCAGCCATTGTGCCCCACAGGTTTGTTGCTGTTGGGAACAATTGCAGGAGAGAGGGCTGTGTATACTCTCTTTGCGTCCCTGTTGGAATGGAGGGATATTGGTGTATCGGATAATTAAAAAATTATCAAAGAGATACACAGTTTAAAAATGAAAATCTAGTTTATATATTTGAAGGAGGACATTACAGATACTGAAGTGTGTCATACATTGGGGTTTTCCAAAAACCCTTACTGCCCAGACCATAGCAGGAGGTCCTTGACTTACGACCATAATTGGGACCAGAATTTCTGTTACTTAGCAGAAGCACTTATTAAGTAATAAGCAAAGCACTTATTAAGTGACTCACACCTGATTTTATGGCCTTTTTTGACATGTAGTTAAGTAAATTATTGCAGTTAAGAGAATCATCTACACATCATGTGGAGATGTTGTGATGGCTGTAAGTGAGAAGATTGATTGTAAGTAACTTTTTAAAGTGCTGTGGTAATTTCAAATGGTTGCTAAACAATCAGTTGTAAGTCCAGGACTACCTGTAGTTTCCTAGTCACTTGATCTGCTACAACTGTAGTTGCAAAACAACCTGTTAGCAAACAAATTAGCTAACAAACTTGTAAGAGGGCTATTTTCCATCTTAGTGGAGATAAAAAGAGATGAGCACTCTGATGGCAGCAATCAGGAAAACTAAGGATAAGCTGTAGAAAGTTTACACATCTTGGGGCCGACTACAAATTGTGAGTGGTATCATTTGTTACATAAGCAGAGATAGCAGGTTGTTTACCTCTAACTGTATGGCTATCTATGGGTTCTGTGTCTGTTCAGTGGCCTCTTAGAAACTGTATAGAGTAGGGGTGTGAAACTCAAGGCCTGTGGGCCGGATCTGTCTCATAGGGTGCTTTGATCTGGCCCACAGGGCTGCCCTGGAAACAACGAAGGACCGGCACACGGTGCCTTTGCCAGTGAAAACGGAGCTCAGGAGGGCTGTGCACGGCCATCCCGTGTGGTTCCCCTGAGCTCTGTTTTTACTGGCAGAGGGCTGCAGGAGGCAGTCACAGCTGAAAATAGGGTCCAGGAGCCCGTTTTCGTGGCAGAGCTCTCAGGACACCACAGGTTCCCCCGACACAAATGATGTCATGCTGGCCATGCCCACCCCGGCCCCCTGAGGTAAAACACAACCCTGATGCGGCCCTCAATGAAATCGAGTTTGGTCTAGAGCCACATTTTTGGTGAAAATCGGTTTTCATATGCTCAAAGACCAAGGTCCTATTTAATCACTTTGTGAGATATAAGACCCAAATATTTTAATCCTCGCAATTCATAAACAAGTCTGGTTCACAAAATCAGAGGTTTATTGGAGATAAAATGAAGAAAAGCGCGGCCTCTTAGACCCTTCCCAAATGTATTGAGTTCAAAGAGCGCAAGAAGCAGTTTTCAAGCTATACATTTTATACTCCTACACAATGCACACCACACCTAAGAAGCCCTCCCAACTCCCCTTTATTCTCCTAAATCATTCTCCAAGTTATTTTATACTTTAAAAGGGTCATCTTGGCAATTCCTGTCTAACAATGACTATTTTATCATGTTTACTTTTAACTTCACCTTGGGCGGATGTTCCTTTTTCTCTCACTTTTATAAAAGAACAATTTATTATTCATTTCCTTCAACTTCAGCTGCTCTTTGGCTACCATGCCAGAAGAATGGAAGAGCTTTCTGAGCCGACTTACTGCATTGTTTCTTCTTATTTCCTGTTTTCTCCTGTTTTCTTTTTGTTTTTGAGTTTTATGTTTTTTTTCTCCAGGCTTAGGAAGCACAAAAAGGAAACACATGATGATATGAGAAACATCATGTAAATGCTGTGACTTGCATAATTGTGTCAGACTTTGGGATGCCCATATATTTTTGCATCGTTTGTGTGATGACAAAATGCATGAATAGTCATTTTGACATCAAAATGACTTTCCAAGGATGCCTGTCTCTCTTAAGTGTTGTAATATCTTTGACTTTTATCTCCCCACATAAGATTCTGTGTAAATGTGGAATTAAGCTGCTGTTTATGGTGGTATGGTGACTATACTTTTATGCAGAATAAATTATTCTTTTTAGGTGTCTTTCTTTGTGCTCTGATATGAACACATAGTATATTTTTCTGCAGGAGTGGAAATTCTGCTCCATATAACATATATTCATAATTATGGTATCAGTGGTTACAGAATCCTTCCTTGATGGCAGTAGATGAGGGAATTGTGTTCTAACAGACTTGAAAATGACCATATTGGAAAGGCTGTGATAAAGGATTGGATGGATTGCTCAAGTATATTTTACTATAATTCAGATACTGATTTGGATGTTTGTATATGATCTGGAGGACAGATATGCATGAAGAATATGTTGGTTCAAACAGCAGTGCTAAACAGCAGAGATAAAATGCATCATGTGATCCTTAGATAGATATCATGCTGGTTCCCATTCAGAAGATTCATTTTAAGCAAATGTATTTGTACAAGGTATGGCAATTTGTAGAACAGTTACCTAGGATAATATGGATAGTAATGCAAATTCTGAAGAATATTTACCAAAATTCTAATTATCTGATTACTTTTCCTTTTATCTCAGCAAAATTGTTGATCGGATTGATGATGATAAAGATGGTTTTATCACAACAGAAGAACTGAAAAATTGGATTAAAAGAGTACAGAAACGTTACATCTTTGAAAATGTAGCTAAGGTCTGGAAGGATTATGATCTCAATAAAGACAATAAAATTTCATGGGAAGAATATAAACAAGCATCATATGGCTACTACTTAGGTAAGAAAATTCTAGACATTCAGCTGCATTTGTTTATATTTATCAGCTATAAAACTGAACCTAATTCAGATGCAATAGAACCGGAATGAATGGTGGCTGGATGAAAAATTAGCCTAATAACTAGCTAGTGCTTAAAAAATACCTAAGAGTAATATAATTCCCACAGTGAATTAAGTTCTTGGACTTTTGGAAAATATTGGAATAAAAATACTCTCACACACAAAGCACAATCATCAGCAGTTCTGAATTCTAGCATTGTTCTAAAAAGGCTTATGGAACAATTTTGGGTATATTCCTTTTTGGTTCTTTTCCAGAGTAGTATGACTGGAAGTAAAGTATTTAGTAAAGTATTCTCTGGTAGGAAACAACAGCTTAGTTCAAACCTAGATCCTATCAACCCCATTTTGGCATTTTACATGTATGATAAATTTGATACAAAATGTATCTCAGAGTACTTGAATGCTAAAGAATATCTGAAATTTTGGAGCAGAAAAATTCCAAATCTCCCTGAAGTATCCTGCTTCACTTTCTCCGTACGAAAAGCGAGCCTTGTGTATATTAAATACCAGTTGAAATTAAGCCAAGGCTACAGCCAGGCTGCAGGTTATTCATATTTGTCTTTGATGTATTCAAGATTAAATTGCAAGAAAGCAGAAACTCACTTGTTTTGTAAATATAGGCAGACAAGATGCACAGGTAAGAAATGAATACAGAAAAGAAGAAATGCATTTGTCAATTTAATCTAAATGTAAATGAATCACTAAATGGGACTTTGGATTCAGTTTTGAGTTCCAGAGGACATGGGTACCATTAAAGAGGGTGGGTGTAACCTTCCTATATCCTTTGTTTCTGACTACATGTGCTTATTCAAGCATATCAGTTTTCTGGCCAACTTGGTGGCTCTGTGCACATTGTTATAAACAAGTAAAGATTCCTATGTATAAAGTGTATATGTCAAAACATAAATGCTTTTGGGTGTAAAGGAAAAGGGACTGCTTGGGCTATTTTCATAATACCATTGTTTTGAGGACTAAAATGGTAATTAAATCCTCTTAAAATACCTTCCTTCTGTTTAAAGCACATGGAAGTAGCAGCTGCTGCAACAGTGATAGTATATACAAGGATGGGAAAGGGATGCAGATACATAGCTTTGTCAAAGAATCTCTCTAGTAAATACCAAATGCTATGGTTTTTTATTGTGGGTTAAGAAAAGAATTACATTTTTTATTTGAGTTTCGCCGCTGGGCGAGATCATCCGTGGCTTTGGAGTGAGATACCATCAGTACGCTGATGACACCCAGCTGTACATTTCCACCCCAGGCCACCCCAATGATGCCTTTGAAGTGATGTCCCAGTGCCTGGAGGCTGTGCGGATCTGGATGGGAAGGAACAGGCTCAAGCTCAACCCGTCCAAGACTGAGTGTCTGTGGCTCCCGGCGTCCCGATATAGTCAGTTGACTCCATCACTGACTATTGGGGGCGAGTCTTTGGCCCCCACGAAAAGGGCTCGCAATCTGGGAGTCCTCCTGGATATGCAGCTGTCCTTGGAGGAACATCTGACGGCTGTGACCAGGGGGACCTTTTGTCAGGTTCGCCTGATCCGCCAGTTGCGGCCCTTTCTTGATCGGGATTCCCTGTGCACAGTCACTCATGCCCTCGTCACCTCTCGCCTTGACTATTGTAACGCTCTCTACATGGGGCTCCCCCTGAGGAGCACCCGGAGGCTCCAACTGGTCCAGAATGCAGCTGCGCGGGTAGTGACAGGAGCAATATGGTACTCCCATGTAACACCGCTCCTGCGCAAGCTGCACTGGCTTCCGGTGGTCTTCCGGGTGCATTTCAAGGTGTTGGTGATCACCTTTAAAGCGCTCCATGGCATAGGGCCTAGTTATCTCCGAGACCGCCTACTGCTACCGATGACCTCCCATCGACCCGTGCGCTCCCACAGAGAGGGCCTCCTCAAGATGCCATCAGCCAAACAATGTAGGCTGGTGACCCCCAGGGGGAGGGCCTTCTCTGTGGGGGCACCTACCCTCTGGAATCAGCTGCCCCCAGAGATAAGGAAAATTCATGACCTCTGCCTTCCGCCGTGCCCTTAAAACACATTTTTTCCCACAAGCCGGGCTGGCTTAAGAAGAAATTTTAAATGTTTTAATTGGTTTGTTAGTTTTAAATTTTGGGGCCAAATATATATATATATATTAATTGCTTTTAATATTTGTATTTCATGTTTTTAATTCTGGCTGTACACCGCCCTAAGTCCTCAGGGAGAAGGGCGGTATATAAATTGGAAATTAAATTAAATTAAAATTGAAGAATATGGAGCTATAACTGTGTGTATGTACAACAGTAGGTTCAAAAATCTAGTGGAAGAATTCCCATAGACAGAATACTATACTGGATGTATGTCTTATGTAGGAGAGATTTAGAGATTTAGATTCTAGCATATCATTCCTGGATAAAACACTCTGGTGTTAATTATTCCTGCAATTTTAGTTTGGTTCATCTTATTCTAATAATTTCTTTTTCCTATAGAGCATTCCAAAGAGTTCCAAGATGTCACAGAGCAACACAATTTTAAGAAAATGCTGCCCAGAGATGAAAGAAGATTCAAACAAGCTGATCTGGATGGTGATTCAGAAGCAACTCGTGAGGAATTCACTGCTTTCCTTCACCCGGAGGAGTTTGAGCATATGAAAGACATTGTTGTTCTAGTAAGCTATGGCAAAGCTACCTTTATTCCTTTGGGCTTCTCTTTTATTACATCAGTTTGAAAATGACTTCCTCACCTTTCAAGGCAAGGTTTCCTAGACAGTAATTACTGTTCTTTTCATCCAGAAGGAAAGCTGCTTTTAGGAATTAGGCTGCTAAAAAGTAGCCTCTCTCCAGTGGTGAAATCCGAACCAGTTTGCTACCGGTTTGCTGGTTGCGCATACACGCGGCGCGCCAAAAGGAGGCTTGGGAAGGTAAGTGGAAGCGAAAGGGGGGATTAGCTGTGCCGCGCGATTTAGCTTCGCAAGAAAACAGGATTTCCTCCTTTCTAGCAAAGCTAAATCTCGCAGTACAGCTGATTTCTCCCTCCCTGTTCTACTTACCTTCCCAAACCTCCTTTTGGTACGTGATGCACATGCGCAGTATGCACCAAAAGGAAGCTTGGGAAGGTAAGTAGAACAGCAGGAGCGGGAATCAGCTGTGCCGCGTGATTTAGCTTTGCTAGAAAGCAGGAAATCCTACTTTCTAGCAAAGCTAAACCCCGCGACACAGCTGATCGTCAGAAATACCGGTTCAGAGGGACCAGTAGCTTTTTAAACTGCTGGTTCAACCAAACCGGTAGCTAATTACAGGTTCACCTGAACTGGTAGTTTTTATCACTACTGGTTCACCCGAACTGGAGCGAATTGGTAGCATTTCACCCCTGCCTCTCTCCCAAATTTCTCTTATATGTTGATATAAGATCTCTCTTATATGTTGATCAATTCTATCTGAAGATTGTTTAGTAGTAAGTTGGCAAATAGACATTTTGCCATGAATATTGCCTTATTGAAGTATTCAACAAATCCTTGATTTTATCACATACTAAAGCAACAATACTGAGAAAAAATGTTTGTGTTAAACGTTTTAAAGTGGCATCCATTGAAAATCATAAAAATGCAAACTTTGTGTTTTGCCTACATTTATCAATGGCCAACCCTTTGCCTTCTATTTTTGATACATTACGGGCCCATTGATGCTTCAGTGCTACAAAGCCAGGCTGTTCTCACAATCCTTCAAATTAACTGTAGAAATCAGGGTGTGACTGTTTACTATAGCATAATTTTACTTTATCAGAAACATAGGCAGTGTCTTATTATGGTATAATTCACATATGTTAAGCATCATTTATCGCTTACTCAATTAACCACGATTAAACAGTTGGCTAGTTTCACACTATTATATTTAACAAAATCAAATAAACTAGTGGTTCTCAACTATTTCTTTATCACAGACCCCCTTTAAATACCTTTTGTGCCATGAACCATGGCCCCAGACCACCAAGACTTAACTCAAGATTTAAATCGTAATAACATTTCTTCAAGCTTTCACGGACCCCTATGATGACATCATGGCCCCCCGGGGTCTGCAGATCCCAGGTTGAGAACCACTGAAATAAAAAATATTTCAGTGTGTGATATCAAGCTAGGCATAGTCAGCCATTGACCCAACTAAGTGATGTCAAGACCAGCTTTCTCCAGTCGTCCAACTGTTGACTATAGTTTTCAAAATTCCCTGGTTTCCAGGCTTTTCTTTTTTGTTGTTGTTGAAATACTGAGATTTGGACTTAAGCTCTTCCTACAGTATGTACTGAATCACAGGCTTACTGCTGTTTCTGAGGCTTAGAAACTGTATTTGCTATTCCTAACTTGGAACCTTACAATATTATTAGTCACATTGATTTATTAAATGACCTGATATTTAATTGACTAAGCAACCTTTGAAAGTTCAGATATTTTTATATATATGATATCTCCAGAGAAATATAACAGAAGCTCCTGTAGCCAATTCCTGTGTATAAAGAAGATTCTAAGGTAAAACATACCTTGCATGTATGTTCAGGAAAAATATTTAGGTAATATAACATTACATTTGTTATATGTTTGATTTTTTTTTAAAAAGGCTCTACTGCTCTTGGTGTAAACAGCCTTTCCCAGACTGTTCCTTTCCAAATATTTTAGATGTCAACTCTTATAATTCCTAGCAAGCACTCAATAGGCCAAGCTGGCTGAAGATTATGGAAGTCCAAGACCACTGGAGGGCTTCACATTGGGAGATGCTGATGTAAAAGGACAGCTGAAAATGAAAGATTTATAAGCAGTTTGCAGAAAAAACCAGGCATCTTTATACTGACAGCTTTTTTCCTCTTATTGTGACAGGAAACACTGGAGGACATAGACAAAAATGAAGATGGTTTTGTGGATCAGGATGAATACATTGGTATGCCATGGCATGGAGAATTCTACTATTTGTTATAAATATGGTTTCTTTTTGTATAAATATGTGATTTTTACTGAAACTTTTAAAGTGAAATCTAATACAAAGTAATATAATGTAAGGAAGAAAAAAAGCAAAATGCTCAAGAAAAGAGAAAAATTGAATAAAAATAGAAAGAAAATATATATAAAGAATCATATTCCTCCTTTCTATAATCTATCCTCTTTACTCCTCAAAGACATAAATCAAAAGCTCATTTTTATAATTTCTTGCAAAATGTCCATAAGATAGTTCTACTCACCAATAATTGTAGATAATATCTTTTCTCTAATCAAAGAAAATAATGTAGCCATTTCAGCAAAATATGTCAACTTCACCAATCATTCTTCCATTATGGACAATTTTGAATCTTTCCATTTTGGTGCATATATTAATCTCATCACACTAATCATATATTGAAATAATTTCCCATGACACTTTTCTAACTGTTCTCCCATTAGTCCTAAACTTTGACTTCAATTGAAAACTGGTCTTTAACATCCTCTATATCGAAGTTTATATTTGAATCCATTTCTTGTAGCTTTTATTCATGTCCACCAAACATGATAAAATGTCCCTTCATGTTTACATTTCCAACATACATTTGAAGTGCTTTTATATGTCCTAGACCAGTGATGGCTAACCTTTTTGTTCTTGTGTGCCGAAAGCACGCGCACGCGTTCACAACAGTGCATGTGCACGTGCCCACACTCACAATACAATACACACATGACACATCCCCTGCGTCTGTGTGCACCACCCCCCGCGCAAGCTCCCCCCTGCACGAGCTCCCCCCACCCCCCTTGCATGCGCACATGACACACACACACACCACGTTCCATTTTTTGCCAAGCAGGCATCCCGAAAGCCTCCTGGGACCAAAAACAGGGGCGGAAGGGCACGCCACACACCCCCGCACTCCCCCCCGCCCCCTGCATGCCTACGCTGTTACAGGTGTTATGTCTGCCTTGTATGCAGCTTTATTCCTCTCTAGCTTTTATCTCCCATTGTTCAGTGATGCATTTCCTGCCTCTCTAGGATTTATCTCTATCTGCTCCTATGAGGCACTTCCTGTTCCTGTTGGATGTATATACAGCTCAGCTGGGGCGAGGGCTTTCATGCCGGCAGAGAGGCCTACACATGCCACCTGTGGCATGTATACCATAGGTTCGCCATCACGGTCCTAGACAGTACATTATGTCATGTACTAATGATACATCGTTTAATAGAAATTCTCTTTTGGATCAAAACACAGTATAAATTTCAACTTTTAACCACATATTTTCCCATCGATCTATCTGTATATTATAACCAAAAGCCTTGACCTGCTTTATCATACATTCTTTAACTTATTTTTCATGTTTCAAATTTCAACAAGCGATTATGTATTTTTAGGAATTACATGTTCATTATCAGTACCCAAATGTATTTCAAGTTCTATCTTACTTTGCTCAAGTTTAAATCTTTTGGATAACTATAAGTGGGGAAACCATTGACAATTATATCCTTCTGCTTTTCATTAGCCTCTTGATTTCATTTTAAATTTGCCTTGGTAGTTTTCTAATGAGTTCCAGTATGTCAAGTAGTATTTTTTTCCCCTGCCTATTATCCTCCCTTAACTTATACATTTGTTTTAAATCTTAACTCCTATAATTTTCTAAACTTGTCTTACGTCTTTTATTCAATACCTCAAGAACCATAATGAGCAAAAATGGAGACAGTGAATATTCTTGTCTTATTCCTTTTTGAATCTCACAAGGTTTTGTTATTTTCCATTAACAATTATGTATGCTTTCTGAGACATATAAATCAATCTTATATCTTTAATAAAATTATCTCCAAGTTTCATATGTTCCAGAACTGTAAACAAACAAACAAAAATTCAAATTATCAAAGGCATTTGGAATATCAATGCTTGTTTTTCATTATGTTGTTCGAAGGTAGCCCACAATATTCAAAACATTTCTAATATTATCTTGTAGTTGTCTTTTAGGTATCAATCCATATTGCTCTTCATAAAAAAAATCCTGTAAAATAAATATGATTTCTTATGACCAGTTTGGGTAGTCTCCCCAGTTAGAAACTGCACATAGATTGGTAGTGAGACTACAGTTTCTGGCTGTAAGTACTGGGCATCAGTCGTGTTCTTTCTTAGAATCTATCTGAAATCTAAATGCAAGCCTAATATTGTATAGGATTTTCGTGGATAAAAGCCCCAAATTCAATATTCATAGAAACTGGAAATCAACTAAAGAGCTCAAGTGTGTTTGTTGATTGTGCATCAGCATTTGTTCAGAAGTACGATAAACACACTTGATAAGAAAGACATAATGTGATTTTTGACTTCCTATTATTAGTTTAGGGAAAAGAATGTTACCATCTCCTTACTTGTTAAGTAACTGAGGTATATAGTACAGGTAGTCTTGACCTTTTGTTTAACAACCATTCAAAGTTGCAACAGCCTCAGAAAAAGTGTCTTAGCGACCATCCTTAAAATTACAATGTTTAGTACTATTGCAGTGGCTTGCAGTCAAACGATCATGGTTTGTTACCTTTTCAGTTGGCTTCCAACAAGCAAAGTCAATTGGGAAAGCCAGATTTGTTAATAACACTGTGGTTCACTTTTTTCTTGTTTTTTACATGTTGAAAAAAAATTATTACATTTTTTTTACATTTGTGGCACACCTTACTTCATTCTGAGCCTTAGCTTTCCTAACTCATTTTTTCCAAGTGTTGTTTGATTTCCAAGTCGTCCTGCTTTTTCAAAGCAATATTGATTCCTCTTTGGAGTACTTAGTGCTCAGGGCAAAGAAAAGAAAAGGAAACTTAATGAAGAGGTACCGGTACTTCATATGAACGGATATATCTAAAGCCTCACTAAAGACTACTAAGTTTCACATAGCTGATTGTTGTTTCTCTAAAATTCCTGGTGCTTTCTATTCCTTCAGCTTGTTTGGTTCTGATGTTATCCACAGAGACTTTGGCTGGCAGAAAGAAAATGCAGAGTTGCTCTAGGCTGTTTTTCTAGTCAGACTTCTAAAGGTAGCATAAAAGGAAGTGGTTGGATTGTGTAACAGGAAAGTGTGACTCTTCCAACTTCTCTCATCTTAAAAGATATTTAGTAGGTAAGAAAAGGGATCAGCATTCTCCTATTTTATTTTTTAAAAAGTTGTTTTCCACCAGACAAAAGATGCAAGAAGATAAAACAATACCAAGGCTTGTAAATATGCCTACTGAAGTAGCACAGGTTTAGCAGCATAAACCAAAGTAGAAATTGTTTAGTTTTGAAGATGTGGTGAGAATAGAATCTTTTATTATTTGGGAAGCAGCAGAAAAGGGCAACCATGGCAGCACAATTACAACTCTACTTGTTTTATATATGCAGCACGCATAAAGTGGGCAGTACAGGTAGTCCTCAAGTTACGACCACAATTGAACCTAAAAGTTCTGTTGCTAAGTGAAACATTTGCTAAGTGAATTTTGCCCCATTTTGTAAAGTTAGTAACAGGGTTCTTAATGAATTGGCTTCCCCATTGACTTTGCTTGTCAGAAGGTTGCAAAAGGTAACAACATGACCCCAGGATACTGCAACTGTCATAAATATGAGTTGCCAAACATCTGGGTTATGATCTTGTAACCACAGGGATGCCGCAATGGTCATAAGGGTGAAAAATGGTCATAAGTAACTTTTTTTTCAGTACTGTTGTAACTTTGAACAGTCATTAAATGAACTGTTGTAAATCAAGGACTACCTGTACTGTAATCCCAGTTGGAGACAATATCTTGATTTTGTGTGAACTATTTTATATTCTGATATACCGTGCAGAAGAAATTATCTCTAAACAAATACATTTATAATTACATATTAAATGACACTTTTCGCTTATCAGCTCGGCCTCTTTCATATTATCTGATGACTTAAGTAAAAATGAAGCCCACTTTTTTTGTTTGCTATAGATACGATTATATCATATATCAGCAGCAAATAAGGAGAAAGGTGACTTACAGAATGTATGAAATATTTAAGCATATACATGGATTTCTGGGTTGTCCTTCAAGTAGCAGTTACATTATCAATTCAAGAGCAGTAAAATGCTGCATGATGATAAAAGAAGTGTGAAGCCACCAGGCAAATAACATAAGAGCATATGCAAAGTGGATTCTGAGAATCATTACAGTCTTCCCCCATCCCTGAGTTATGGCAGTAAGGAAAGGGGGTAATTAAAAAAAAAGCTTGAAATTACCTTTAGCCTAACAACTATCTCTCTAGTCTTGTACATCTATTTAATTTTAATCATTGGGCATCTGTTCATATAAGCGTCATTGGAAGTTTATGGTCATGATTTATGTGGTTTTATTGGTTGGATTTTCATACCGATACTTCAGGTGACTATAATGCATTTGATTTTGTATAATCATGAATTATTGGGAAATATGTCTGTATAGAAATACAGTAAATAAATAAAGGTAGGATACATCTTTTCTCTAGTACAGAATCTGAGTTTTACATACTATTTCTTGTTTCCAGCTGACATGTTTGCACATGAAGATGGGGGACCTGAACCGGATTGGGTGGTAACAGAACGTGAACAGTTTGCAGATTTTCGAGATCTAAACAAGGATGGAAAAATGGATAAAGAAGAGATTCGACATTGGATTCTTCCAAAAGATTATGATCATGCACAAGCCGAAGCAAGGCATTTAGTTTATGAATCAGATGCAGATAAGGTATTTAGTGTCCCCCCCCCCCCCCCCACAGGTGTCATGTTAGCTTATTGGTTTGATTCTACTTTGCCCAACCATAAATTTAAGATTTAATAATTCTGGTAAGATGTTTATTAAAAATGCATTATTTGAATGAGTACTTTGATGTCATTAGCTAATCTTTCAGAAAATGCTTGAAAAAAGTATTACAGTAAAAAAAAAATGTAAAACTGTAAATCTAATGTGGATTTTTAACATTTGTTCTAATCTAAAGAGTGTACCTCTACCCCCAAATATCGCTTCTGATACAAGTTAAAATTTATGGGTGTTTTCTTTAAATTAAGGAAGCGAGATTTAAGATTATTTTTTTCACACCAATAGTTTATTTTTCAAATTGTTTTGGTATTTCTGCAAACAAATGCCTACTGACCCCTCTTTTTGTATATTGTTCTTTTTATATGGCCTGAAGCATTGAGGACCGCATATAGGCTTTATAAATAAAGGGATTTAGAGAAAAGTATGAATAAATACCAATCCAGGTTCTTATACCAGAGTTTGGATTTTTAAAACTAATTGACTAGAATGGAACATAGCTGGGTATAGGGTCCCTCCTAAGTCTTCTATTGATCTTTTGCTGAATCCTTGGTACATCTGCAGGTCTCAGAGGAAAGTAATACCCAGAAATACCTACAAAAATAGCAGAATATAATCAATCTCAGGACAATTGGGTTATGCAGGCCAAATTTTCATCATGGAACCAAACTAAAGCATTTTAGAGCAACATTAAAAAGAGACTGTTGGTATTGTTGCAGCTTATCTGCAGCTAATGATTGTCTGCAGCTTATGATTTTTGAATAATCATTTTTCATACAGCCAAGTAATATTTTATGAATGTGTGTGTGTATTTGTGTGTGTGTGTATACACACACACACACATCTTGTTTTTAAATACACATTAAAGCTATGTAATTAGAGCTGGATATTTGTAGCTGTTTCTCTAACCAGCTATTTTTTTCCTTGCAGGATCAGAAGTTAACCAAACAAGAGATTCTAGATAATTGGAACATGTTTGTTGGAAGTCAAGCTACAAATTATGGAGAAGACCTCACAAAGAATCATGATGAGCTATAATGTTTTGGAAAAGCAAATACATCAGAGACTTTTGTCTAAGTTGCCTGTAGATGACCAGAATAACAATGGTCGTTACGACAAATTAATTTTGCACCAGTATATACTTTCTAACAAAAAGCAATTCTGTTAATACCATTGAATCCCACAGATGTCACTTCTTTTAAATGCATATTTTAATGAATTCATTGTAACTTGGGAAGTGCACTTTCCATTTATAGGTTGACATACTTTCACTTCAATCCTAAATATGTAACCTTGGATTTATCACTAAAATCAGTGAGATTTAACCTGTGAAACAGAGTAAGATAAACAGCCTCCCATCTTACTACTTAACATGTACTACATCATACTGTGTGTGGAGAGTTGAATAATTCAGTGCTTTTTCATGGTGTAGTCAAACCCCCATATTTCAAAGAACATGGGGTCTACCAAATGTGTTGGGGTACAACTCATCCCCAATCCACATGACCCATGGTAGACGAAAAGCTTGGCTTTCTTCCCTGCAATGTAGGGATTTCTTTGATGTCAGAATGCTTCAAATGTTTTATCTCATGTATAATGAAGTGGTAGGCTACATCACATGAAGTATACTATCATCAGAATGCATTGCTCAGGTTTTCAGTGATAGGTCTATACTCAGAACTAAGATCTCATCTCAGAAAGTTACACAACTCCTAATGCTTTTGACAGAGAAATGATCAGTCCTGTCATTTCCAAGAGTTATTGCAAAGGAATTATCATCTTTGTCCCTTTCAGACTGATAAGAATGTGTGGATTTGGATGTATATATATATATATATTTATACAAAAAGCTCCAGTATTTTCATAATGAAGAAAATATATATGTTACATAGTTTTTAAAAAAATTTCTTCTGAGATGGGCAGGCATTCTTGGAGACTCATATTTCGTTCTAATGGAAGTTGCAGTGTTAAAACATCTGAAAGGCACCAGATTGCCTTCCGCTATTCGAAGGTGTAATTTATGGGATGTATGTCTGTGTTCCATTTTGAACATCGTTAACAGCAGAAAAGGTGCTCATTTTCCATCTTCATTTCCTCCTTACAAGGAAGTGTATTGGTACTGAATAATATGAAAGACAAAAGTACGACAGGGAAGGAGAATTTGTACACATCCCCTTTGAGTATTTGCTATTGGAGAAGACTTGAGCACAGGCCGCTATCTTGATGTGGGATCTTGTGAGGTAAATTGCCACTTTTAGATTTTTGCTCTTGACTGTTAACTTACTCTATTTCGTATGGCATACAAACTTTTCCAGCTGAGCTTCCGGTTTCTGGTGTGTGCATGAACGCTGGCCAGCTTGTCCTCATGCGTGCATTCGTGCCAGAAACTGGAAGACCAGGTGACCGGCGCTCATGCGCATGCTGGAAACTGGGAGCTCAGCTTCCAGATGCATGCATGCGCACCTGGGAGCTTCTCTTCGGTTTCCGGCACTCCCTGGCCGTACGCACATATTCCCGTTTCTGCACTTGGTGCCGAAAAGGTTCCTCAACATTGTTCTAGATGCTTTCTTTTCTAATACAATCAGTGACTGCCTGTGGGGGGGAGGGGGGAGGGAAGCCTTTCCTGTAATATTTTTAATTCATTTTCTGACAAAAGTCAATCTGATGTGAATGGGGAAACACCACATACAAGTTGTAGGCTGCAACAAGATAAATGGCAGCCTTTTCCAACTTGACATTCTCCACATGCTTTGGACTATAGCTCACATTATCTACAGCATGAGGAGAGACTAAGTTGAAATTTATGAAGTTGTAGTCATAATACCTCTGAAGGCATCAGACTGAGAAATATTGGAACCCAAGCATTGTGGTTTAATCAATCAGTCATGGGCTTAATGTTATGTGAATCCAGATGATTCTGGAAAGCTATATTCCTGCAATGCGTCGTGTCAATTGCTGCTGTTGTTCAGGAGTAACTTTTTTATTCTGCACGGATGACAAAGATTGAGCTAGCTTTTTTTCCCCCCAAAAGGCAGCTGGCTGTATCTTATGGGAGGATACACCATGGCAGAAATGGGAAAGGGATTGCCTCAATAGCATTCCATTGTCCTTTCCTAGTGGAAGAGAAAATCTCCGGCAGTTATTGGGAAAAATGACACAGTTTGCCTTTGTAGAACAGGAAGTGAATGCACTTGGCGCAATGTGTGATTTCTATTGGGAAAACCTAATCCCATGCATAATTTACCTGGATACCTATGGATGACATGCAAAAATTCATACTTTATCTCTGCTGCCAACTAGTGGTCTAAATTATTGCAGCCCAGATATGCCATGTAGCAAATGCAGCATGTGATTAAAACAGGCTTCAATTCTCAGAATTTCCAAACAATCATAGCCTTTAATGATTGTTTGGGATTTCTGGAAGCTGCACGTATAATACATCTGAAGAACATTGGATTGGGAAGATACTAATTTTTGTAACCAAAGAATAATGGAAAAAATGCAACAAAACTTACTAACTTTTTTTAAAAAATACTTTAAATTCGTATGAGTTAAGTTCTTGAAGTTATATTTAGGATGTTAAAATGGGAATGAACAAAAATCCTAACTATAGCAATCTTGAAGCATTTGATAATATTTCAGGATGCTTTTTTATATACTCAAGTAACTGTAAAATAGACCAAGGGTTTAAACTGAAACACTATTTAATGAAATCAAACCTCTGCTAGGTGATAAGCCTAAGCATAATCAATCAATCAAAAAGGATTTTAATGGAGCTTGACTGTTCCAGAGATGTTTGTCTTGGTAATATCATTAAAATCCAATTATGATAAATGCTACAAAATGTTACAGTAATACTATGTCATATAGTATTATTTATCTTCTTAGTATGAGAAAATATTAATTGCTGGAAACCATGATTCATTCCCGCAATATAGAAATTCATTTTGTGTGTTTTTCACCAGTTACTTCAGATTTTTTCTTCATGAATGGATTTTTGTATCTGCAGGTTCTCTATGCACACTGTTGTGGCATAGATCTTCCATTAACTAAATGCTTTTATTATGGTGATGTCTTGACACACCAAAAACACCTTTCTTCAATTCATAGAATGTTTTTAAGAATTAAGTTTTTGTTATTAGGATTTACCAAACTGCCTAAGTGGCTAATACATATTGTCTTAAAGCCCCACATGTGTCAGCCATTTCCGATCAAATTAGTGTTTCTCCTACAGGATGAAGAAAATACTGCACATACAGTTCTATTTTTATATAAGGACTATCTCCATGCTTTTATATTGTGCTCTATAGAAGCCGAGCTTATTCTTACTGACATCATAATGTTACAGTTCATAATGTTATAAAGAGAGAGAAATAACTCATTATGATCACAGATAATAAGTAAACTTACCGTTTACTTTGGAACTTTTGTCTTATGTTTACTTACTTGAAACCCTACCCACCCCCAAAATGTGTACATGGAATAAAGCTTCTGACATAAATTGCTACAGATATAAAAATATTTCTTTATATAAATGGGTTGGGTGGTTGGGTGAATGGAAGGAAGGAAGGAAGATAGATCAATAGCAATAGCACTTAGACTTATATACTTCTTCACAGTGCTTTAAAGCCCTCTTTAAGCCGTTTACAGAGTCAGCATATTGCCCCCAACAACCTGGGTCCTCATTTTACGGACTTTGGAAGGCTGAGTCAAACTTGAGCCACTCAGAATTGAACTCCTGGAATGAGCAGGGAGTTAGCCTGCACTACTGCATTCTAACCACTCTGCCACCATGTAGATGGATGGATGGACGGATGGACGGACAGAATGATAGATAGATAAACTTCACATGGCCCATCTAGAGTCCCACTAGTCTTTGTATAAAAATTGTTACTTAGGAGATAGACTATGCCTGTTTGCACTGCTCTTGTCCTTTATAAGCTCTTATCATAAATCAAGTACATCCCTACATGTAAGAGAACCTTGGATTTAGTGATACATGTGCTAGTAGTTTCAAGTTTTTCATTGTTGTAAATGGTAGTGTGGGCAGACCCTTAAAGATAGTCTGGAATTTGCAACTGGCCCACAATATTTCAGCATGGGTGGTGAGTAGTTCTATATAATCCTCATCTGAAGAATATCACCGGTTACCAACTGCCCTCTGAAAATATTCAGAAAAACTTCTTTAACTGTTCATAATGATGTATAAAGCCTGAACAGTTTAATCCCACGCTATTTTATGGGACAACATCCTCCCATGTTAGTCTGCTGTTCATTCTTGATATCTTGTGGTTGATATCAAGTTATCTCTGCAATGGGAGGTCATATAGAATGAATCGCTACTGGAACTGAAACAAGTGCACCCTTTATTACTGTTCAGGAATTAAAGTGCACCTTTTATTACTGTTCAGGAATTAAAGTCTTAGTACTGGTTATGTTTTTGAAGTTTTTTTATTTTGTGGGTTTTTTTTAATGGGTTCTCCATTTTAAATATAATGAAATGAGAGGGCAGCAAATAAAATGTCCAAAGAAAGGCCTAGGGAGCTTTTTAATTTGTAGATGCTATTCTTTAAAGAATTTTCATAAAACCTTGCAAGAGAAGACAATCACTGTAGACAAACTTGCAGAGTTCGTCATCTGTTTACCTTTAACCTCATGTTCCATTTATGGATAATACATAGTAATGTGTGGAATCCTTAATACTTTCTGAGCTTGGTTGCTTGCTTGTAGACAGACATTTCATTATCCAACTAGGTAACATCATCCATGAGTCAGTAGATGCTTACTGCCTATTTATATACAGTTGCTTGCCCTGCCAGTTTTAAGGAGGGGGGGGTTCTCCTTGGTAGTTCCCTGATTAAGGTATTGTTTTCCACCTGATTGCCCAATGTTAATCCCTGTTTATCTGGCTTTTGGCTGCTGGAGAGAATATGTTCTGGTCTTTTATTTTCAGTAACAAAAGGCTGAATGTTTTGTCACTTCATATATTACAGACAGAATTAGCATCGCTAGATGTACCTGTGTGAATTGAAACATAAAGCAATATCTGAATTTAAGGCTGTGCCTGCTGGACAATGGACATGGGGTCATATCTGGTAACTCTAATTCAATCAGTATAATCCTTGATAAGATTTATTGCTGCATTGTCCAGATCACTCTATTTCTGGTCTGCATTAGCTTAATATATACTTCATTACAACACCTTCAGTCTAATATAATTCCAGGTGTGTGTGTCAGGGTATCTATATAGCACTAGGCAGGACATAAGCCAAAGCCATACAAAGCATTCTGAAAACATACAGCCCATAATGCACCTGTATAGCACTACATATGTATAAACATACTCTGAGCATTATTTTTTAACAAACATTTCCCAAATCACATGTCTGTGTAAGTTTATTCATAAAATACTGTTTCCCGGAAAATAAGACCCTGTCTTATATATATATATTTTTAACCCCGAAATAAACTCTTGGCCTTATTTTTGGGAAGGTCTTATTATTTTGGGGCATGTGGAGCAAGACGGGACTTCTCTTGCCGTCTTACCAGATTTCCAGCTCTGTCTCCCTAACCCTAACCAGAGGAAATGGTGGGACAGGCTGCACATGTGGTTAAATATTTTGGGGGAGGGCTTACTTTCGGGGGGGGGGGTTATTTTAGCACATGAGCTCAAAAGCCCGATTGGGCTTATTATCAGGGGCTGTCTTATTTTCAGGGTACACATTTTGTGCATATTTACCCTATTTAATATTTCTGTGCAGCTGTGACTTGTATTGCAACCAGAAAAGCATACACAAACCAAGGGATAACTATGTGATTTGCACAGTATCTCAGAAGATGAGCGCTAGATGTATTTGCTTTAAAATGTGGCATTCCTATGCAGTCAGTGTCATGTTGTGTCAGAACACAAATTTCACATACCCATGATACCAACATGGTGCCTTGGTGGAGCAGTGGACTAAAGCGCTGTTAAATAGCACTTAAGTAGCACTTAGCTGCCAGCTGCCTGCAATTACTGCAAGTTCAAATGTCACCAGGCTCAAGGTTGACTCAGCCTTCCATCTTTCCGAGGTAGGTAAAATGAGGACCTGAATTGTGGGGGCAATAAGCTGACTTTGTATAAAAAAGAACACCGCTTGGGCGGGCCGAAAGCCCTACTAAGCAGGTATATACAAAAGTATGAAAGCTATTGCTTAACGCATTGTAAGCCTCCCTGAGTCTCCAGAGAAGGGTGGCATATAAATCGAACCAATAAATAAATAAATAAATAAATAAATAAATAAATAAATAAATAATAAAAAAATAAATAAACAGACTCTTTCTAGATGAAACTAATACGATAAAATGTTTAAAAGCCATCTAAAACAAAGTCCATTATGAATTCTAGTGGTTCAAGTGATTTTTTGTGGGCAGGATATTGGAGATATCTGTTCCTTATCTATTGTAAACCACTCTGGGTGATCCTAAGTAAGCTTAAGTTTCCATATTATATATAGTACACTTTCATTTAAAAAACAAAATAATCTCTCTCCAATTATTTCCTTATCACAATATAGCTTTGTTTTATAAAGATCCTGTAATATGCCCAGTGGAAGGTGGGATAAATGTATTTTACAATAATCTGAATGGGAATATAGATTAGGATGATGCAATATTTCAGGTATTGATTCACCCTCATTGATGAGTGCCAAAGGAACCACATAGAGCACATCACCTCAGCTCTAATACTAGAACTAGATCTAATTCAAAACACAAACACATTTTTTTAAATGTACTGAATAAACAGAATTTAAAAGAAATACACAGTATTTTGACGTGCGTGATACTTTATTGGGAATTACTTGGATGGATATATGTAATGGGAATGGCCTTTAGGGAGAAGAGAGAAATAGAAAAAAGAGAAGGAAAATAGCAAATGTCAGTGAAGCATAATTGTCTTCCTAAAGAGAGGAGCAGAGAGAAAAACAAAAGCTGATCACAGGAACCTTTACTCTTAGCCAGACAACTATTACGTTTAGCATTAAAAAAAAATGTCCATCATATGTGCTATCATTTCAATACAATTTGGTAAGACACTACTTTCTTCTCACAAATTCACCTTGAAACCATTTTCTCATGATACTACTGCATGCTGATAAGAAGTAGATGAAGGGCAGGGCTCTGGGGGAGGCGATGGGAGAAGGTAGTTATAATAAATGTAACTAAACAGTCTTTCCTCACTTTCAGTAATAATGGCTCAAATATGTTTTATTTATTTGCCCCCTAACCCATAAGCAAACAGCCATAAGTTGTCTGTAGCTGTGCTGTCATTAAAGTAGTGTTTTCCTTGTAAGCCAAGAGCAGCCAGGAGCATCTTTGAGATATATAAAATCTGTCATGCTTCACTATGTATAATAGCAGATGTAAATTTCAAATATAAAGTCAGGTGATAAGTAGTAGGTGGTACCAGAGCAACAATAAACTGAGGGACATGATAAAATAATGTACAGTGCCTATAATAGAAGATTTCACACCAGAGAACCCATTTTCTCCTTGCCTCATTGGTGTGTGCATTGATTGATTATGTGCTATCAAACTGCAATCAGTTCCTAGTGGCCACATAAATAGATTTTCTCTATGATGACCAATTCCCTAGCCTGGACTCTCAGTTCTCCCAGTGGAGCATAGAGCAGAGATGTCAGCTTTGTAAGCCGTATTAACCTCGGAAACTTCCATGCTGCCACCTTCTTGCGCTTGGGAAAGTCGGAGGGGGGATTTGATAGAATGATTTTTGTTAGACATAATAGCATTCTTCTTTTCAGTCAAGGTCATGGTGCTCCTGAATCTGGAGGAGGAGTGGTTGCAGTGGTGTCTCAAGTTGGGACAGATGGTGATTGGGCCATGTGATGGACTGATGGGTGCAGGGGCTGGATATGGGATTTTGATTTATTGAGGCCTGGAACTCTCAAATTCAGGTTTTCCCAGATGTGCCAGTATACCTATTCCAATAAATGAAGGATTTGAGATAAAGCTTGTCTCGGAGTTTTTAATTGGAGTTGGATTGTTCTGGAACACTGACATTAGACATGCGAGACCTATGAGTTTGCAAGCTCATGTAATTCAAGTGAAGAGACAAGAAAAACTAGATGACTAAAACTATGGGCATGAAATTAAGCCTCTCATTTTTTACCATGTGCTGATTAGCAATGAGGAAGGGTCTACTAGACTTCCTTTATGTCCCTAATCAGCCACTGTCAATGGAAGGATCAAGTCTAAAGATACACTAGACTAGAAGTGTTCTCATCCTAGCCAACATAAATGTTCGCTAAGATGGATAGGAATTATGGGAACTATAGCCCATCGTGTATGAAACATACTGAGTATGGGAAAGAGCAAGTTAATTTTTAAGGTAGCATTTAAAGTCAGCAAAAAGTGCATGAAAAAAACATTGCTACTATTCCAGAAACATCTACTGACACTAACTATAGAAGACATATAGCTTCCTGTAATTAGTGTGCACCCTTTAGATGTGGCTAATTACCTCTTATCAATTAATTTCTTTCTCATTAGAGACTGTAGACATGAGAGAGAAAATGAGAGGTCCGGACTCATAAGGCAGCAGAAAATTCAGTTAGATAATTTTTCCAAGGTGGTTAATTCCAGGTGACTATTAGGTTATTCAACCTAGGAGAATTTAATGATTCCAGACAGTTTGTGCAATGAATGTCCCTGTAAATCATTTATAATTACAAATATAAAAATTAAAAATCAGTCTGAAGAGAAAGATAACATGCTATTAATGATAGAGAGCAGTAGGCTAGCAATGGACGCCTAGGCCTTTTTAATCAGGGGCATTCTGGTGGCAGACCTCAGCACCTCACAGGGATTCTACTGGAAATTCAGAACTATAGGCCTTAATCAAATTAAGTCATTAACACAAAGTAGAGTCCATATTTTCTCCACAAAGAAGCAAGATTTCCCTACTGTCAGGAAAAGTCTAATCTTGTCTAACTAAAAGTATAGTTTTATTTCTGTTCTGCTCAAAACCTCAGATTATTTTTTTAAAGGCAGCACATTTCAGATTATTCTGATTAATTTGCAACAATCCATGCAATTGCATGTGCAGTAAAATGGGGGATGGGGGAAAATCCAAAGCCTTTTACATTTGTCATAGTTCCTGGACCCCTTTTGAGTGTGCCACTTTTTGATGGCATAGTTGCTGAACTATTGTGAACGTTGCTGCTTCTCACAATTTGAGATGGAATAACTATGACCACGGAAATTGTCTTCAGACAACACTGGCTCCTTCAGCCAACAAACGGAGATAAGCACTGTGCCCTATAGTTGGACATAACTGAGAGAGAAACTTTACTTTATCTTAGGGGTGACATGATGGCAGTGTTCCAATATCCCAGCAGCTGCCATAAAGAAGAGAAGGTCAGATTATTTCCCAAAGCACCAGGACAAGAAGCAATTGGTGGAAACTAATCAAGGAGATAAGCAACCTAGAACTAAGGAGAAATCTCCTGACAGAACAATTAATCAGTGGATCAACCTGCCTCCAGAAGTTGTGAATGCTCCAACACCAGAAATTTTTAAGAAGAGATTGGATAACCATTTGTCTGAAATGGTATAGGGCCGTGATGGCGAACCTATGGCACGCGTGCCACAAGTGGCACGCGGAGCCATATCAGTGGGCACACGAGTGTTGCCCTAGCTCAGCTCCAGCACACATGTGCGTGCTGGCCAGCTGATTTTTGGGCCTTCTGGGCCCACCAGAAGTCGGCAAACGGGCCATTACTGGCCTCCGGAGGGCATCCAGGGAGATAGGGAAGGCTGTTTTCGCCCTCCCCAGGCTCCAAGAAAGCCTCTGGAGCCTGGGGATGGAGAAAAATGGGCCTACTGGGCCCACCGTGCCATTGCATGCCAAAAGCAGGGGGAGCGCAGGGGTTTCGCGCGCGCATGCAGGGGTGTGTGAGCACACTGAATTATGGGTGTGGGCACACATGGCTGCAACAGTCCCGCAGTCCCCCCGCTTTTGGCACACGAAGGCAAAAAGGTTAGCCATCACTGGTATAGGGTTTCCTGCCTAAGGAGGGGGTTGGACTAGAAGACCTCCAAGGTCCCTTCCAACTCTATTATTCTATTCTGTTCTATTATTACACATGAAGTCTATAGTGTGAGTCCTAAAATAAGCTTAACATATTTTTTTAAAAAAATTTGATTTATATGCCGCTCTTCTCCGGAGACTCAGGGCGGCTTACAATGCACTAAGCAATAGCCTTCATACTTTTTGTATATTTATACAAAGACAGCTTATTGCCCCCACAAACTGGGTCCTCAATTTACCTACCTTAGAAAGGATGGAAGGCTGAGTCAACCTTGAGCCTTGGTGAGATTCGAACCTGCAATAATTGCAGGCAGCTGGTGTTAATAACAGGGTCTTTAGATCACTGTATTAGCCAAGGCTTTTTTTTATTAAGCAATAACCACAGCAACAAGTGTGAAAACTCTATCTCTAAAATCCATATTGGCATTTACTACCTTGCATCATTGCACAATTTATGGTGACCTAAATATGAACGACAAAAGATGGAGGTCAAATAGTGTATTTACAGTAGAAATGCCTTAATGCACAGCCTAAATAGCACAATAATGCAGTCCCATCCAAGAGTCATAAATGTAGGACTCTACTCATTCCATTTGCGCCTCTATGGAGAGAGGTGGGTTGGAAAAAGATGCTGGGCATATTTTAAAACCATTGAATGACCATCGTCTACTAAACCTAAGAGCTGCTCAACCCCACCTTCATTATGTACCCATGTCGTAGCTGGATGATTGGCCGCATTAATGTCATCTTATTCTCACATTAACTGTTCTATTTACTTGAAATGATAAGAATAAAAAATTCTGTTATTAGAAATTCCATGCACAAAAAATAATTTAAAAAAGAATTTGACATTTTTCCTTCACATTTCAATGACTTATGTTCCATTATTAATGTCAGCTATATTTTGTACACATTAATTGAAAATATGTTTCCTTCCACCTAGGTGTTATTGAAAATATATTGTTGAAAACTTTATACATTGGCATATTTCGAGTAAAATCAATCTTCATTTTCTTCATCTAATATTCATGTATAGTCACATTAGCACATTTCACTGTACATTAGTAAAAATGAAAGTTAATGTGACCTGATACTAATCCTACATGGCAGAAAATTCCTAACTCAATAAAAATTCACATTATATTGGAAAAATAAAGTCTGTTCTTTTATCTTCCAGGTCACTTTCATTATTGCTCTTGAACCTCAAATAATGAAAAACATTTGTTCATCTGCATGCAAAATTCTATCCATTACCGAATTTGGTAATAAATGAAATGAAATGAAGTTATACATTTATTTTGTCGATAAGCAGCCCCATATAAAATATCTATAATGTAAGCTGTTACTGTATGTGAGAATTTAATTCATACTAGATGCTGTCATTCTGTCAGACACTTCCAAGTAAATGTGGGCAACCAGATTTCCCACATACATACTCGGTCTTTCTTTTTAAGATGAAACAAAAAGCATGACAGTAAGAGCTTAGTGCTGCTTGAAAGCTGTCTGTTTATCATTTATTTATTTTACTAAGCTTGTAAATGGTTCCAATTACAGCTTATCACTACAAAAGAAAAGGGACAGTACAAGAAAACAAAATAAGGATCTGGGATTCCAACATGGGTTCATTTCTTTCATCTCTATTGATTCCTCTACATCTTAATCCTTACAGTTAGCACAATTTAAGCCTATAATACATTCCATTTTATAGAATGTATTCAATTTATACTTGAATTGAGGATGATTTTAAAAAATTACTTAGAAATTCACTTAATGGGTGAGTACAGAAATAGTATTTAAAATTTTTAACTTCAACATGTATACAAAAAAGTTGCCTTTATGCATACCCAGTTATTTATCTGATTAATTTACTTACTAAATTCATATTTTTAATGAATTCCTACTTAGAATTCTTCCTACCAGTACTAGGAAAGCTAAAAATTATTTGGGACATTTGTTTTGAATCTCACAAAGATGGGAGTGTCCTTCCATGCATCCTGCACCAATAAGCTCTCTTACTCTCTAATGGCCTGTGTCAGGGGACCAGTATCTTCTTGCCTTTCACCAGTGCCTTCTCAACAATATATCCTCTTCTACATCATGACCTCCTCTTCTACATTATGAATGCAGAAATGGAGTAGATAGTTGTGTCCAAATTAGCAGCCATCCTGGCCCATGTAGCCCTTAGAATCCTTCTAAGAATTGCCTTATTCTCTCATCAATGTCAATGATGGTTCTGGCAGTCTTGGCTTTGGTGACAGAACAAAGAAGTGTCTTCTGTCAACCAAATCAGTCCATGGAACAGATAATAACATCTGGATACCAGATTAATACTTTCAGTGTTGTCTCCAGCTGGTTTCATGACACATAGAGTCTTCATAGGCAATGGTTTGTTGGATATGTCTTCTCTTCCACATCTCCAAACACCTTCTCTTGTTATGTTGATGCAACAATGTTATTTGTGTAATAAACTATATATTTTTGGGGTGTAGAAAGAGTTGTATTTTTTCCTGAAATCTAACTTTGGATCTTCAGGGGTAATGGATGCACTGTTCTAAGACCTGAAAGAGAGGTTAGGGATAGATTGTCACAGAGAAAAATCTACCTATGGGATTGCTAAGAGTGGACACTGACTTGTTGGCACATAATCAATCAATCAATTCACAAAAAATCAGTTTTCAACCATTGAGGATATCATTAAAATGATAAAAATGTGTGTAAATTTTCTGTCTGCTGGGGTAACGTATAGAGTTAACAAATTTTTCATTTGGGTTAACTATGCTAATAAGTACCACCAAATCAAGTTTTGATTCTTTTTTTGGTTAATGATTTCATGCTATTTTAGAATTGGATATTCAGTTTTTCCATTGGTTTATATAAATTGGGGAATGGCCAAAAGGTTTTGCTTGATTGCATTTTCCTTTTGGCTGTATACATTTCCACTGAAAATAGCCATATTGTATAAAAAAGGAAATTGACAAAACCAGTTTTAAAAAAAAAGATAATATGCATTTAAAATATTATATAGACTCCTGAAGACAGGCTAGATAACCATGAAGCACCAAGCAAGACCCAGAGAGGAAATTGGTCTTGATCAGGAGTTATCACACAACAGGTTTACCTTTGGGATATCAGAAGCCACTTCTAAAAGATCTACCAGAGTTCCCAATGAATGCTCCAACTGAAAGCATTTAGTAAATACCTAACCTCAGTTCAAGAGGTCCTGATGACTTCAAGGATCCAATCATGTAGCAAAGCACTTGGGAGCCCAGCCATTCTCACCTAGCCAAGCCAGACTCATACACGTAGCATATTGTTGAGAGGGTTTTTTTTTTGTTTAAAAGGTTTTTTATTACATATACAGTTAAAAACATTGGACATAGTGTGCCTTTTCTGGTTCAAACATTTCCATCAAGTTTTACCTTACAACAAATACAATTCATATTCAATATATAAATATGTATAGTCTATCAAAATTCAGACACATAAATCTCTTCATCTGTGAAAATTACTTTCAATATCAATACACAGTGGTGAAATCTAAAATTTTTTACTACCAGTTCTGTGGCCATGGCTTGGTGGGAGGGGCGGTAATGTGACTGGGTGGGTGTGGCCAATTTTTTTTTTTTTACTTTTGAAATCATTTTTTCTACAACCTCTTCGGCGAAGAGGTTGTAAAAAATGCTTTCAAAAGGCTCTGAGGATCCCAGCTGAGTTGCCTGATCGGAAGAGACTTTTTTTCTTTTAAATGCCTCTGATGAACAGGCAACTCAGCTTGGATCATCAGAGGCATTTAAAAGAAAAAAACCCTTTTTTCCTTTTAAATGCCTCTGACGATCCAAACTGAGTTGCCTGATCGTTACAGGCATTTGAAAGAAAAAAAGGGTTTTTTTCTTTTAAAAACCTTTGATGATCCCAGCTGAGCCGTGCGATCATCAGAGGCTTTTTTTTAAACTTTTAAAAGCATTTTTATGGCCGAAGAGGTTGCCTCTGATGATTGTGTGGCTCAGCTGGGTGGGGGCGGGGCAGGGATTTTTGTTACTGGTTTTCCGAACCACCCGCCTCCATCGCTACCGGATCGGACGATCCGGTCTGAACCGGGAGCATTTCACCCCTGCCAATACAATTCCTACTTATCACATAATACTAACATAATAATTTTCCAACTCTCAACTTATCAATAGTTCTTTATCCCAACATTCCTCCTCCTCTCCAACCATTGATACATTTTATTCCAGATTTCATGATATTCCGTTTCACCCTCATCTTTGAGTTCTAGAGTCAGCCTGTCCATTTCTGCAGAAGTCAATATCTTATTTATTATCTGTTCTTCAGGGGGCGGGATGCCTCTTTACTTTTCCAATTTTGTGCAAAGACCAGTCTCGCGGCCATTAGTATATGCAACATTAAATATATTATTCCTTTATTATATTTATCCTTTGTGATACCCAGTAGAAAGAGTTCTGGTTTTGGATCTATATTTTGATTTAACATCTCTTCCAGCCATCATTTTATCTGATGCCAAAAATCCTTAGCTTTTGGACAAACCCATCACATATGATAGACGGTTCCTGGCGCTGCCATACATTTCCAGCAAATCGGTGAGAGGTTTTTGTTCATTTTTTAAAAAAAAAATATTTATATGCCGCCCTTCTCCGGAGACTCAGGGCGGCTTACAATGCGTTAAGCAATAGCGGCTTACAATGTGTTAAGCAATAGCCGTTATACTTTTGTATATTTTATACAAAGTCAGCTTATTGCCCCCACAAACCGGGTCCTCATTTTACCCACCTTAGAAAGGATGGAAGGCTGAATCAACCTTGAGCCTGGTGAGATTCGAACTTACAGTAATTGCAGGCAGCTGGATGTTAAATGCTGCCTTAGTATGCATTTATGCTCCTATACCACTCAGGCTCCTATTTTAGCTAATCTTGTGGTTGTTGTTGTGGTTGTTGTTGTTGTGAGGACTCTTGATTGCTTCAGTATTCTTTTCTCCAACAAGCCTGTAGAAAAAAAAGCAACTTTGCCCATCTGTAATTTAATTTGCTTCTTCAGCTGAAAGGTCTGAGCTTCCATTCCCAAATTCAGAGGGTCATAAAAAATGTTGGATCGATTGATGGGAGAACATCAAGGATAGTCCATAAGTAAGTTCTGGGAAGATGAGGCAACCTATGATTATCCTGGTGTTAGTTCATTATTGGTGAAGCCACAGATCAGAGATCTGAACAGGGCTACAACATTATGCAATTTATTTTGTCATACTGGTTAGACTTTCACCTAATAAACGCTTTTACTAAAATTGATGTTTAAGTGCCTGTAAACCTATTAGCTTCAATGCAGCTTAAATTAAAACAAAAGATGAAAAGTGGGGAGGGAGAAGGATAGAAGAGGAACAAGAGAAGGGGAGAAAGTGACCAGGTTACAAAAGAACTGGAAATTTCAATAGTATCCTCACCATGAATTATTACAAGTGCAAAATGTAATTACCTTAATGCTATTTTGATATCATATCAGCAAATTGCACTGAGGCCCAGTGTGACACTTGCATTAGGGTAAGAATTATCCTGTTGTGAATGTCGTTCCCCAGAGAAAATGAAGCAGCACAAATGACTGTGATGCTTTGGCAATTAGCTATTTCAAGACAGCAACCATTTCTGTTTCTGCTTTTTTTTTAAACATATACAATGTTTAACCTATAAGCAAATAACCATTCATATTCCATTTGTTTCCATCTTTCTAAGCAATTAATTGCCTAGAGTCTTTTCATACTATCTATCTATCTATCTATCTATCTATCTATCTATCTATCTATCTAGTGCTTTTTTCTGTTGAAGCACCTGGTCTACCCCGATATGGGAGGGAGCATACTGCTTCCCTTTCGCCTTTCAGCTCCAATCCAGGAACCCTCAGGCAGTCACTTTCACGACAAACTATTTTGTATCAAATTTATATTTGCTGATAAAGATAAACTGCTAAACTTGTGGCTCAGAGATTAATACAACTGCCTAATACGCAGGCAGCCCAAGTTCAAATCTGAGTAAAGGTATGGCTAGCTGATGAGAGCTAAATAGCTTGAAATAGAGCTATACTAGTCTCCCTTTATTTCTTTATCAGCAAATATAAATTACTGTGTGTATGTATGTATGTATATATATGTATGTATGTATGTATGTATGTATGTATGTCAGGGCTCCAAGTAACACCCCCAAAGAAAGAAAACTCTGAGGCTTGATTTTCCTCAAAGTTCCATTTTATTAGAGATGTCATATTGGCACATCTGAAAAAACCCAAATCTGAAAGCTTCCAGGTTTTCCCTACCCAAAAGAAAGTTCAAGTTAATATCACACACACATATATATAAAAATAAAAAATGAGGGAGAAGGAAAATCACTTACTTGTCTGGAAATAGGCAATGTAGAAATTTGGATGTTTGGAGCACACATGCCTTATCATTAACATTAATGCCACAATACCATAAGACAACAATATAATGTGCTAGAGGATTATATCACTTCATGTTGAGCAAACAAAAATTAGACCAGCTACAGCCCTTTTGATGTTTCTTTTTAAAGCTCTTGAGGATTAGAACCCATGGAGGAAAGGAGCACTTACAGCTTTGCTTTTCTTTGCAAATTCTTCCTACTTTATCCTGATCTGTGGGAGATACCAGCATGGACAGAAGACAACACTGTGTACTGTTATACAACTTCATAGGCTGCAGAGAGCACTGTAATTAATATGCCATTCAACAGAATACTATAGTATATAGTACAGTGTGGCAGCTTCATATTTTATTTTTCCAACAGTTTCTTAAACAGCCTGTCTAGCCTCCACAACTTGTTCCTTATTAAGGGGGGGTGGGTCCCTTGTTAAAGAACATCACTTTACAAAATAACTGATGAGACTTTTTTTTTTTCATATATCACAAAACACTGAAATAGGGTATTTCCTGTGGTAGATGTTCAACAAGAATGGGAAAAGGGCTATTGTCATGTGCTTACTGTATGTACTTTTCACCATGAAAAATAGAAACTTTGATTTGATCTAGCATGGCAAACTGTATGTATACCATGGAATAAAATCAATATTTCTTATTTAAGTCATTGTCTAGACAAACCTACATTTGTTCTATTTTTCTGTGATTCCTAGCCAAACAACAGTCGCCTTCTTTAAAATATTAATTTATTAATATTATAACACCCTTCTATGTCTAATTTGAGGTCCTTGGAAACTTGCTATTCCCTTGTGTTTACAAAATTGCAGACTGACATTATAATCCTAAACCCCACACAATACAATTACACTTACTACTCTCACATAAATGACTTTAAAGCTTGCAGGCTATGCCCTGGAAAAAGATATTATTGATTGATGTCAACATATGAACAGAATTTGGTCAATTAAGTATGCAAATTAAGATTTTGTTGGACATAGTGAAATCTGCTTCTGAACAAACGTAATGTACAGGATAGCACTGTAATAAAGCATTAAGTATAGCTTCTAATTGCTTACTTATCTTAACTAAATATTGTAGGAAAATGGTTTGAAGACAACTTTTTAAGAATATTTTCATTAAGGTTTAAAGATACAAAGATAAAAGCTTAATACAAACTAAGAAAAATATAAACGAGAAAAAGAAAAAATAGTAAACAAGAAATATATAAACAAATGATTTCCTCCTTTATCACAAATACAATTTTAGTAACTAATCATCTTCTCTGATACTACCACAAAAGATAACGTCTTCCCATATTTCATCTCTTATCTATAAACCAAATTCTTAAAGCCTCATCATTCATTACTAATCAACAACCTCAGACTTTAAGCTTTGTATGTTTAATTTTCATTCAAAATAGGAATGAAGCCTTTTCAGCTGGAAATGTGTACTACAATGGTAGATGTGTTTATATCTTGTAAAATGTATTAAAAAAAGAAAAGGGGTTGGTGAAAGATAGTAGTAATAGTTCCAGAAAAAGAGGATAGCATTTGTCCTTGGTCTAAGTGAGAGCATTTTTCTTAAACTACTCTTTCAGATTGAGGAAGCAAAACATGAAAATATTTTCTAGGGATATAGGAAAAAAGTTACACATTATTTTCTACTGGTAGATAGCAAATTTAATTAATTGGGTGATTTTGGGCTAGTCACCTTAAAAAAATTTATATGACACTTATTCAACTTCATAGGGTTATTCTTCTGGCCAAAAATTGCCACCATGAGCTTGCGGAAGAAAGGCAGGATATATAGGTAGACCTTGCTTAATGACTGCCCTTTTTGGAGAGCATTCAAAGTATGATGGCACTGAAAAAATAACTTTATCCCCAGTCATTGCACTTACTACCATCAAAGCATCTCCACAGTCATGTGATCAAGATTCAGGAACTTCACAACCATCAGCCATATATGACCATCACAGCATTCTGTGGTTACATGATTACCATTTGTGTGCTTCACATCCAGCTTCTGACAAACAAAGTCAGTTGCAAAGCTGATACCAACATCACAAATTATAGTCACTTAATGTCTTGCTTATTAACTGTGGGAGAAATGAGGTTGTAAGTCCATTGTAGTCATTTGATGTCTCATTAATGACCATGTTGCTGTAGGACAGAGATGTTGGTTCCAATTGTGATCATTAAGCAAGGTCTACTTGAAAATCATCATCATCATCATCATTGTCATCATCCTCATTACAATAGGAAGAAATATTCAAAAATTATATCTATGAATTTGATTTATCCTGTCTCTGTAGATTATGGCTAGGCAGCAGTCAAAAGGTAGATGAGAATCTTCCTGCTTTTTTATTTCTTCCTTTTGCTTCGACTATGCAGCGATTCAGATTCAGAATTGTGAATGTGATGTGCCAGTTCAGCTTCCTTCTCTAGGTTCTTGTGTCAGGTCTTTGCAAGAATAGCCAGGTATCATGTCCCCTTCACATTCAAAGAAGGACTACCAAGATGGTGAAAGGATTGGAAACCAAATTCTTCAAAGAATGGTAAAAAGACTTACATATGTTTAGCTTGCAGAAGAAAAGGTTAAGAAGGGACATGATAGCTGTCTTCAAATATCTGGAAGGTTGTAGGAGGTACAGATTTATTCTCACTTACTTCAGAGGGTAAGATAGAATGGATGGGATAAAATTTCAAGAATATAAATACAGATTAGATAATAGGAAGAACTTCTTGACAGTAACAGCAGATAATCAGTGGAATAAATTACTGTATTTTTCGGACTATAAGGCGCTCCGAAGTATAAGATGCACCTAGCTTTTGGGGAGGAAAACAAGGGGGGAAAAAACCTGCCTCTGCCTCCCAGCAATTTATCTCCTTGCAGCAAACAGCAAACAGTCTGGTCAGCTTCAGCACAGCCTGATTTAGCACAAGCAGCTGATTGGCAGTTGGATCGGCCCCCCGGAATACCACCTATCAGCTGTTCCAGGCTGCAGTGATCACCACCGCCCATCGCCACCATCACTGCCCATTGCTGCTACTGCCTATTGCTGCCTCTATGCACCCCATTTTCAGCCTCTGCATGTCCCATTTTCAGCATCCGTGCATCCTGTTTTTGGCCCATTCCGGGTGGCAGAGATCGCTGCCGCTGCCACCTATCCCTGCCACCTGGAATGGGCCAAAAACGGGATGCGTGGAGACGGAAAATGGGACATGATGGCAGTGATGGGTGGTGGTGATCCCCGCAGCCTGGAACAGCCTGGAACAGCCTGATAGGAAGTATTCGGAGGGTGGGGGGCATCCAACTGCCAATCAGCTGCTTGTGCTAAATCAGGCTGTGCTGAAACTGACCAGGCTGTTTGCTACTTGCTGCAAGGAGGTAAATTGCTGTGAGGCAGAGGCTGAAGGGTGGGGGCCGGTGGGTGGGCGGGACTTCAGCAACATTCACTGTATAAAACACACAGAGATTTCCACCCACTTTTTTTGGGGGGGGGAGTACATCTTACACACCGAAAATACATTACCTCATGTAATGGTTTCTTCCCCTTCGCTGGAGGTTTTCCAACAGAGACTGGATAAACATCTATGGGGATGGTGCAGTGGGCTGGATTTGATGGCCTCTTGGATCCCTTTCAACTCTATGATTCTATGATTTGATTCATGACTTGATATATAACATCAACATTTATTTCTTGCTGTTTCAGCGTGACAAGTAGGTGATGTGCTAGGAAATAAAATGGTACTTTGTTTTGATTAGCTACAACATGAAGCTGAGAAAAGGAAAAATATCCAGGATTTCCAAGATTTTTGGCACTCATCAGATTAGAAGACCAGCAGAGGAAGAGGAAGCCCCAGTGGGCCAACTGTGTATAGTATAATGTTTGCCAAGATTGTTGATTTCTCTGAAATGTTGTTACATCTATCAATATTGTTGTCCTTATGTGCTGCTAATATATAACACATTGCTGCTCAAGATGGAACACAGCCAATTGCCAAATTCAACAGCATCTTGAAATATTTTTTCATCTTCAGTGACATGTTTCATTGAGATTTTTATTTTAAATCACTAGGAAGCCCCCTCATGTTACACTTCACTCATTATTTGTCACATGGGGTTCTGTGTTCCTAATGAACTGTTAAAAAGCTGTTAATGAGTTATGTAAATGAGGGAAAGAGTTCACTGTAGAATTGATGGAACTTGGGAATTTTTCTGTTCATCTTTTTCCTAAATATAAACTAATAATTTACTCTGTTGAATTCCTAAAAGCTTATATTGTAATTATTATATGGTCTCTTTAACCCAGAATGCAGCTAGTTTTTATTTTACACCTTAATAAGACTGGGACTGACTCCTTTGGGAAGTTCTCTAGCCCAAATTATGTAGAAATTAAGATGCTTCTGATATATTATCTGTTAAGAGTCAAAAAGGGAGAGAGAATGTTATATTCTTTTAATCTCAAGGATCATTCCATATGGAATAAATTGCTGAACAAAGTTTAGCACATCTGGAGACACCAAGCTGGGAAAACATTTTGTTGACCAGATGTGGCAGGGTATATTTTCCTGATGGACATGACATGATATAATGTTCTTAGATTTAATTTTTTTTGCATGCCAAACCAGAGACATTTTGTGCCTAATGAAAACACCTGAATGCAGACACACTTGCGTTACAGTTGAAAACTATACAACTACAAAAGGATGTTGAGCATGAGGGTGGAGATGGATGAACACTATTGGAATTGTTCTGTGTAGTGTGGACTGTATAAATACTATGTGTATCAAGGAATAAGTGGAGGAGGAACATGGAATTGGAAATCCAGCAGGAGAGAAAGACCTGTGGGTGGAAATGACTGCTATTTCTGGAGAATGTAGTCAAGGAGATCCTGACAGCAGTGTTGGGATCCCAAAAGAATTGTTTTGTCTCATCATTTGGATCAAGAGGGACCACAGAAGTGAAAGTACTGAGAGAAGATGCATGAAGAAGGAAAGGGAGGAAGAAAGTGAAACAGATAAGATATTCTAAACAGATATTTTAAAATGGGCAATGATGGGCTAAATCTTCTGCGGAAGCTTGGAGTGAAAGGTTTTCTTTACATTGAGCCTATGAATAAAGATTCATATGGAGTTTCATACATTTCCTCCCTTAGATTTTAAATGTAGGCAAACATTTGAAGCAATTGAAATAAAACCAGCTCTCCAGTTTTGCATTTAGGGTTCTCTTGTTCACTCTGCTCTAGTGAACCATGGATTTTGGCTCCTCCCACAGTGCCTTCAGAGTATGGTAAAAAAAAGCCAAGATTGTGACCATATCAGTGTAAAATACAAATCAAATTTAAAAAATGAACAGTACTTTGATTGTACCATCACAACTGCTATTTTTATTTGTTTTACTATATCCTGTGGCTGCTCCTGTGCCCTCTGGTTCTGCCATGGCAGCATCCTAATATGTTCCATAAACTTGAGTTGAGGAGGACAAATATATGAGATCATTTGCTAACAAATTTCATCATAATAATGCATCAGGATTAATAACTAATGTTTTAAATAAAGTAACTAGAAGGTACCTTTACTAGGACAAGAAAAAGTCCTCATTTTTAAGGGTAAATGATAAATTATGGAATGAAACAAGTGCTCAAGGTTGTGTCACATAAGTGTTAATATTATGCTCACATCAGCAGCACTCTGCCTTTTTAATTTAAAGCGTGTATTCCTATGAGATTAACTATTATCTGTTTTTTCACTTTTTTTCCCCACTCTACCCATTTCATTATAACATTCTTTTCATGGATCTTTAACTGCCACAGCATCTGAAAAGAAGCTTTCCCTATATTTCAATAGGAATAGTCACCATTTGAATTAGACTTCTTTATTGATTATTTTTTAGAAATGAAGTTCCAAGTATTACCTCATATCTTTTTTTAATGTTTATTGTCAGTTATTTTTGCAACCAACATCCATTAAATTCAGGGGTGGGATCCTACTGGTTTAACAACCGGTTCGCTAAGCACGCGCCAGACATGCACTGCACGTGTGTGCGCAGTTTGGAGAAAACTCACCTTTTGCATTGCTGACGGCAAGAAAAACAGCTGAAGCTCAGCAATCCATTCTGCCACCCTGATCAGCTGGGCTTCAGAAATGGAAATATAGGCGAGTATAATGCAGGGACGGGCGGGAGGCCCCTCTTCAAAAATGGAGCGAACTGGTTCACTCATGGCTGAAAGTCAGAGCTAATGGTTCGCCCGAACCAGTCTGAACCGGTAGAATCCCACCACTGATTGAATTTCTATGTAGGCAATGTTGCCAAAAATAAAGGGGAAAAGGGGGAAAACCAAAACTGTTTCTGTTTTCATACAGAAAAGCTTGGATAAAGAAGAAATGGTTCCCTGACCCCACCAGAGATGTCTGAAAGAACTAAAAGATTAAGAGCATGCTACTCTTAAATGTTACTTAATTCAGGGACAGTATAATTATTTGAGGGAGAAAAATGTAAACCTCTCTGTTTGGGTTGTTCATTAATTCATTCCAGCAATATTTTAAGGATCATTTCTAAACTGTAGAATTAAGAATTTTCCAAATTTTCTATCCTCTAGACCTGTGATGGCATGCACAGGTGGCACGCAGTGCCCTCTCTGTGGGCATGTGAGCCATCACCCCAGTTCAGTTGCACAGCGCATGTGCGCACGACTCCCACCAGGCAGCTGGTTGTCGGGTCTCTGCCGTACATGCGGGGGGGGACATGCAAATCCTGGCTGAGGAATTCTGGGAGTTGAAGTTCACAAGTCTTAAAGTTGCCAAGGTTGGAGACCCCTGGTGTAGGATGAGCAGATGCTCTAGCTCAGTGTTTCTCAAGTTTGGCAACTTTTAAGATGTATGAACTTCAACTCCCACCATTCCCTGACTGAGGAATGTTGGGAGCCAAAGTCTGTGCACCTTAAAGTTGCCAAGTTTGAGATGCACTGTTCTGTTAAAGTCCCTCAATTTGCCAGAATTAGTTAAGGACTTTGGGTTCATTGGTAAAAATAATTTATTTTCAAGATTTCTATTCCATTGACTGCCAAGGATTCTAAGCAGGGTACAACAGAAATAAAAAATTAAAACTACAGAAGAAACAGGAAACAAAGTAAAACACACTGCATAATCCAACAAGGGCAGTTTCCAAACTGCCCTTGTTCCAAACTTATTCCAAACTGATGAAGCCTCTTGGATAAGAAATGAAACATTTTCTTTTTTTTCTTCAAGGAAAAACAGTCCAGTTGCCTTTTGAAGAAAAAAGCGCCTTTCAGTTTCCAAACTTAAGTTTTCCTAAATGTTCTCTCTGGAGACAATCTTTACCCCTTTAATGCATCACTGTTTGGTTTGATAGCAGCAGTGCCTCAGAAAGAAAGTCCATACAGAGAGTGGTAAGGACAGTCGAGAAGATTATAGGAAGCTCTCTTTCTGTTATTCAGGATACTGCTTATAAGCGCTATGTGCTTAGAGCTCATAGCATTGTTAGAGACCCTACACACCCACTTTATGGTCTGTTTCTGTTGTTCCCCTCTGGGAGGAGGTTTTGAAGTATTTCTAGCAGGACTACCAGATTCTGTAACAGTTTTGTTCACTATGCCATCTATTTGGTAAACTCACAAAATTCATTTTTAGAATAGAATAGAATAGAATAGAATAGAATAGAATAGAATAGAATAGAATAGAATAGAATAGAATAGAATA
>WNWU01000001.1:17108391-17112384 GCA_012654045.1 Ptyas mucosa | reverse complement strand
TAGAATAGAATAGAATAGAATAGAATAGAATAGAATAGAATAGAATAATAGAGTTGGAAGGGAACTTAGAGGTCTTCTAGTCCAACCCCCTGCTTAGGCAGGAAACTCCACACCACTTCAGACAAATGGTTATCCAACATCTTCTTAAAAACTTCCATTGTTGGAGCATTCACAATTTCTGCAGCCAAGTTGTTCCACTGATTAATTGTTCTAACTGTCAGGAAATTTCTCCTTAGTTCTAAGTTGCTTCTCTCCTTGATTAGTTTCCACCCATTGCTTCTTGTCCTGTCTTCAGGAGAATACAGTACTTTGACTCTCTCTTCTTTGTGGCAGTCCCTGAGGTATTGGAACACTGCTATCATGTCTCCCCTAGTCCTTCTTTTCATTAAACTAGACATACCCAGTTCCTGCAACCGTTCTTCATATGTTTTAGCCTCCAGTCCCCAAATCATCTTTGTTGCTCTTCTCTGCACTCTTTCTAGAGTCTCAACATCTTTTTTACATTGTGGCGACCAAAACTGGATGCAGTATTCCAAGTGTGGCCTTACCAAGGCATTATAAAGTGGTATTAACATTTCACCTGATCTTGATTCTATCCTTCTGTTTATGCAGCCCAGAACTGTGTTGGCTTTTTTGGCAGCTGCTGCACAATGCTGGCTCATATCTAAATGGTTGTCCACTAGGACTCCAAGATCCCTCTCACAGTTACTACTATTGACCAAGGTATCACATATATTGTACCTGTGCATTTTGTTTTTCTTGCCTAAATGTAGGACCTTACTTTTTTCACCATTGAATTACATTTTGTTAGACAGTGCCCAATGTTCAAGTCTGTCAAGATGCTCCTGTATCTTAAACCTATCTTCTGGAGTGTTGGCTATTCCCACCAGCTTGCTGTCACCTGCAAATTTGATGAGCTTCCCATCTATCCCGCCATATACATGTATACAACGAAACTAGACTGTGTTGTTTCTCTGTGTCATATAATATATGTGGGTACATACATAAATTTGTATTTATTCATTTATTTTGTCATGTTCCTGCAGTATATATGGGAAGTGGTGACACTTTGAGAGCTGTATGCAATGAAATTTCATTTGAATGTATGCTGATCAGCGTACATTCAAAGTGACAATAAAGTTTCTACTCTACTCCACTCCACTCCACTCCATTCCACTCCACTCCACTCCACTCTACTCTACTCTACTCTATATTCCTATGTGGAAACTTACCAGAAACATAGTGGTTCATGTATATGGGGGGCAAGTTATTCTCCAGGGAATAGGAATTGAGAAGAACCTGCAAAATGAAACTCCTTAAGGGAGGGACTCTTAGCAGTGCCTCTAAGGAGAAATCTTCCTGGATTGGCAATTCCTTTCAGAGTAGACAGCCTTGAAAACAACTAGGTCCTGGTTCTCTAAAGCCTGGTGTAGGAGGAAGCAACCTAGAAATGTCCTTGTAGAGAGGCAAATATAGGAAAACACTTAGAAATATGGCCCAAGGGCTAATCAATAAATAAATTCAAAATTCAAATTCACTTAGAAGTTGTTGTGACTCCAGCCAGTACAACAATATTGAATTAGATGAATTAAGAAAATTCCTTCTCAGATAGAAACATCTTTTTAAAAACCTTCTTGGTATATGAAAAGTAGTAGAGGACAATGTAGAAAAAACTGCTACATTTTCTTGCCAGTGTTAAGGAACAAATGCAACGAGGGAGGGGAATTAACTTATCATTATTACTGAAGGGGAGGAGAAAGGATGAGATTATGCTGGACAATTTCATATACTTACTTGGATCTTGGATCTCCAAATGCTGCTGCCTGCACACCTATCCAAGAGTGTACACAGGGTTATAAGAGCATTTGGCAATCTCCCTTTTCACATTGAAATTGGAACTCAATTCCATGCACTTATGTATATAATCTTTGCAATAGCCATTACTTTAATCTCCTCATGCCAGTGTGATGCACAACTCAGAAGAATATGAATCAGATTATGTGTGCCGGCACAGCATTTATCTAAAAAAAAAAGAGGGAAGTTAGACAAGTGCAATCTATTCCCAAATTGCTGTTCAGTGAACCAGGTGCCAGCGAGAAGTAAATGTAAAATATGTGCAAAGCCTTTCAGAAATCTGTTTTCCATCCCTGAAAGTAGTAAGAAGGTGAACGTAACAGAGGAAACTGCAAAGAAAACTTTGGAACAGGTGCCAACAAGTTGAGCATAACGTCTGGAAGACTGCTTGGACAAATGCTTGTCATCTCAACATATCTCTTACCATAACCTGTAGCTCTTCTAAGGCCTATGGTACAATCTCCTTGATTTGATTCATCCATCATTGGCTTATTCATTGACTCTTCCTTCTTCTATTTTTCTCACTCTTGCCATCATCTATTTGCATCATATACCTTAAGTATGTGAGATTTTGCTTGCTGACCAGTGATTATTTTTGATTAGTTCACAACTTGAAATCCCTGCTACCTTTAATAAGTGTCTTCAGAGCCATAATTTGGCATTGAAATTCTTTTTTGTTCTTAATCTTTACCTTCACAGTCACTGGAAAATCATAGCTTTAACTATACTGATGTTTATGCTCATAATAATATCCTTATTATTAATGCCATTGCCTTTCTGCTTGAAAAACGTATCTGCTCTCACCAACATCTGTCTATCTGATCTTATTGATCTGATATTATATCCCTCTGTTTTTTCTGAAGCTGCCTATTTATTTGGCATTTCACTCTTCATTTAGAATTCTATTCTTCTTTGTAAGGTTTTAATCAAAACTGTTATGTCCTTATAAGGACATCCGGCCGGGGATTGGTTAATCCTCCGGGCGGGAAAGTTAAACCGCTGTCATTGGACGGCTGGTCTGCCGGAGCGCTATAAAAAGGGCTCCGGCAGCACAGCCGTTCGTCTGTTCTGACTTAGTTGAGAGCTGAATAAAACTTGTTGAACAGACCCCGCTGGTCTTGTCTTCTTTCCTGCGCCTGATCTAACAAAAACTTTGCTTGTAAATGGAATTAATGCAATAGTTCACCAATTTGCAAATTATCTTCCATCCCCTTTCTTCAGTGTAGATACTGTATACAGTTACCTTTTCCAATCTTTGCGGCCACACAATTGTATTCAACCTTGTTTAATAGTTGTTGAAGCAGCACCTCTTCTCTTGCAACTTTAAATAATTCAGTGAGTATTTCATCTACTCCTGGTGCTTTCTTGTTTAACAGATTATCTATTGCCTTCTAATAAGGCTAAACATTACTTAGGATTCAAATCCAATAAAATGCTTTGAATCATGCAAGGACATAAAGGTAGCTTCCTCTTAATGCTCAGCTGCTGGGAGTAATAATCAGGAGTAATGCTGCTGGTTTACAACGTTATGCAGGTAACACCCAAATCTACTTCTTTCTTCCATCTTCTTTGGTTGTTCTGAGCTCCCTAAATGGCTGATATCTAGATTGGCTTGTGGACTGGTTGAAACATAACAAAATGAATCCGCAGATGTCAAAGGGTTGAGAGAGGGGGATTTTTTTTTTTATCCAATTGGAAAGTCTTTTGAAGAATCACGTCCATAGTTTGAGGCTGTTCTTCAATCTAGTGCTGTATCAGAGGGTTCAGGTCAGCCTGGTGGTGAGAAATGCTTACTTCCGTCAGCATATGACTTTCTGACAGAGTGTTTACAGCATGACTACTATTTTGAGACAACCCAGGAGCATATACAGGACACAGAGATTTGTCTTAAAAACAGTGGTTTATATACAAGACTTCTATATACATACATACATATGGTAGGCACATACCAGGCAATCAATCAATCAATCTTCAACTCTACACGGAGGACTACAATGCAGATAGACCACAACTAGGAGAGAGATACACGAGGGGAGAGAGAGATACGCCCTCTCATACCCTCCCTTATATAGACATCTTCTTAAAGCAGCAATAACCCTACTGACTCATCCTCAGTCTTAAAGTGGCAATAACCCTGCT
>WNWU01000001.1:17048391-17103391 GCA_012654045.1 Ptyas mucosa | reverse complement strand
ATCCAAAACGCCAACAAATTGTTTGCCACGCCTTTCCAGTCCAGTCACACTCCTTTTATACTTTGTAGGGTGTGGCCCTACATCTCCTGACCACACCTCTTAGGACGTGGCAATAGCTGTTCTCTACGATGTCTCCTACGTCTCTCTCTTGCATCCAATAGGGGCTCCCCCTCATCATTACCAGCCTCTGTTTCCTCCTCAATTTGGCTGGGGTCCATAGGCACATCAGCAACTGTCAGTTCTTGCTGACTCACCAGTGAAGATGGCCCTTCCGGCACATAGCTCGTGACAGCTTCCTTCTCTTCCATATCATCCTCCGAATCAGCATGCGAAGATAAATCAGCCTCCAGGGCCGGGGTCACAACAGGAAAGTTCACAAGTGAAGTACTGGTAATATGGGAAGGCTGGAAGAAAAAAGAAGATGAGGTTCCAGTTCAGAATTGAAGAAGCTTCTTGGATGAGAAGTGAAACAATTTTAAAGGGAAAAAAATACACAGTCCCATTCCCTTTTGGAAAAAAGCACCTTTTTTGACCTGGTGGATTGAGAATTTCCACAGACTTTCAATTCTTACATTTACATTGTACTCAAAACCATCTGAAAGGTTTCAGAAATTTGAAGGGAACTTTTGCTGGTTAAGTAATAGATGTGTGAAAGAGCTGTAATATCACTTCTTTATAACTTTTCTATCTGATTGAAACTAAATTGTTCTGCATTTCATTTTTAACAGTAATTTTATTAAAAATTACAGTTACAATAATATAAACTAAAAAACATAAAAGAATAAAAAATAGAAGATGCAGAAAGATTTGAAAGGAAAAGGAAAAAGAAAAAACAAGCATATAACAAAGGAAAAGAAACATATAAAGAAATGACTTCCCCTTTCATCCCAACAAGTTTAAACAATTTTAATAAATTGTCATTTTTTCTTAACATACAAATGGTTTCTTCCCAAATCACATTTCAATACTGATGTCAGTAAAAGTCTGTTAAGAATTACCAGACAATAACCTATCTATTTTAATCTTGATTATATTAACCAATTTTATATTCCTTCCTTTTATTTCTAACTATCTTGATCTTTAGTCCCTTCAAGTAATGTCTTAGAATTTTATTTATTTTTATTCTTTATTTGTTCCTTCTTACAAAATTATTTAAAGTTTTAACCACCCTCTTTGGTAAATTCAACATAGGAAAATTATCCAGGACACTCTCTTGGTTTATTTTTTGTATATTCCTTTAACTATTAAGACATCAGCCAATTTCTTTTGTATGTCAAGTGTAACATCATTTTCCATGTCATCCTTATAGCCTGTCATCTTAAATCCACTTTCAAATCAGTCTCAATCTTGTCAGGAAAATCTTGTTCCTTTTACCTTTTTAAACACAGTCTATCTATTGAGACACTCTTACAATTAACTTCTGGGTCGATTCTTCAAAAATATCCTTCAATATGGACAATGTTAAAATATTTTGCTTCATTCTGAAGCAAAAGCATTCTGCTCTTTCGACTGTAATTTTTAGTTCCTTCTAGTTCTGTATAGTGTAAAGCTTTATCTTCTATTTCTTTTGAACAAGAATTCATAATAAAATCATTTTATCCCAGGAAAGATTCTCATGATTAATTTCAAAATCTTATTTCACCTTTATTTGGACCCTTAGTCCTTTTGTAACTTTCTAAAATCAGTCTTAATCATTCTTTGGCTGTTTATTCCAGAAACATTTTAAAATCCTAAATAGTACTTTCACTGTGGATTGAAGAAAACTATTGCTGTAAAATCAAACGTTCCTAAAAGCAGTTAGCAAGCAATTTACAAAAGTGATTAGAAAAGGCAGTATGTGAATTCAGTGTCCTTTCAAACATGTGAACCACAGTTTGATGAAGATGGCTATTCCCTTATCAGAGCACTAAATCTGGCAGATTGCTGTCTTACAGTCTCCTCATGAGGAACAATTGTCTGAAGCACTTATAGGTGATCTCAAATCCTCTCCTTGTTTGAAGAGAAATTACAAAGAGCTGGTCTACTTGCCAGCTTTTTATTCTGCCACGATCATCAGCTTTGCTTTTGACAGAGCCATCTTCAGTCCATCAATTAGGAGCCCTGGTGGCACAGCAGACTAAAGCACTGTTATTAACATCAGCTGCAAGTTCAAATCTCACCAGGCTCAAGGTTGACTCAGCCTTCCATCCTTTCTAAGGTAGGTAAAACGAGGGCCTGGATTTGGGGGCAATAAGCTGACTTTGTATAAATATACAAAAGTATGAAGGGCTATAGTTTAACGCATTGTAAGTCGCCCTGAGTCTCCGGAGAAGGGCGGCATATAAATCAAATTTTAAAAAAAATTCCACATAGTCCAAAATCTTTCTAAAGTTCTTACAAATGACTTTGAGAAGTTCTCAAGCTCATAAGATACATTAAGATGGGGAGAACTATGGTAAATAGTGGCAATGGATGTATTCTGGCTATCATCACAATGTGAAGAAATATATTATAGCTATGCCACTAGATGCATAATCATCATTATGAAAAACGACATCATTTAAGAAAAATGAAAATGTCATTTATGGTACATTCTGGGGGTATTATTTCTTCTTAGCCTGATAGGCTAGAGAATGTAAAAACCCAAGACTGGAATTTGGCACATAGCCTTATTAGTTCATATTCAAATGGATTTTTAAATGGTTTACCAATATAAGTATGAGTTTGCATGGACAGAATTAGAAATATGTTTATTTCTAGTTCTGTCTTATTACCTAGAATTATTACATTCAGTTCATGCTAGATGTGTTGAATATATATTAATGGAGGCAGGATTGGTAGAAAATGAGCATGGTTTTAAAACTAGAAGCAAAATACTAACAGCATGTTCAATGCTGATGACGCTACTCTGAGAGGTGAAAATTCAAATGATCCGGAATCGCTAGTAATGAAAGTCAAAGAGCACTGCAAAAATAGGGACTAAGATTAGACATAAAGAAGACCAAATTAATGGGAACAGGAAAGCTTTAAAAGTGACCAGGAACATATTGAAGTGATGTAGCTTCTGCCTTTTACGATCTATTATTAACAGTTAAAAGCCAACAGCCAAAATATATGCTGCAGACTAGCATTTGTTATGGTAGCAATGAAAGTCTAATGAAAGATACTCAGATGCCATGACAATTATATCTACAGAGAAAAAAATGTGCAGGCAATGGTTTTGCCTATGACATAGTATGGAAGTAAAAGTTAGACTTTGAATAAAGTAGGATAAGAAGACCTGTCCTCTTCTTATTGAAAATTGAAAAAGGTATGAGGCAGGGCTGCCCCTTATCATCATTATTATTCATATCAACTTTAGAGCTGTTGTTGAATAGAATACATAATACAGAGGAGATTGATGGGATTAAAGTTAGAGATTATGAATATAAGTACGGGCATTTGCAGATTATTTGGTTATGACCTTAACTCAACCAGTGGACTCAGCAAAGGTTTTGATGGATATAATTAAACAGTATGGTCAAGTGTCTGGGCTTAAAATAAATGTTGGAAAAACAAAGATGATAGTTAAAAACATGACAATAAAAAGTAAAGAGGAGTTACAAAGGGTAACGGGATGTGAAATAGTTAAAAAAGTCAAGTACTTAGGAGTTTACATTGCACCTTCTAATGGGAAATTGTATAAATACAATTATGAGTTGATATGGCATAAAATACAACTTGAAATGGATAAATGGAAAAAATTACAATTGTCTTTGCTAGGTAGGATAGCAGTTATAAAAATGAATGTTTTACCTAGGTTTTTATCCCTCTTTCAAATGATACCAATACTGAAAAAGGATGCCAACCTGGAAGAATGGCAGAAAGGTATTAATAAATTTGTATGGCAAGACAAGAAGCCTAGGATAAAATTGAAAATAATGCAGGATATATGAGAAAGAGGAGGGTTAAAAATGCCTAATCTAAAATTATATTATGAAGCAGCTGTATTATCAGCAATCAGTGACTGGATTAACTTAATGAATGGAAGGATTTTAAATATTGAAGGGCATGACTTGGTTTATGGTTGGCATGCTTATTTAGTGTATGATAAAAAGCTGGATAGAGCTTTTAAGAGTCGTATATTGAGGAATGCTCTATTGCGTGTCTGGAAGAAATATCAATATAAGCTAAATGAGAAGATACCTATATGGACAGTACCCAGGCACGCAATAGAGAATACGAGTATAGAAAGAAGACAGGATGTGACTACATATACTGATATTCTTTGTATGGAGGGAGGCATATTAAAATTAAAACCTTTAAATGTGTTGAAAGAGGAGAAAATAATACAAACTTGGTTTCAGTATGTACAATTACAAGCCAGATGGAGAAAAGATCAGAAAATTGGTATTACACAAAGTGATGAAAATCTAATAAAACAAATTAGAGACCAAAGTCCAATGCACATAAAAAGACTGTATAATATACTGATAGAAATAGACTCGGAAACTGAACTAGTTAAAGATTGTATGATAAAATGGGCACAGAATTTTGAACAACCAATAATGATGGAAACATGAGAAAAAATATGGGTAAGAAATGTAAAATGTACAAAAGCGCAAAATCTAAGGGAGAACTTTTATAAAATGTTTTATAGATGGCATCTAGACCCCCAAAAATTATCTTGTATGTATCTGAATATACAACCAAAATGTTGGAGATGTGATTGTCAGGATGCCACATATTTTCATATCTGGTGGACATGTAAGAAGGTTAAAGCGTTTTGGATAAAAATTTGGTGGATTTTACAAAATATTCTTAAAAAGAGGATAAAATTTACACCACAGCTGTTTCTGCTGGGTATAGTTATGGATTGTACGGTTATAGAGACTAATTTGATTTTGAACTTGATAACAGCAGCAAGATTGTTGGTGGCACAATATTGGAAGAAGCAAGATTTACCTACAATCCAAGAATGGACAATGAAAGTAACAAATCTAGCGGAGATGGCAAAAATTTCGGCGTACTTGAAGGAACAATCAAATGAAAGATATTTAAAGGATTGGCGAAGATGGATAGATTATATCCAAAATAAATATCGGAACAAGAAGTTACAGATAGGGTTTGGATAAGCACGTAGATATTTGGAGTGTTTTTAAGTAATTAAATTGGTAGGGTAAATAGGGAATTGAAGAATTAAGAAATGCTGAATTTTATAATTATTTAGACTAGGTTGGATTCTGATTATTGAATGTTATACCCTGTATTTGATCTGGGAAGGGGGAAGGGGAGGGGAGGGGAAGAGGGGGGGGTGGGGGTGGATGGGAAGGGGAAGGGGTGTGGGAAGGGAAGAGGGGGGGAAATATGTAAACTCTTTGTAAAACTTTTTAATAAAAAAAAAGACCTGTCCTTACATTTTTACATTTTTTAACTTTTCTGTTGAAAAAGATTCCTAATACCATGTATAGCCAAGAAACAAACAAATGGATCATCAGACTAATCAATTCAGAATTTTCATTCAAGGCACAAATGATCAGGGCTCAAGTTATCATATTTTGGATACCTGAATGGTTTTTATTATAGTGGAAATGGGAGATAATAACCTGAAGAACCAGGCTGGAGCAGATCGTCCTGGAGAAATCCTGTCACTATCATCACTAAGAATTTATACCGTGGTGGCATATAATCAACTAATCAATTAATCGGCCAGTCAATACAATCTATGGGTTTCCATTGTGGGAAACAGAATGCTGTACAAAATAGTCTGACATAAAGTATGACAGTTGAATTCTGAATCAATGTTATAGACTCTCTCCCCAAAAAGGAAAACAAGTGGAGATGAGGCCTGACAGATATCAAGGGACATGTTGTAGAAACATTGATGGTTATGGGCATCAAACCTCCCATCCTGAGGTATATTGTTGTAATGTAACAGCACTTTTTATGATTTTATGAACATAATCAGTTATATCTAGCAAGAGCGTATCTTCATTTCTAGAAAAGGAATTGGAAAGCACAAATGGGAGACGGGAGAGCGGTTTATGCTTATATATCAACAACAGCTGGTCTCTGGATATAACTATAATATATAAATTCTGTGATGAAAACTTAAGAGTATTTACTTATCAACTGTAAACCATTTTATTCTCCACGTGAGTTTTCCTCATTTCTTCTAATTGCTGTTTATGTCCCCTCCACAAGCCTGTGTAAACAAGGCATTACAAACTCTAGCTCACCAGATTATGGAGGCTGAAGTCAAATATCCCAATTCACTGGCCATTATTTTGGGAGATCTAAACAAAGCAAACTTAAGGAAAGAGCTACCAAAATACCTTCAGCATGTCAATTGTTCCCACTAGAGGCAAGAATACTTTAGACCATTGCTACACAACACTAAAAGTTGCTTATCGGTATTTACCATGAGCAGCTGTGGGACACTGATCATTGCATGATTCACCTCGTACCTACTTACAGGCAAAGACTTAAAACCACAAAACCAACAATTAAATCAATGAGGACCTGGACTGAGGAGGCAAAGTTAAAGCTACAGGCTTGCCTTGACTGCACTGATTGGAATGTTTTTGAAAATACCTCTGCAGACTTAGATGAACTCACAGATATTGTAACATCATACATCAGCTTCTGTGAAAACCTATGTTAGCGACCAGGAACTTGCAAATAACAATAAACAAGTAACAATAAACCTTGGTTCACAGATAAACTTAAGCAGCTACATCGTTCCAAAGAGGAAGCCTACAGAAAAGGTGATAAAATGCTGTATAATCAGGCCAGAAATGTATTAACAAGGGAGATCACAGCAGCAAAAATAAGCTACTCTGAAAAGCTAAAGAATTAGTTCTCAACAAATGAACCAGCAAACATGTGGAAAACTCTTTAAAATATCACTGGTTATGACAAACCTCTTTCCCAGGCTGAAGGAAATCAACAATTGGCAGATGACCTGAATGTGTTTTAATGCAGGTTTGAAAGGAAACTACAGCCACCTATCTCCACAACCCCCATCTCACACACACCAACAGCCAAGACTCCTACAACTGACTCCATCCCATTGGGTTCACAACCCCTAGTGATCACAGAAAAGGAAGCACAAGACCTATTTTACAGACAAAAGCCAAGAAAAGCTCCAAGCTCAGATAAGATAACTCCTTGCTTAAAAGTCTGTGCTGACCAATTTGCCCCCATCTTCACCCGAATCTTCAATCACTAGAGATGTGCTATGTTCCTTCTTGCTTCAAATGCTCTACTATCATCCCAGTGCCAAAGAAGCCCGCCATCAAGGAACTGAATTGACTACAGACCAGTTGCTCTAACATCTGTAGTTATGAAAACCTTTGAAAGGCTAATACTTGAAAACCATCATGGATCCACTATTAGACCCCCTGCAATTTGCATACTGGGCAAATAGATCAACAGATGCTGCTGCTAGTATGGTTCTGTACTACATCCTACAACATCTTGAATCTCCAAAGACCTACGCTAGGGTCCTATTTGTAGACTTTAGTTCAGCATTCAACACCATCATTCCAGACATTCTTCTAACTAAGCTAAACCAGCTAGCAGTACCTGAACACACTTGTAAATGGATTATAAGCTTCCTAACATAGAGGAAGCAGCAGGTGAAGCTAAGCAGAATCACATCAGATACCTGTACAATTAGCACAGGGCCCTCCCAAGGCTGTGTGCTCTTTTCACTTCTCTTCTCTCTATATACCAATGACTGCATCTCAAATGATCCATCTCTTAAACTACTGAAGTTTGCAGATGACATAACAGTGATCGGTCTTATTCAAGACAATGATGAATCTGCATACAGATGGGAGGTTGACACACTAGCCTTGTGGTGTGACCAGAACAATCTGGAACTGAACACACTCAAAACTGTAGAAATGGTGGTGGACTTTAGGAGAAACCCTCCCATACTACCATCTCTTACAACACTAGACAACACAGTATCAATAGTAGAGACCTTCAAATTTCTAGGTTCTACCATATCCCAAGACCTAAAATGGATACCTAACATCAAAAACATCATCAAAAAAGCACAACAAAGAACGTTCTTTCTACACCAACTCAGAAAGCTCAAACTGCCCAAGGAGCTGCTGATCCATTCTACAGAGGAATTATTGAGTCTATCATCTGCACCTCTATAACTGTCTAGTTTGGTTCTGCAACCCAACAAGACAGACACAGACTCCAGAGGATAATTAGAATTGCAGAAAAAACAATTACTGTTGTTTTTTCCATGCCTTCCATTGAGGACCTGTATATTGCATGACTCAAAAAGAGGGCTGTGAAAATATTTACAGACCCCTCGCATCCTGGACATAAACTGTTTCAACTCCTACCCTCAAAACGATGCTATAGAGCACTGCACACCAGAACAACTAGACACAAGAACAGTTTTTTCCCAAATGCCATCACTCTGCTAAACAAATAATTCCCTCAACACTGTCAAACTATTTACTAAGTCTGCACTACTATTAATCTTGTCATCGTTCCTATCACCCATCTCCTCCCACTTATGACTGTATGACTGTAACTTTGTTGCTGGTATCCTTACGATTTATATTGACTGTTTCCTAATATGATTTGATTCTTATTTGTACCCTATGACTATCATTAAGTATTGTACCTTATGATTCTTGACAATCCTATCTTTTCTTTTATGTACACTGAGAACATATGCACCAAAGACAAATTCCTTGTGTGTCCAATCACACTTGGCCAATGAAGAATTCTATTCTATTCTATTCTATTCTATTCTATTCTATTCTATTCTATTCTATTCTATTCTATTCTATTCTATTCTATTCTATTCTATTCTATTCTATTCCATTCCATTCCATTCCATTCCATTCCATTCCATTCCATATGATCTCCAAACTACATGGAACAAAAATTAATTTATTTAATTTTAATTGGATTCCAAAAATTGTTGATTCTGGTGTATCTGTTTTTAAGTTTCTATAGAAAGTATGGGCATAATCTGAAGAAATGTTAGCATTGTAAAGCCTTACAATTTCAGTGGAACGGTTCCATTGACATTTGTTTTACATTCTCTTTGAAGACCACATGAGAAGAAGTCAATTTCCCCCACATGTTAACCTTCAGATGATACTTGCTTTGGGGTTGGACACATTTCTTAAATCTCAAAGTATTATTACTGTAGGTACCTGTTCTGGTCCTTCCAATGGAAAGACACTTTTATGCCAAAGCGTTTTTCTTTTCCTACACCTATGCTCAGTGTACCATGGGTATGATTTATGCCACACTCAAAGTCATAGGAGCGCAAAAAGTCAAGATAAATGGGTTCTTGCCTGGGGAATCTGGGATACACAAAGTTAGGCAGAGCTGCTAGGATTTTGGCACATTCTGCATAAATGGAAAAGTCCTCCTTGAGAGAACTTCCACGCCAAGCTCCACAGGCCAGGGATTTATAATGGATTTTTAAAAGGAGCAACTGTAATCACCAGAGCTATAATTTTAATCAAAGTAACAATGTTGAACAAATAGTCTGTTCTCTAAGGCATTCCTCACCTGTGAACACATCACTGGCAGTCCTCAAAAGATGACCATTCAAGTAGTTTTCTATTTTTTATATTTAACTATCTTATCCACTACATTACAGAAATCCAAAGATCAATTGACTGACACTCCTGTTTTCTGACAACAACTATATTCTATGTATTCTACTATTCAGCAGAATGAGACAGCTGCCTTGCACTGCACCTCACATTAGTTCTTTGTAGTATGGGAGGAGATGGTTAGATTATTATTAAATTACCATCCAGGTTGTCTTCTGAAGGGGCCCCATTTTGTCCTTTGCTTCAAGCAGCAAAGTATTTAGTTCAGGTTAAAAACATAGGAGGCTAACAACCTAGGATTGTTAGGCAATTCTGAGGATCATCTACTTAGAATTTTTCCTTGATAACCATGTTTAAAAGACCTTGAGAAGCAGTTGTGGCTTCATTTGATTTTTTTTTTAAAGAAAGATTTGTTTGATTTTGAATGTATTATATCATAGACCAGCAACTCATTTTACTGGTGGATTAAAAGAAAGGCAATAGTGAGATGATAGATGTTGAATGTCAGATCTACACTGAATGAGTTTCCATAAAGGATAAGAAGATGAAATGAGTTGTTAATACATTAGCAATTGTAATAGGAACTTCTAATCCAATAGTCAGGAAAGGGTTAACGGCACATATTTAATATCTTACCTCATACAGGTATAATTGTGGTAAGAATCAAGCTCTTATGGTTGCTGTAGTCTGAGGGTGCTACTTCTTCAAAACACAACAGCATAAAAGCCATGCAAATGGAGATGAATGGAGCATAAGCCACTGAGGTAATTAAAATGTATTTTCCATCTCCTAGTAATTGAATTGTGTACAAGCTGCAAGTTAATGAGGTCATCTACCCTCAAGCACTGACAGGAAAGCAGGAATAATTATCTTTCATTTTTTTCTTATGTAGCAATTAATTTTAACCATTCGCCTACACCCCACACTCCCACTTCCCTCATTCCAGTCAGTCAAAGTGATAGCTAAGCAGAATTGACAAGCCATCGAAATGGTGGAGGCACAAAGCTGCCAAGGCGGGGAAGATAATCAAGGGGCTACAGCTGTTGAGGGCCAAGTACTTCCAGGTGAATGTCACCTGAGATTTTGCATACTGCCACTCGGAGGCTTTGGGATATACAGTGGTGGGTTGACAACACATCTGGTGCCAGCTGGGTAGGGAGGACATGATGCAACTTCAGGAAAGGTGGACAAGGATTGATGAATGGACAAGATCTGGAAACAAAACCCCTTTACAAAGGCTCACATTCTACTCTCAATTCACCTGGGATCAACCAAGTTAGTTGCATGGAACTGTTCTGGCTTTGACTTCAGATAACCAGGCCTTAGAAAATTTAAGGTTCCCATTTAGTATTAGAATTAGTATTAGGCAGTGTGAGGCACTCTTCTTAGGCCTGCAGATTTTCAGTCCTCATGAAAAGAGAGCAAAGTATTGGTTCTTCTATTATTATTATATTATACTTTCTCTTTTTGCTATAGAAATAAAAAGAGATTTTTGGGTGTTGTTTTTCTTCCCTCTTTTTTTTTACTGGCAAAGTTACTCAGTGTATCTGTTGAAGACCAGCCCTGATCTTGAAATCTTGGAGAGTTGTGAGTTCTAATTCCACCTTGGCATAAAATCTGGCTGGGTGACTTTATCATATCTCTCTCTCTCTCTCTCTCTCTCTCTCTCTCTCTCTCTCTCCCCCCCCTCCCTCCCTCCCTCTCTCTCTCTCTCTCTCAGCCCAACTCTTGTTGTCATGAGAAAAATAGGAGGAGGAGGAAGGAGTATTTTGTGTGTTCAGTGCCTTGAATTAGTTATAAAATAACAAAAATGGGAAATAAAATATAAAATAAAATACTCAGTGTGTCTGCTGAAGGCCAGCCCTGATCTTGGAATTCCTGGATAAACTTCCTGGCTGTATTTGCACAAAGTGCAAAGTGCAAGGGTTCAACACAATGTCAGGGACAGTTCAGCATAATTTAGAACCCAATTAAAGAATGCAATTGGGACAACAGACTGCAATACTACAGGAATTTTGTGGTGCATTATATTGACAAATAAGGTTACATTTGAAGCAATCAAATCTTTTGTAAAGAACAGGATAGTCAGCTATCCTATAAGGGAGTTCTTGTCTTGATTTTGAGAGGGGATCTTGATTAGTGGGCACTTCAACACAGAAGGAAATGACATGTATTAGGTCATGCATGAACTCTTAGTAACGTTTTGGATAGATTAAAAAAGTCAATTGTTTTCTTTTTACATACATTTCTAAAGCCCAGTTAGTACAGCTTTGGGCTAACTACAAGCTATGGTTATGAAGTTCCTGTTCTTTCCTTCTAGCTTCTCTTGCATTTAGAAAACAATTACATTTTAAAGCATATATATTCTAATGAGCAAAAATAACCATCACATTTTATGCAGCCTACAGCTATATTTTGGGGTATCTTAAGCACCTCAAATCTGCAAAAATATCATACTAAGTATACTTTTTCTGATGTTCTGTGAGCACTTTTGGGGATTCAGATAATTTGCATACAACCACTCTATGTGCTATTTCATCCAATCAGTAATAAAGAATATTATTTATATACACTTCGGTTGAATGGAGCTGTCCAGCATCACTCTTCCAGCTCTTCTAACAATTCCACTGTTGCTTTCTCCACATTTTATATATGCCATGATAAAGGGCCTTGTGATATATTACAGATCTCTTTTACAGAATTACAGGAGGGAATGTAATTAGAAACAGGAAAGTCTCCTTTGGAATTGGATTTGGTAAAACCAAGCTGTTTTCAGATATTGTCTCAACTCCTCCAAAACTTCAATGAGTCTCTCTTCTAACGCTGTTAAGGCATGGTTCAAAAAGCTATTATTCTTGCTTTCACTTTGTACAATAATAGGGATGGTTATATTGACTCAGTAATTATCCCAGTGACAATATTGAGTCAAATACAACTCAATTTGAATGTAAGAGTTCTTTATAAGGTAACCCATGATCAGTCTGGCTATTTCATGCAGCTTTATCTCTCAAAGAAATAATAGATATCATGATATCTACAAAAACAGCTTCTAGTGTAGGTTACTGTCCCCATGCTGATATATATCACATATTGAGTTCCTTGCTCAATACTATTCTTGGTCTGTGATGATTTCTTTTAATTAAGCTTCACTTCATAGACAAACTTGAATTTGTTTGCTTGTTGATTATTTAATTAATGCCTAGCTTGCTGCCATTTTGTGACTCTCGGCAGTTCACAATATCCACAGTATGATTAAAACAGCAACAAATAAAACTATGTTTATAATGCTAAGGAGTAACATACAGCATAGTATGTACTGTAACAGTAAACATAACAAACATATAGAGTAAACAAAAAGGTAAAAGATGGGGCTATAGATGCACTCTCGGGAAAAGCTCAGTTTTTCTTAACTTTCTGAAAGGAGGGGAGGGGAAGCTGTTCTCATATCAATGAAAAGACCATTCCACCACACCAGAAGTGCAAAATTTGAGCGTGAAGAGTGTCGTTCCCTCAATGCTTTAGAAATTCAGACCAATGAAGATTAGAGATCATAGGCCCCCAGTTGCCAAGCCATAAAGAGCTTTTTGAATGAAAACCTCACTTTTGATTGCACCTGTCAATGAACTGTAAGCAACACCAGTACTGGTGTTACATATTACAACCAATTGGATTAACAACAGCATTCTGGACCTGTTACAATTTCCCAATAGTCTTCAAAGACCGTTTCTGCTATGATGTATTGCAGGGGTTTTTTTATTCTTGGTGGTAATAAGGGATGAGTTACTGTATCCAAGTAAGTTCACAGCTGGTGCAAATCATAATTCTGAAGTAAGGTTAACTATTATCCAATATTAAATTAAGCATTATTAAATGTTGACACAAAAATATTGGGAGAAACTCTGATTATCCCTTTCATTATCCATTCTGCAGAATATAAGAAGTCATCAGACATTTGATAGTATTAAATTATTGACATTTTAGATACATGTTCAGAAAAATCAAAATCAGCAGTGATGGTCTTGCTGGATACAGAAAAGTAGTTATGTTGCTTCTCTGATTTTATGGGACGGGATGTGGTGGAGTGTAGTCTGGATTTCCAAGAGGGAGGGGCTGCGTTCCAGGGTTTGTTTTTTGGGGGGGGGCTGACAGGCGCATAGTTCCAGATTTAGTAATAGTTTTATTATATTAAAGACTGCAAAGCATATTTGGAATATGTTGGGAGGGAAGTATAATTGCAATTTTTATTCACGTGATAAAATTATACTCTATGATAATCTCAGTATGACAATTATAAATAAATCATTTTTTGGAAATCAGGAGCAAGAATGGATTTTCCAATATAGGAGACACCCAAATACAAATGTTTACTCTCAATATTGGAAAGACTGTACAATTCCAATTCCCAGGGGGAGGGCCTTCTCTGTGGGAGCCCCAGCCCTGTGGAATGAACTGCCCCCGGAAATGCGTAAGATCTCCGAGCTCCGGGTATTTCGCTGTGCCCTTAAGACCCTGTTGTTCCGCCAAGCTGGGTTATCAATGTAATAATTTTAAATCAGGTGTTTTAATTTTTGGGGTCTTAAGTTGAGCCGAATTATTTAATAATTTTAATAATTTTAATTGATGTTTGTCTTGTGCTTTTAATAGGCTGTACACCGCCCTGAGTCCTTCGGGAGAAGGGCGGTATAGAAATAAAATTATTATTATTATTATTATTATTATTATTATTATTATTATTATATTGGAGATATCTCTCTCTCTCTCCTCCCCTTCCCTCTCTGTATTAAAGTCATATTCTTTTTCCTATAAATTGTACAACTGGTCCTAAATTAGGAGAGAAAGAACATAAAAACGGAAAGGGCTACATTCAAAACATCCAAGCTCAGATTGGATTTTAGCAGTTCAGATTTTGGATGGAAGTTCAGTTTTTTTACTTGCACATTTCTGAATTCTTCTCCATTGCTCAATTCAGTCAACAGTCAATTCTTTGCTGCTGAACCACGTGGGTAGTCCTTGTAGTCTCACCTTTGAAGACTTATTTTCCTAATCCTCTGATGAATAAAGAGTAAGGTCTAGTCAAGGAATTTTCTTTAAAAGTTCTGCCTCTTTACGTGCTAACCATACAATAAAGACCTTCAGAATGGGAGAATCACTTAACACAGTAATACTTGTCTCCTGACATGATTGAGCTTAAGCACCAAAGCTGGGAAATATGTTATGACTACCCTAAGAAAGATTATTTCAGGAAATACCGACTCCTTCCCAGCTATATTTCAAATCAGAAATGTTTTCTGGAAAGTATTTATCTCAGTTTTGATGTCACACGCACAGTTCATCAAGAATCTCTTACAAGTTGACAATATTCAGGAATCGTGTTAGCAGGACCGGCAAGCACAAATGGTGAGATCTCAGGGATAGTTTAACAGAGATAATCACATCCATTAAGTTATTGTTCATCACTACTAATTAACTGCTCTTAACAAACCATGTATTCATGGACATGGTGGAAAGACATATGTTGTAGTACATAGACCAAAAATCATTCATTGAGTAAGATAAATGTTGTCAGTCAATTCTATACATAGTTTAGCCAGCTCATCCTCTGTAATGGCAGATTGAACTTGGCAGATTTGATGAGGCATGATCAACCTCGTGTTTTCCATTTTTCACAGCAGGTTCCTCCCCCTCCCCCTTCCTCATACTAGAATACATCCTCCCCTTCTTCTGTATCTCAGAAATCAAATACAAACAATGTTTGTTTTTACATCCTCTGCCAGTTTCTTCAGTGAAAGAGTAATAAGGTCAAACTAACCTGAGCCGTATCTTCCATCTTGTATTTTCAGGGAGAAAAAACCCTAAAAGTAGAAGGAATAGCCAAAAGCAGAATAGTGTTATTTTGCCTACAGGGTTGAAACCAAAACTGCCTTAATTGTGCCAATTGTCTTCTGATTCATCAAAGTATAACAATTCACATAGCAAGACTGCCAGAATTGTTCATAACGGGAATATATCACCTGTTTACCCAACCAAATTAGTTGGATAATACAGTTGTAGAAGTACATAAACTGTAAGCCTATTTTGCAAGGAGGGAGGGACTATTATTCTTGAAATATTCAATATTCAAATAGGGAGGAACATTTATGTATAAGTTTGTTTGTTTCTTTTTGTGTGCACACACACACATATAAAATGTCTTGTTTAGCTCTCTTCTTGTATTTGTCTTACTTTCTTTCTTGGAATTTATATTTTAATATTGTGAATAAAATTTAAAAAAATTGGAAAAAAATATACCACCAAGAACTTTTGCTCCAATTACTAGCTTATTGCACAAGTCTGCAAATGTCTACCCAGAGATAAATTCCCTTTATTCTGCAGAGCTCCTACTCTGCAGCATTGAGGATTGCAGTTTTAGCTAGACAATTTCTCTAAATTGACTCCAGAACACTTGTTCTAAGCATGTTATGTACTCCCATTTTCAACAGCAGCTCCCCTTATTGTAAACTTCACTCCATTATAAAAAGCCTAAAACAAATTAAAGTGCCACCAATAAAACAAAATAAGCACATATATATATCTTTCTGCTTGGATTTCTTGACTGCAGTCTCACTGTATTTGAGAAGAGATTCCAGATTAACACATAAAGACATGGCAATTAAGCACATACATTCCAGTGCTAAATAATTTTGACATAATTTGCATTCCTCAGATGACATTTAGAAATCTTCTCATGGACACACACACGAGATGTATGTATGCATCACAAGTAATTCCTGAAATGGGTCACTTCCTTTTTTTTTGTTTGGATGGTACAAAATATGTATTGCACTGAATATTTATAAGAATCTGCATTTAGCTCAAGAAAACATCTTGAAGCAGGGCCTATAGCATTCTAAAGTCACACTGATGAAAATTGACAATAAATTAGCCTATTTTCTATTGTGTCATCTTTTTGTATTCTGATTTTTCCTTCTCTTCCTCCCAATCACCCTTAAAGTAGAAGGCCTTTGGAAAGCAACAATGCTCTTATTTAGATCTTTACTCTCTCCCCAAAAATCAAATAGTACTCCTCAATTTCACTGGCGACTCAATACAATAAATTCAAAATCAAAGATTCTGGGATTAGGATTTTCTTTCCAAAATTTGAAATCTGAATGCATTATATGCATTTCTGATTTTTTTTTAAAAAAAACCATTTTGGCAACTGTTTGTAACTTGTCTATTTAAATGTTATCACATTTTCTCTAACACACCTGTAACAGAGAACTATAATTCTGGATAGGTATGGTATGCCATTTTGTATGAAAACAAATAGTTTATGCGTCCTGTTGGATCACAAATGGTCAGGAGCAGGGGTGTCAAACTCAAGCCCGGGGGCCAGATCCAGCTTATGGGGTGCTCAGATCTGGCCCACGGGGCTGCCCTGGAAACAGTGAAGGAGCAGCTTATAGAGCCTCTGCCAGTGAAAATGGAGCTCGGGAAGGCTGCGTGGAGCTCTCCCGAGCTCTGATTCACTGACAGAAGGTTGCAGGAGGCTGACAGAATGCTCGGGTCACCACAGGCACCGCCAACACGGGTGATGTCGAGCTGGCCACACCCACCCCAGCCCCCCAAGGTCAAACACAATCCTGATATGGCCCTCAATGAAATCGAGTTTGACACCCTGGTCTAGAGAGATTGGGTATATTATAACTAGTAAAAGTGCTTGGAATAATTATGCATTTTGTTTGGAACTTTCACAGGTTCTTCTTTTCTCTCTTCTGCTAGGATTAACACAGCCAGGTTTGCCTACCTTCACTTTGCTAGGCTGATCACTTTTACTTTTTGAGTTCTAAATAGTTACATAATGCATCCCTTTTGCAACTCCCAGATCACTCCTGGTCATTACCAAGTGATTTTTCAAGCCATCTTTTAGTTTGGGTATGTTAAGGGGTGATACAGTATATGCATTCTACAATTTGCAAAGGCTTAAGGCACCCAATTTGTTCTTCAAAACCTTCCAAAAGTAACAAAAAAAGGTTGGCCATGGCCCTGTCCAAAATATCGTGATTAGTTGAACCACTCTATGATTTTCAAAAATCATCAAAAAAATAAAATTAAAATCTGGAGATCCCTTAATCTCAAGAAATTTGTGCTCCCTTGCCTTAAGCCAAACATTAACCAGTAGAGTACTTTTGTCATTTTTTATCTGGACAGACAAACCTTGATAGAAATTTAGGAAAAGAGAAGTCTAAAGGTGTTCCTTCTTTTACCTTAACACAGTATTTCCAGTCTTCACATTTACACTCTATAAATCAATTAATTTATTTATTAGATCTTTTTTTAGCCTATCTTTATCACTTTGCAAGTAACTCAAGGCAGTAAACATACCTAATACTTCCCCCTCCTCCTATTTTCCCCACAACAACTTTGTGAAGTGGGTGGGCAGAGTGATAGTAAGTAGCCCAAAGTCACCCGGTCAGCTTTCATGCCTAAAGTGGGAGTAGAACTCACAGTTTCCTGGTTGCTAGGCCAGCACTTTAACCACTATACCAAACATCAGTTGTGCATTTTTCTGTGAATTTTCAAGAAAAAAAAATTCAGCAGCACCATATCCCTCTGCAATTTTATTCATGACTCCTACAAAAACATCCCTTTACCAGAAACAGGATAGCTTGCCAGTTTCCCGTAGAAGCTAACCCTGTGACTTGCTCTCCTACAGACAAGCATGTGGGATTAAATTGCTTGCTTTCAATAAAAATGCAAAAGGAGAAATTAGAACAAATCTTTCCTGGGTTTCTTTCCTCCCCCCCTCCTCTTCACTTTTATGTGGCAGAGACCAACCAGCAATAATCAACCAGGGCCATTTAGTTATAGTCTCGTCTTGCTGTGACTAATAGAATGATTGGTTGTACAGCTTCTTTATGGCTGTTCATTATATCACCCTTACATAAAGTAATTTAATTTCAGTGGGATAATTAGGGCATTTCTAATCTAACTGATAGTCTGAATGAAATTAGATTCTCAGAGGGAGATTTGTGTATTGGGAGACTGGCGACCTTCGGCCCCAATTTTCACACAATGTATTAAACTGACAGCCTGACTCCTGAGCTTTGCTGTACTGTATCTCTGCAACTTGCACTGCTCTTTGGACTGCTGGGAAAAATTACAAACAGGGGACTCTTTTTTCAAAGAATGGATACTGGAAAAGTGCCTATTACAGCAACAATATAGGGTCCAATTTCAAGTCCTACTTCTGCTCCATGACTGTTCTGTCACTAGAAATGACAAAAAGATCATTGGATGTGGGTGAAGGTTTGTTTTCCAAGCTTGTGGGTTGGTTTCCAAACATTTCATTACCAGGCTAGGTAATATCTTCAGTGGAGTTTAGGGGATGTCAGTGTTCTTCTGTTTATAAGGGCTTCAGGTGTGGGAGTGTCAAGTGAGGGTCTTGTGATGAGTCTTGTGATGGGTCAAGTGCAAGTCATCAGTGAATCTTGTGATGGGTCTTGTGACAAGGAGATTATACCAAGAGCCTTGGTGGTGCAGCGGACTAAGTGCTGTTATGTAGCACTTAGCTGCCAGCTGACTGCAATTAGCGCGAGTTCAAATCTCACCAGGCTCAAGGTTGACTCAGCCTTCCTTCCGAGGTAGATAAATTGAGGACCCGGATTGTGGGGGCAATAAGCTGACTTTGTAGAAACACCGCTTATGGGGGGCCAAAAGCCCTAATAAGCAGGTATATACAAAAGAATGAAGGCTATTGCTATAAGTGCATTGTAAGCCACCCTGAGTCTTCGGAGGAGGGCGGCATATAAATTGAACTAATAAATAAATAAATACCAGGTCAGGATCATTGGGAGGTGAACTGCTGGTGGGGAGAGGTTGCTTGAGGGTCGGTGAAGTCTCTGGTTGGCTGGGCAGTTGATCTGGATTCTGAGGGGCTTGTAGGCTGGTTGTAGGTCAATGTGTCTGTTAATAGAATTGCTTGTGGAGTGCCAGGTTTTGATGAACTCACAAGCATGGCGGGTGGCAGTGTGGCCGATGATTTTTGTGTTGCTCCAGTTGAACTGGTGCTGTTTGATGTCAGTATTTGCCTCTCTTGCATCACTGGATGTGTTCAGGGATGCTATTGGTCTGATCACATGAGGAGAGATCAGGTTGTAAGTCTTGTCTACGCTCAGCCGAACAAGTGAAAGCAAGCTGTGAATATGGCAGCCAATATAGAAGATATTTTGAATTAATTGTATATATAGAAGATGCCAATAAATATGCAGTTGAGCTTGAATATCATTTCTAGTTTATATGGTAGAAGTGATTTATCATCCTTCTAGGCAGGGTTTTTTTCCTCCAACTTCCTGGTCTAGTCTACAATCTTGTTATTCCCTGAAAGAATTTCATCCAAGTACTAATTAAAATGCAATCTTTCTTATCTTAACTAGCTCTGATAAGTCAATCAGGTACTACTACCTGCTATGCCTTGGTTTTAAGTCAAGTTTGACTCTTGGCAATTTTATGGACATGGACATGTAGTTTCCTTGGCAACAATAAGAAGCAGTTTGCAATGGCCTTGGGAATTGGGCTGGGTGATGGTGGTAAGAGAAAACTCCTTTTCAAATCTTACCGTTCAGTGCAGAAAAGTCTGAAACTGAGAGAATTGGGCATTCAGTAAAATTATGGTCAGCATGCTATGACAGAAGGCACAATATCCTTCCACACTGTTGAAATTTCCAAAGACTGTGAGAAAAGAAGTCTAAAAGGAGTCTAAAGAGAAGCAGAATAGCCATCAGAAAGATGTTAAATTTGTAGGTTTGTTCAAGGATAAATGGATCATTTAATCCAGCCACTTGCCTTACAGATAGCAACTTAAGCTTCACTAACTTTTTCCACTAAGTTTCCTCAGAAATCTGATCCTTTCCTCATGTACTAAGGGTGGGAAACATATGGCAGCTGTTTGCTTGTATCTACAAAATTCAACTCCATTCAGTGGAAATTCAGGCCACTTCTGCAGACATAATGTTTCTTCTACTGTATTTGTGGCGTATTCTATTGATATAATACAGCATTCACGCTAACCAATTTGATTCATTTGAACAACTGTCAAAAGAAATCAAGCGAGAAGTAAAGCAAGAGCAAACTTCCTCTGGGGAAACATGTGGATTTAAATAGTCTGCATCGATTCTGCTCTGACTCTATATTTGCAAATAAAAGCAAACTTTTATTAAATATATTCATTATGTCTGGTAGACTGGATAAGGTCTAAATAGTTGGGACTCATATTTATTGGGTATGTGGGATTCTGTAACCTTCATAGGCAACTCATCCCATGATTTATTCACTCATTGCAAACACATTTGTCTGTGTCTCTGATAAAAAAAAATCACTCATAACCTCAAGCTCTTAACCAGATGGAGGAATATCCTCAGTAAGAGAGCATGTAAGCTCTGTTCCCTCCTAAATATACATTTTCCTTGCCCTCAAAATTATGCCCTCCTTTCTTAAGAGTCTCATTTTTCCTTAAAACAAGATTTCAGGAGAAAGGCAGAATCAGGGGAGAAAGACCCCAAATGGATCTACAGGTACATTAGTGATCAAAATGCTGAAAGTGATTTGGAGGAGTGAAAGAAGTCAAGGAAGTATGCAAAGGAGAAGTTATTGTAATAATAGGACCAATTAGACTTCACCTAGACTACACTCATTCACACTGAAACAATGAATGACTGAACGGACAAATTAATGAATGAATGAATGTCTAGATTGTCTTAAAATGGTAGATCTTGGAACTAGGAATAGGAAATATCATACAAAATGTTTTTATATTTAGTATACAATGAATAAGGGACATGGTGGCTCAGTGGCTAAGACACTCAGCTTGTCGATCGAAAGGTCAGCAGTTCAGTGTTCGAATCCCTAGTGCCATGTAATGGGGTGAGCTCCCATTACTTGTCTCAGCTTCTGCCAACCTAGTAGTTCAAAAGGAGCCTGAGTGGCGTAGCAGGCTAATGCCTCCTATTAAGGCAGCATTTAACATCCAGCTGCCTGCAATTACTGCGAGTTCTAATCTCACCAGACTCAAGGTTGACTCAGCCTTCCATCCTTTCTAAGGTGGGTAAAATGAGGACCCGGTTTGTGGGGGCAATAAGCTGACTTTGTATAAATATACAAAAGTATGAAGGCTATTGCTTAACACATTGTAAGCCGCCCTGAGTCTCTGGAGAAGGGCAGCATATAAATATAAATAAATTTTTAAAAAAGCATGTAAAAAATGCAAGTAGAAAAATAGGGACCACCTTTGGTGGGAAAGTAACAGCATTCCATGCACCTTTGGTGTTTAGTCTTCAGACAGAGATGTCTTCAGACAGTGCTGGCTCTTCGCTTTGAAACGGAGATGAGCACCGCCCCCTGGAGTCAGGAATGACTGCACATATGTGCGGGGGGAACCTTTACCTTTACCTATACAATGAAATGGGAAACAGCAGGATCCAGTACTACGTATTTGACTAAAAGGGGAAAAAGTCTTAAAATATGGGAACCAGTAACAAAAGTGAAACTTCCTGGGGTCCAAATTTCTTCATAATTTTTGGTGGCTATTTAAAACCACAAGAATTGGAATTGAAAATGTTTGATAATATGTTAACCTCAACAGAAAGACTTGAGAATGACTCTAGACCAGGGGTGAAATCTAAAATTTTTTGTTACCGGTTCTGTGGGCGTGACTTAATTAGTGGGCGGGGCTTGGTGGTAAGGTGACTGGGAGGGCGTGGCTTGTTGGTCAGGTGGGCATGGCCAAGTCAATGTCACTTCTTTGCCCTTTTTTAACCTACAAAACACAACACAACACAACTGGCTCACCCACAATATAAAAGCAGATGTGCTAGACCCAAAATGGCCCTGTAACAAACAGGAACCTCACACAGCCACAAAAAATCCAAAAAACCAACTTTCACACTTCACACACACACACAAAATTCCACATAGAGCTTTGTGAGATTTTGTGCGATTGTGTAGTTAGAGTGAAACACTACAGAAACACACTAAATCTCAGAAAGCTGCACAAATATTATTTTATTTTATTTTTATTTTTATATAAAAGCAGCTAAATTTAAAACTTCCTAAACTTTAAATGGCTAGGTCTAAAAAAATAACAACTAAAAAAAACCCCAATTAACTATTTTTTTAAAGCTCCCAAAGGGGAAAAAATCTTACCCAATTGAACAGGGGTCTCCAACCTTGGCAACTTTAAGACTTGTAGACTTCAACTCCCAGAATTCCTCAGCCAGCTTTACTTTGCTGGCTGAGGAATTCTGGGAGTTGAAGTCCACAACTCCCTGCCTGCTTGATTGCAGGCAGGGAGATTCAGTTGCTTGCTGATGCAATAGATTGCAGGGATTACAGCAAGGCGTTGCAACCAACAGCTAAAGTAAGCAAGGTGGGGGGGGGGGGAAGGGGAGGGATTTTTGCTACCAATTAGCAGGCAGAGCCATTTAAAAGGTAAAAAGTTTTTTTCTTTTACATGGCTCTGGTGATCGAAGCTGAGTTGCCTGATTAGCAGGCAACTCAGCTGGGATTCAGAGCCATTTAAAAGAAAAAAAGGCTCTGATGATCGCACGGCTCAGCTGGGCATGGGGGGCGGAGGCAGGGATTTTTGCTACTGGTTCTCCGAACTGCCTGCCGCCATCGCTACCTACTCGCCTGAGCCAATCCAAACCGGGAGCATTTCACCCCTGCTCCAGACATGCTGATGTCTAGTGATGCTCCAGCAAATTCTAGAGATTAAAAATGCACCTTTCCTTTCCAATTTTTAGAGATATTTTAGTGTCAACAGGTATGTAGTAGAGGTCACTCTGCTGACACAAAGTACTTGATCTTTTAAAAAGTTTTTAAGTAAGTTCTTCCCCAAAGGCTTATGAGGATTTACTCTTTAACGAACTGCTAACCTTTAAGAAACAGAAAGTGAAGATTGGGTTAAATGGGAAGTTTTTTCAATAGAGGGCAATGAGTTGGGACTGATGCTTTTTAAAGTTCTTCCTAAATGATAATGACTTAAGTGTGAGCAGTCAGCTGGCCATGTTTGTAGACAATATCAAAGCCTTCAAGATAGTAAAATCCAAAAGTAATTGTGAAAATTTCCAGAAGGATTTTTTAAATTGGATATGAACAACAATTACACCCCTGTAAGCCACCTTGAGCCCCCATGTGTGAATAGGTGGCAATATAAATTTCCTAAAATAAATAAATAAAATAAATAAATTTCACACTCAGGTAATTCTCACACAGAAGCAAATGGTTTTTCCATGAAAGTCAAATCCCATCTGAAAGAATGTTGAAAAACTAGGAAAGTTATCAGTAAATAGAAAATTTGATTACCAAGTTCTACCAAGATTTAATGACCCATTGGTAATGGACTTTGGATTCACAACATAGCATTACCTTTTGGCAGCACCTGCTTAGTAAACCAGGCTTGGCATTTAAACACTATACAATTTTTAAAATATTGTTAATATAATTAAAGTAATACTACCCTGTTTCCCCCAAAATAAGACATCCCCTGATAATAAGCCCAATCGGGCTTTTGAGCGCATGGCAATAAGGCCAAGCGCTTATTTCAGGGTTCAAAAAAATATAAAACAGGGTTTTACTTTCAGGGAAACATGGTAAAAGTAAAAGGGATGCAGTGGCTCAATGGCTAAGAAGCTGAGCTTGTTGATCAAAAGGTTGGCACTTCAGTGAATCCCTCGTGCTGTGTAACGGAATGAGCTCCCATTACTTGTCCCAGCTTCTGCCAACCTAGCAGTTCAAAAGCATGTAAAAAATGCAAATAGAAAAATAGGGACCATCTTTGGTGGGAAGGTAACAGCGTTCCATGTGCCTTTGGCATTTAGTCATGCTGGCCACATGACCATGGAGACATCTTCAGACAGCGTTGGCTCTTCGGCTTTGAAATGGAAATGAGCACCACCCCCTAGAGTCAGGAACGACTAACACATATGTGCGAGGGGAACTTTTACCTTTTTTAATACTAAAAGTAATGACATGCAGAATCTCCTGATTTTTTTTTCTAATGGTTTTCAGTCACTCTGATAAAAGAGAAATTATTGTTGAAGTTTATGTCAAGAAGAAAATGTTTTTTGCTGAAATTTTAGTGGGATGAATAGATGTTATTGCAAAGTGGCCAAGGAATGTGTGTGAATGTTCAGTTTGTACAATCACCTCCCCATCTGTTCTGTTCCATCCTAGTGTGACTACCCATCTTTCAAGTAAATCCCATGGTAAGTTATGATGGAGCTTCTGTCACTTTTTTAAAAACTGGGAAGTGAAGGGCAGCCAGGGAGTCTTCAGGATAAAGAAGAGCTGAGTAACAGGAAACAAGGTGAGCAGTAGCATCTCTTCTCAACTTCAACATTAAACCCAGAAACATCCTCAAGAGAAATTCTCAAATCTTCCTAGAATCAGGTAGAAAAATAAACTCCTCTTTCCCAAGAAAAGAAAGCGTGCAAAATAGCAAGGCAGATTATGATATCAGATTAATAAAAAGGAGACTACTAAACCCAGATGGAATATTCACATAAGCATCCTGATAGATGGATTTTATCAATTTTGGCATGAATAACGATCATAACTTCCATTGCAGGTATTTCTTAGAAATATTGGGAAAAAACCATTATTACCCATTGGTAATTACCAATTACTTTTGGGGTAAATGGGCACTTACCTGGATTTTGCCTTTTGCATTTCATCATCATTTAATTCTGCTGGATGCATTTTCCCCCCTTCACACCCATCTGAAGCTGCTTAGTGAGAATGATTCACAATCTGATTCAGTGGATTCAGACCACAATTTTTTTTTTATTTAGACTTCTATACTGCTTCATAGTGCTTTACAGCCCTCTCTAAGTGGTTTACAAAGTTAGCATATAGCATATAGCATATTGCATTAGCATTAGCATATTTGCCCCCAACAATCTGGGTCTTCATTTTACTCACCTCGGAAGGATGGAAGGCTGAGTCAACCTTGAGCCAGTGAGATTTGATCTGCTGATCTGCTGAACTAGCAGTCAGCTGAAGTAGCTGCAGTACTGCACTCTAACCACAGCACCACCTCGGCTCAACTGATATTGTAATAAGTAATAGCAGCAAAGTATTCCAAAGTTATGTTACTATTTTTGATAACAATCACAATTTTCCTGATACTAAAAATTCAACATTTCTAAAATTTCAGTTTTGTTTGTAGTAGATATAAGAAACTATGTTGTAATCTCTGGACAACATTGTCTATAGGAGGCTGGTGTGAATAATGGAGATGAATTTTGATTTGGTCAAAATCACTCCATATTCAAATTCAGATCTCTTATGTCATGAAAACTATCTGCTTTTCACTTTGAAAAAAAAATAGGCAGAAATATGTAACAACAAGCTGCTGCTTAAAGTGCATTATCTCCAAGGCTGAAGCTCTAGGAAAGAAGCTGGAAAATAAAAATGGGGCAACCAAGTGTCCTTCTCACCCTTTTTTCTGCTACACTGAAGAGGACTGGGAGGGGAAAGAAGAATTAGGAGGTCCCAAAGGTGCTTTTTCAAGAGGCAACCATGACCTGGATGACTGAGAATCTCCATAGACAAGAATTAGGAGGGGTAGAAGAGATTGGTTAGAGTCTAAGAAATGGTCCTTAGAGGAGAGATTTGGTTTTTGAGACCATGGTCACAGATTGCTGGCAAAGGCACTTGGAAAATGGAGGAAAATGTATTTTGCCAAAATATGTCACACTGAATAAAAGCATTAAACCATAGCTGGATTACATATGTTCAGTAATGTCATGATGCAAACTCTAATTTCATGAACTTGTAATGTATATCTAACACAAATTATCTCAGTTGTATTGATATCATGACAACACATATTTTATCACTACTGCCTCCCCAACCCCGAGATACCTAAGCCCCAAAGTGAATCATGTGAGCATATAAATAAGAATGTCAGAAAATAAAGTTAAACTGTAAGAGAGTAGCAGGAAGAGTAACTATACCAGTAAGTTACTCAACAAAATCAAATGTTCATGGCCTTAGTTGTCTATATCCTAATGTTCCGATAGACTTAAATTCTTAATGCAGGAAAGCAAATATGATTTAATAAATATAACTGAGAAATGTTGGGATAAGGATTACAATGAAACATTATACAGCAATTGAAGAACAGTCTGTTAAGAAGGAACTAAAGAAATAGAAATAATGATGTTTCAATGAATTTCACCCTCTGTAGACAAATTTAAGGGAATAAACTTAATGGTACAAGAGAGAAACTGGGTTAACATAAGTAAAATAAAAGCAGTATTGTGGCAAATGTTCACTACCAGCCATCCAATGAAGGACTAGATATGACTGATGCTTCCAGATGTAAAGTGAATCTTTCAGAAAAACAAGAATTGTATCCACAGACAGCTGCCTGTAAATCTGTTTTGAGTTACTTGGTCCCTTTGGGTTAAGGAGGGAGCCATTGCAGGTTTGTTATGAGGTTTATACTAGACATCTATCAGTCACTTGGAATTGCTTGAAGTCAGCCATTGGCTCAGCTGATTCTGTGGAAATGACTGGGATTCAGTCTTGCCTATTTATCTAGGCTAGGTTTGAGCCAATGACACCAAGAGAGTGACAGGCTCTTCGGATTGAGTTCTGGTACCTGTGTGCTATACCCATGTCTATCTTGCCTGGTCAGGTCATCTCATGTAGTGTAGTCGTTATGGTGTTGAATGCCTTAAGAAGCCATTCTTAGACCCAGCAGTACAGGAATGCTGTGGACATAACATCAGTTAATTTCAACAGAACATTTTATGAAGTGTCCCATAAAATTATGACTAGTAAGGTCATAAAACAAAGACTTGACAGTATATCTGGTAAATAGATACATAGTAGGCTTGAAAATGATTGCTCCTCGTGGCTGATATGTGCTTTGCACGTTTGTAATCTGGGAATGTTTGTAATCGTACCCAGTTTTACACCTCACCCAGGGCTGTATAAATGAAGCTATCAAGGTACTGATCCAGTGTCTGGAGACTGTTCAGATCTGGATGGTAATTTTGGCTCATTGCTGATGAGATTGAGAGGTGTGGCTTCTGTCTTCTCTAGGTTGGGGATATTTCTTCCACTCGTTTTGAATGGGGTTACATTTCCCCATTCAAGATTTTTTGAACCTGAAGAACAAGTTGCAGCTGTGGCAGAAAGGTACATCTTGTGCATCAGTTGCACTGTTTCCTTGTCTGGAGGTCTTGTTGATGATCTGTCACACCCTGGTCACCTCATGACCAATGGGCACTTCTCAATGGGCACTTCTCATTGTGCCCATATGTCATCACTGGTACCCAAGCTGCATTGACTTCCAGGTGCAGTTCATATTACCTTGAAAGCTATTTATGACATAGGGCCTGATTATCTGAAGGACTGCCTTTCTCCTGTTGTTTCTGCCCACTTGGTATGTTTGGGAGAATTGGTGTGCACCAGGTCTCTTCTCCTAATGTTGCTATGTTCTGGGATCTAGGATCTATGCCTTCTTTGTTATGGCTCTCATCTTACTGGGAGCATGATTCTGCCAGAGATAAGGATGGTGCACACTTTTCTGGAGTTCCCAAAGGCCCTTAAAACTTGGGTGTGGTTCCAGCTTTGAGGTTATTGTGTTGAGGGTGGGTAGGAAATGTCACACTGTGGCTTAATAGTTGTTTTTAGTCTGGGCTATTTTCTTTGTCTACATTTTTGTTTTAACTTAGTATTAGATTTTGTAAGTCATCCAGAACCTGCTGAAGTGTGTGACATAATAAATTGAAATCAATCAATCAAACTGAAATGAGTCGCAATAGACTGGAACTTTTCCACATTTTGTCAGTAACTTGATGAAAAAGGGAAAGTATGATACTTTCTAGTAGTTTTATAGTAACTATGAAAGTGCCATACAGAAGTTCAACCTGCTGACAACCATCTCAGTGTGCAGGTTATGGAACAATAGTCTTAAATAACAGGGAGGCAGGTTCAATTTGATTGTTCAAGCAAGCAAAGTCCATTTATTTGAGATACTTTATTTTGGATTCCTGTACTGAGCAAGAAAAGTTTTAAATGGCCATTTTCAATTCTAGGGTTCTACAGGAAAAGATAGAATGCAGTGCCATCCTCCCGAAGTTTAGTGAAGAGAATAACACAAAGAAAGACAGAGGTTTCTTTTTCTTGGCCCTGCCAGGTTTACAATTTTCTCTTTATAATTTCCTTCTGACTGGTTATATAAAAAAAGAAAAATTGCATAAACCAGCATGCATTCCCTTGGGCGGGGAATGCTGGGGAAAACTAAAATGCTGTCAATCCTCTGGATTCAATTCTTTTGACATTTCTCTCCCAGCTCCCCAGCTTGGTTTTCTCTGAAACTCTTATTGTTGGACAGGCAAGGACCATATTGCAGTTAAGGTAAATTTGGAGAGGCCATTTGTCTCCATCTAAGGTTGGACCTCTTTCTTTGTCCTTGGAGAAAATTTAAACAGCTTATCACTTCTAGGCTTCCTAATACACAATGCTACTCATACTATGAAAGGCGTTTGCATGGGGTTTGCTCAAACCAACAATAGCAATTATGTTTGTTTCTGCTTAAAGAATGTGCTCCATGTAAGGATGCAGTCCTTTGATATGCAAGGCAGGCATCACTCTGAAAGCCAAATTAAGGTGTGTATGTGCTTATACAAATAGCTAATTTGCAATCCAAAAGACAAATGATGTAGGAAAAGCTCTTTCTATCCAACTCCTTCTCTGTTGTGCTTTCTGTCAGGGAGAGTTGAAGCCAACCAGTCCTCATTGGTAAGTTTTTCAGTCTAGATAAACAGGCCTAAGATATCTGACAGCTGTTTCATGCTTTTCATCATCATCTGAAACAATCAGTACACATTAGAGGGTACTTTTCCCTTTACAAAGCTGATAATTAGATAACAAGCTGAGATTAAAGTAATTACAGTTAGACAGCTGGCAAGGCAGCACAGTCATGTTGAAATACTGTTGATGCTTCAGCATCTGGTTCTAACAACAGCACCGGCTAAAAGATTTTACATTAATTACATCACATAATTTAATATAAACATATTTAATTACAATTGATGGGTGATAAACTGTTCAAGAATGACTTCACCCCTTGCAGATGTCAAAATGGTGGGAGCACCATAGAGTTCTTCCCACTTGAGGTGCAAAGCTGGGATCTGGAAGGGAGATTAGGAGATTTTTAAGATTTTAAGGCATATCAAGGCAGCCAGGTAAGAAGAAGAACAGCTTGTTGAGGTCTTATTCCATGATACTTTTGAAGCCATAGGCTACCTCAATTAAAGAGGCATGTGATCAGAGTGAAGAAGATACCCTTGATAAATGGTTGGGATCATTATTTTTCAACTGTCACTTTCTAACCCTTCCTAGTTGGGATGTGTCATGATTCAAAAAACAGATCTGGACTCAAATTTAGCAATTTGGATAAGAGCCAGATTTACTTTGGACTGACTTGGAAGCCACCCAATTTGACTCTGGGACTGAGTCCAAATCTACATTTGGAAACCTGAAATTCCAGGCCTCCCACTGATTATCATTGGAATTCAACAAATGTCTTGATTGTAATAAACTATCTAATAACAAATGTCTTTTTTCTCCCTATTTGATAGCAGTGGGTTAAATATGCAGTCTAGTAGATAATTAAGAAAGGATGTAGCCTACCAAAATTCAAGCAGTTTACAGAGAGAGAGAGAGAGATGCCTGATTTTTTTAAAAAAATGGAACTACTGATAATGTCTTCTTGACAGAATTGAAATAATATTTAGATTTATTTAACTGATTTGAGGGATTAACTTCTGTCAAGTTTTAGAATGGGTTTTTATTTTATACAATAGAAGCACGGTTCATTAAGAATTCTAACAACAAATACACTTTCTTCTGCTATTATAAACATAGGGTTAGTCCTAGCTAAGAAATCCATAAATTTTCATTTAAAAGTCCGTTGTATTTTGTGGAATGAAATTTTCAAAATTGAAAAGATAGGGAGATAAAATTTGGTTCCTCTTCCCTAGTCCATGTTGGTTGGTATCTTTGTCTTTCCTGAGATTTGTATGAGAAGACACGCATCAGATAAATGATTCTAAGCTAAAAATCTGTTGAAGGATATGTGAAAGAGTTTGGGAGAAACGAAGAACCATTTTTGTTGAACTATCTAGCATATTCTTTTCTTAGTAGGTAGCACCACTGGACTCCCTTGTCTAGACTGGGAAATTACGTGGGCCCGGTCTGATTAATATGTGAATGGAAGACTTCTGTGGAAGAAGGTAGATGTCACAGAAATTTCCTGGAAGAAGGCAATTCCAAATTACCACCACCCTGATATTGAGAAATCTATATAATTGTAGCCATGTAGTTAATAGGACTTGAGCTTTCTCTTCAGTATTAGCATACTCTTCCCTATTAATTTCTTCCAGCAACTGCTGTATAAAGAATATAAAGATAGAACTTATCAACTTTACATTTGAGATGTTCTATTGCTTATTGGAATGATCTAGATGGTTTTACTAGATCAGGGTGAGAAAACTGCATCGTCACGGTGGCGTCACATGATGTATTGTGACTTTCCCCCCCTTTGTTAAATCGGGCATGGCCAGTGCATGATGCATCCGGCCTGTGAGCTGCGAGTTTGACAGCCCTGTACTATATGATGCTATCTCTCCAACAGACAAACACAAAACTGTCAAAATGAGTATTACAGGCTAGTTTTCTATACAATTTGATTTCATTTTCATGTGTATTAAAGCACAATGTTAGATAGCCACCAACTCTTTCTGACCAAACAACAGTTTTTGCTGCTGTGCTTTTGCACTTAAAATAACAAAAGGTATGGGCTCCAGATGAGATGTTTCCTAAGAAAAAGTAGTAATGAGAAATAGCACGTGCTAACCCTGCCTAAAGCAATTTGTGTCCATAAAATGTACATCTACTGACCTCCATCTTTGTGGGCATATTGATTGTGTTTTTTAAAAGGAAGAAATTACTTTGAAGTGTAGCAAGCTTTTTTGACAGATTTATGGTCCAAAAAGGGAAGTATTATTCAGCAAAGAGCAGCACAGTTAGACATTTGTATATGTTGCCTGTCTTCTCTTTCCAATTTGATACTTTGATGGTCACTTCTACCTCCCTTCTTCCTTCCTTCCTTCCCCTCACAGAAAATCTCTGGATGTTATGGTTTCCTAAGTGTTGAAACAAATGCCTCCATCTTGTTCTGTAAGAAGAATATTTATGGGATTAAAAAAATAAAATGCAGTTGCAAGAGATCATCATATGAAAATGAGATATTTCAAACTCCTTCCTATATCTGGCCCCCATTTGGGGGGGAGGTGTGTTTGCATTTAGAGATTCATTTGCTCTGATATGTCATTATGTTGACCTCTGGTATTATTGTCTGAATGACCTTAGGACAGGGCTGTCAAACTCGCGGCCCATGGACCTGATGCGTCACGCACTGGCCACCCCCATGCCTGGTTTAGAGAAGGTAAAAAAAATTCCCAGTATGTTACATTATGCCGCCGGGACAATGTGAGTTTTACACCTCTGCCTTAGGAACTCATACTACCAGGGCATAAGTGGTGTTTGGAGCAAGGTTGGGTTGCTCACAATAAGACCCTAGATCAGTAGTATCTGCAAAGTGTGATAAAAAACAGTCAACAGCTACCACCCGCAACTGAAACAATACACATAACAATCAGATGGAAACTGATTCACATTATTATGCTTGTCATCTTGACTTTATTAAAAAAAAACATGTCTTGAAGTCCTGCTAGTCCTGTTGGCTGATTTGAAAAATATTCCACAGCAATATTTGCCAAGCCATTGTCTTTTCAACATTTCTTCTGCAGAGGGAGATATTGAACATAAGAAGTGAGAATTCTGTGGCCAGAAGATAAACAGACCAGACTAAAAAATCAATGCTGTATTGCTGTAATAACAGAACTTCACAAGTTTGGTTTTATTGTACTTCTCCACCTTCTTGTATTTCAGTGAATTAGAGTGATGTCTGTCTGAGCCACTTCCAGATGTAACCTGTCTGTAGTGGGCTTAAAATAAATTTTACTTCTTGTTGCCTTGGCAACAGAGCCTGTATATTCCTGTCATGGTGATCTTTCTTATTGTCTACATAGCCTTCAAGAAAAGGGTCAAAGAGATTTGACTATCCCTCAAATCTGCCTCCTGAAGTAAATTTTCAGATTGTGATTTATAAACTCCACAAATTACACTGTTAAGATTTTCTCAGCACAGAAATATTATCCTTTTGTGTTATATTGTTACTGTATTATTAATTTCTCCATTATTACTTCATTTCTCAATGAGAGATGTTTATATAATTAAAGCCTTAGACTGGAATGAGGAGAATCGGATTTAAATTTTCACGTGATCACAGATTTTACAGAACTTCCATACTTATGTCCTCACCCCAGTGTTTAGGGTCACCATGGCTGTGTGGAAGACCAATACAGTAGTGCTTTCTGTATTTCAGGAAGGAGGCTGTTTCACAGAGCAGGTGTCATAACAGAGAAGGCACATTTCTGGGAACCCATCAATATGTTTTATTGATGTAGGATGAACAGCAGTAGTGGGTTCCACTTACGTTTGCTACCAGTTCAGAACTGGGTGCGCAGAACCTTCTGGGCATGAGCAGAGCATCTGTGATGAGGTCTGGGCAGGTAGGTGGAGCCTCCCACCACCGCCACTACCAGTTCACCTGAACCAGGGCAAACCGGTAGAAATCCACCACTGGTGAACAGAAACCATAGAGAGAGACAAGTAACCTGGTCCCATATCATTTAGGGTTTTAAAGGGTGACAACCAGCAGCTTGAATTGTCGCCAGAAGCTATCAGGAGCCATTGCAGCAGTATTACATTGGCATACCACAGTGTGCCCAAAACTGGCTGTGTTGTTGCATTCTGGACCAACTAAAGCTTTGAACATTCTTCAAGGACAGTCCCAGGTAGAATGCATCACAGTTGTCCAGTTGGGAGGTGACAAAGAGATGAATGATTTTGAGCAGTGTCTCCCAAACCACGAATGGGTACAACTGGCTCACATAGTGTATTTGTGAAAAGCTTCCGTATCCATGGCTGCCACCTGCTCATTGAGCAGGAGCCATGATTCCAAGAAAAGATAAGATTGCTCACTGACTGAATAGGGAAGGCCTGTCAAAATGGCGGCCCATGGGCTTTATGCGTCACGCACAGGCCACGCCCACCCCAGCTCTGCAAAGGCAAAAAAAATCATGATACATCACGATATATCACGTGACGCGATCGAGTTTTACACCTGTGGAATAGGGGAATCCCAATCAGAATTAACTCTGATCTTAAAGTTTTCCCAGAAACCCAAAATCCAATTGACAAGATAAGAATTAAAGGCAGAAGGATACTTATGTTTTGCTTCTGCAAGGATCAAAGATTTGCATTTCAATATTGTCTCAACCATCTTCATTCAGAAGTAAACCTTAAGGTATGACATCTTAATGTTCAAAGGAAATCTGGGAGAGTTGTTGTCATCATTACCGGTATTATTGCAGTAATTTTAAAAACAAAAATTGATTTTTATATCTAATATGACATCAGTGTAGTTATCTATGTAAGCTTCCTCAAGCTCATAGTGTAACTACTTTCATTCTCTACAAATAGCAATAGCACTTAGACTTATATACTGCTTCACAGTGCTTTACAGCCCTCTCTAAGCAGTTTACAGAGTCAGCATATTGCCCCCAACAATCCAGGTCCTCATTTTACCGACCATGGAAGGATGAAAGGCTGAGTCAACCTTGAGCCTGGTGAGATTTGAACTGCCAAATTACAGGCAGCCGGCAGGCAGCAGAAGTAGGCTGCAGTACTGTGTGCAGTGCTGCAGCCTAACCAGTGTGCCACCACAGCTCTTAAAGTTCAAATTAACTTTAAATAATAATAATAATAATAATAATAATAATAATAATAATAATAATAATAATTCTATACCGCCCTTCTCACGAGGGACTCAGGGCGGTGTACAGCCTATTAAAAGCACAAAGACAAACAACAATTAAAATAATTTAAAAGTATTAAATAATTTCAGCTCAATATTAAAACCCCAGAATTTAAAACATCCAATTTAAAGTCATTACATTGCATTGATAGCCCGGCCTGGTGGAACAGCAGGGTCTTAAGGGCACAGCGAAATACCCTGAGGTCGGAGATCTTACGCATTTCTGGGGGGAAATTATGGCATCAGGGAAGATATTGGCCACTTTTAGCATACGACTCACCTAGTCATCAGGTGTCACACAGGCATTGTTTCTTAAATATTAATATATGTTGAATGCAATCCTGACTGCCTGTTAAATTATTTGTTAGCAATATGTCTAACAAAATATGTATTTACTTGGAAGGGTTGTTCTCATTCTCAATTTATTTTCCTTTTGGCAAGTAGATAAAACTGTGAGGAATATAGTTATGCAAAACGTTTTGTGAGTGTTGGAACTGATATCAAGCTAGATGCTTATTGATTTTCTCCCTTCTGCCTCAAGAAAATACCCACACAAAGTGATAATTACCTCCAGGAGCAACATTAGTGCAATCACAAAAATACATGCAAAGCAACATAGGGGAAGAGTGATTTTAATTTTTCAGTGTCCTGGGGCCCTGTGATCTAGTCTTTCCTGAGAATCGGTCGTGATGGAGTTAGCAGGGAAAGAGAGAACTCCAGCCTTCTATTCTGGGAGCAACCCAGTGCAAGGAGGATATTAATTAAATTTATTAAACAAATAACACAGCTACTCAGGGAAGCAGGGGTCCATCTGCCAGTGCTACAGATTGATCTCTGCAGAGATGCAAGCTGAACAGTAGTTAAAGCTAAGTTGCAGAGCTCAGCAGATGGGCTCCTGTCTCTAGTGAGAAAAAAATTGGTGGCGGTCCAACAGCATTTTCCCCTCCAGGTTTTTGTTTCTTGCCACTGTGACTGAAGAAACACTGCTCTGTCTTTTTTCAGCCTCTTCTGCTACAGCCCACCCACACCCCCTTCCTCCATGATTGCGTATGCAAGCAATGATTAAGTCTGAGCGATTTGTTCAAGAGGCAAGTCCCGGCTGATCTCATTCTGTGCCTGGGATGTAAACCTCAACCAGAAAATAATTAGGAAAATGTAATCCCATTGACTTTACACTCCACTTGTGTGCCCTATTACATCTCAGCATACAGTTTTTGGGCAGGGAGGAGGCTACAAAGCAGCCAGGTATCGGGCCTTCTAAATTACTGTATATGCATATTTCTATGTGTATAATCCTCTCTTTTACACTCTTTGTCTTTGTCCTGCCTGTCCATATACCTTAACTGTTGACAAATTAGGATCTATGTCTTATCCTTATATATGGTTTCTATTAATCATAAGTTTATTTGTCAAGCATATATAAGATAACAGGTAAAAGTATAATCATGAAAAGAGTAAGTAAAAAGGAATATTAGGACAGGGACAGTAGGCACGCTGGTGCACTTATGCACGCCCCTTACAGACCTCTTAGGAATGGGGTGAGGTCAACAGTAGACAGTTTAAGATTAAAGTTTTGGGGGGTTTGGAGAAGAAACTACAGAGTCAGGTAGTGTACTTCAGGCATTAATGCAATTTTCAGATTTAAAGCCATGTTGGTGTGCTACATTTTTTTCATTCACTCTTCAAAAAATTCTCCCTCTCTCCTTCCCTTCATGAAAAGGGAAGATATATCCCTGTCTGCAAAGTGTCAGCAACCTATTCTTATGTTTTTTAATACTGCAAAAACTTGGATGTAATTCTTTCAACATGAATATCCTCATTTGACTTCATAACTTTTGCAATATGAGGTCTCTACAAAATCAGTGGAGATCTGCAAATGCAGCATACTTATAATACCCAGCTCTGTTTTTCATTGTCATCTGGATCAAATGAAGTTGTCAAAGGGATGGATTGTATGGAGTCCAATTGATGAAACATGGTGTGATGATAGTTGGTCCATTGGTCCTGCTCTTAATGGCTTATACCAATCTTGAAGGATCAGGTCTATACCTGTAGACACTCTATGGTGCAAATGTCAGAGGAGACCCTATGCTTGCAGTGGCTTGGATCACTTTTTACCTACTTTACTTAGTTCATCAGCTCACATCAATGCTGTGGGAAGCTCAGTTTGGATTGTTATACAATAGACCTATATAGTTCCTTTAATTTATCTCAGTTGAGATGATGTAATTTATATTGATGCAGTCCTTTGCTTTACAGCCTCCTCAAGCACTTACAACAGCTGGAAGATGGCTCCAAATGGCTGATTGCCTCTAGGTCAGACTGAACTACCTCTTTGCCTACAAGTCTCTTCTGAGTATTACAAGCAGTTGGAGCAGGTAAAGCAGAGCAATGAGACAGTTTCATACTTAGAGAAGACTGCATGGCTTTACAAAGCTGCTTAAAAGAGATACTTGACCCTTCTCAAAGATCCTTTGCAGGAAATTCATCCTTTAGAGAAAACTCAGCTAGTGGAATTTATCTCAACAAAGCCAAATAGGTCACTCTGGTAGATTGCACATTTGCTATTAATACCAGTTCATTGCTGTGGTGTTACCCTTAAATCACTCAATGGCTTGGAATCCAAATATCTAAGGAGTTACATTAGTAACTTGCCAAAAGGGGTCCTTCCAGCAACAGAAGAAGTCTATGATGAATATGCTAAAGAGAAGATCATGAGGTTGGAAAGCATTGGTGGGCACTTACAGTTTGCCTAGGCATTTTACATTATTGTATTTTCAGATAGTTTCATTATTTTGCTTTCAGTTTTAAGGCACAGTATTTTATTGCTGTATGTTTTATTGCTGTGTGGGCGCAGGGGGGCAAGTTGGCTTGGGTGTAACTTCTTACCTGTAAGAAGTCCCATTCGGTAAGCACTGCAGTGGAGAGAAGCAGCCGGGTTGAATCCCCAGCATCTCTCAGTTCTTGCAGCCTCTTCTTCTGGCTCTTGGTGTTGGGTGAGCCTTGGTCACTTGCAGAGTCACTCCATGGGCTCTCTGGGTTGGCAGCTGCTTCTCTCCGCTGCTGCTCTTGCTGGGAGAGTGCAGCACAGCGAAATTTAGCAGCCATGAGCCACCGCTTTGGGTCCTGTAAGAAGTCCCATCTGGAAAGCGCTGCGGCAGACAGAAGCAACATTCAACCCAGCTGCTTCTTTCTGCTGCAGCGCTTTCTGGATGGGACTTAGAGGAAAATGGTGGCTCATGGCTCCTAAATTTCACTGTGCTGCACAAGATGGTCTCCCAGCAAGAGCTGCTCTTTCTGTTCCTGTGGCAAGGGCAAGTAAGTATCCTAATGGCTGTCAGTGCCAGACTCCCAGGGGGAGGGGGTCCAGGCCACCTAACCTTGTAGACTGTGTCCCAGGCTTGGTTGAACCTTGCTGGATGATGAATCATGATGTGTGACACTTGTGTTCTGAAAGGGTGTTGCTGGGCAATTCCTATTGTGGTTTAATGGCTTTGAAGTTTGACCTGATTTGGATCCTGAATTAGGGATAATCCTATCACCCTGGAGGCTGGAGCTGAAGGGCTTTTGTTTTGTAGATAGGAATAGAATGGCCCAGTCTTTCTGGGGCTATTAACAAAGGTGGGGGCTGCTTTCCAAGAGCGTGTTTCTCCTTTTCTCATCCAGGGGGGTATCATATTCTGACTTTTTTAAGGCAAAGATGTGATGTCAGGTTGGCTACGTCAACCCAGTCACATGACCACCCAGCCACGCCTAGCCACTCACACCCACCCACCCACCCAGTCATTAGGGCAGAGAACCGGTTGTTAAAAAATTGCAGCCCACCACTGATGTAAGTAGTACATATACATGAAATATTAAACAAGGTCTTGCATCCTGCAAAGCACTGCCAACATGTGCAAGATTAGTTTGCTTCATCCTGCTGACGAACCTCAATCTTTTGTTTGGATTGCTTAATGGGAAAAAAAGTTATACTAAGGCAATCTTCTATATTGGTAATAGAAGTGAGATCAACAACAGTCAGTAATCGGCATTTGTCCCTAAGTGGCTGCAGATGGAAATCACATTTACTTTGAGCACTTAACACCCTTCCAAGAAATTTCTGCATAAGGTTATTTGAGAAATATGGTTAATTGAATACATTCCCAATTTAGTACATAATTGGTCTCCCTGTTACATCTTTGCAGTTCCATATGGAATTGAAGATGTCACAACAATCACCAGGGATATGAGGTGAGTTTACATAGAAGCACTGGACTTTTTCTTTTCCCCCTCCAATCAATTATCCTGGGACAAAAGGCAATCCATAAGTTCACTTCAAACTCTGATTTGTTTACACATTCAAGAGGTGAATCAAAGTTGAGGCGCTCTGGAAGCATCGATAGCACAAGGACGAAGAGCTATTGATTGACTTATTTCATTCTGGAGGAGGTCAGCTACATCTGACCTTGTTATCTAGTGACAGCCTAGCTTTTCATTAAGTTCATGTAGATTTCCAAATGCATCAGCCCCTGACAGAACGGTCAAATGCCTAATGACACAGTGTGCTATTGATTTGATCCTGGTTAGCTTTTTGGCATATGGTTGTCACAGGTGATATAGCTTGAAGACAACAAAAACAAATTACCAAGTACAGGTTGGTCTCATATAAACAACACTTAAGCTGTTATCTCCGATGGTTAAAATCTTCAGAGAAATAGAATATAATTTGCCCAAGTGTTTTTGTTGGCAATGGGCAGCTTTCCCCAACACCATGCCCTCTAGATATATTCAGCTCTATTGTTCTGCAATCTTATAATTAAATACATGGAAATGGTCTTCTGGGCAAAAATATGAACATGCCCATCCTATGAATGGATCAGAAGGTTGACATAATAATGGGGGCAGGTAGAAAAATCCCTGCTCTGTTCTGCCCTATCTCCAGTGAAGGGAAATGGAAATGAGCACCATTAGCAAATAGACTTCATATTGCTTCCTCTCTTACTGTAATATTTAGATGGGTTTTCAAATCAAATCAAAATGCCCTTGCTAGTAAGGGTTTGTTTCTGAATATAGAGAGACTATAGGGAGCCATTCTTCTCTTTTCTTTTATATAAAGAAACATGGCTAAAAGCTGATAACCATGCTAATTATGGTTTCAAAATTCCATATAACCAGTAAATGGGAACAAACAGAAGCAAGAAATAAACTTAATTTTCCTGGGTTCTATTGACTGCATGTATTTTTGCAACCAGATATAGAGTCCTAGATTGAACAGATCAGAACAAGCCTATTTTTCTGCACCACAAAGTGAATTTTCAAATGTGTTGTTAAGGACTCTCATAAAATGGCTGATATGGAGCACCTACTTGTTCACAGTACAATGTAGTTGTACTGCAACTACATTGCAGTAGTTGCATACAGCCACAAAAATCCATCTGCCAATTGAGATTGTTCCCTGACAGCTTCCTAGAATACTCTCCCAACTTTTAATTATTTTCTGGACAGAGGAAATATGTTTTACAAAGTACAGCAGCCAAACATCTTATTATTTAGGAATATTTTACTGGAGTTCTTTGTGGCCAAGTAGCATTTCTGTAAATACATACAAAGCTGGTGGAGAGTGGTGCTTTCTTGTGTAGTATTCCTTTTGATTTGTTTGGTTTTTTTTTTACTTGTGAGACTAGTCTGAAGTCACCCAATGAGTTTCCATTGATTAATACCATTTAAATAAAGGAACCTAGAAAAAGAAAAGTGGGGCAGGAGGTCTGGTGAGCATCAAAGAAGGTGATGCCTCCTTATAATCCATTACTACTTGTTCAAAGGTGTAAAAACACTGCACATGCATTAAAAACTCTATGAAAAATCAATCCTGACAGCTCATCTTAGGGTTAGGTCTCCTGTGTCTTTACCAATTAAGATTAAAAACATAAGAAAACAGCAAGTTAGTGTTATATACAGACCCACAACTCCATTCACACAGTAAACTAGCCTAAGAAAGAAGAGTATGATTAGATTTGAGAGTTATACATGAGGGAAATTGTGGATTTGGAAGCCTGATGTTTTTCTGTTGACAAAATTTGACTCTTTTTTTTCTGAAATCAGGTTCGCCAGGCTTGATGAACAAATAGATAATTTATAATTATCTAAATCCAGTGGTGAATTTTGAGAGTGTTTCTCAAAACTCCAGTATAAGCCTTCATTCCTTCTTTTGAAGTTTAATAAAATGATGTTGTTGTTCAAATTAAATTCTATATTTCCTCCATGGCAAAGAAAAACAGGTTAGTGTTTGAATGTCACCGTATCTGAGCTTTCCGTTTTAGATCACCTTGAGGTTAATAATACGAATGCTTCAGTTGCTATGTTAAATTGTTAGAATTACTTGCTTTTTCATTAGTGTCCTGTAAGACTCATTTTAAATTCTAATTCAAAAACCCATCACTGTGCCACCTTTATTTACAGTGTTTGAAACTAGGCCAGCATAATGGATGAAGGCAACAAATTTGTTTAAAAATGTTTGTTTACCAGGACGCAAAAGGTGAGTTACCAATTTATCTATCTAATTTATAGGAACTGAGAAATCTTTTAAAAAAGATGAAAGCCACATTTGAATTCACAGGCTATTTACCACAGACTCTTCTTTTGCCATCATTTTATACCTGGAATAATTTTGTTATCTGATTTAAAAGGCAAAGTAGTTGCTTTGGCATCTCAATTTAAGAGAAAATTGGATGATATTCCTGAAGTCAATTACTAGAGTTTTATATTTCTCTCGTAGAACATATTTTGTGCTTTCCCCTCCCCCATTAAATCTAAATTGGAAAATTAGATTGAGATATCAGCGTATATATTACTCTAAAAACATTAAAACTTCATTAACATCTACGAAGCAGGAATCCTGTAAAAATCCATACAACCAAGCAGCTAAATAGTACCATAGATGAAACCAATATATATATATGTGTGTGTTAGTAATGTATCTAGATGTATTATTTTCAGTATCTTTCCATAGGCTTGTTTCACTTTTTTTTTACTGTAGTATATATAGCTGTAAAAGGAAATAATAATACTGAAATACATGTTAAGAAAGTATTGGTATCAATTTTGCCCTATGTTGGGATCTACTAACTATAGTTTTGAAAGCGTATACAAGGGATGTACGGATTGAGTCCATTTCAGTTTGATGTTGAATTGAAAGGACAATTTGAAAGGACAATCCAACTTGATTCAAATGAATCAATTCAGACTTAATCTTTAAACTGGATCCAATATAGTTTGGGACATTAAAATGCATATGTGCCTATAAGGAAATATCTGAATCATTCTGAATCTATTTGATTCAGTAAATCTAATTCAGTTATTAGGTAATTAGATATACGTGAGGGCAATCTGGCACAACATCTGTCATCCCATTGATTGCCAGGGTTGATCTTGATGTTTAAGTGTCCCTTTCCTCCCTCACTGCTCCATGTGTGTCCCTCCCAAAGCTGCCCACTAGGTGGAAGAAAACGACCATCCCAGATAGGAGTCTTCTGTCAAGGATATAGAATATTTGCACTCCCCTACTAGAACCACAAAAAACCTCAAGGTCCATTGGTAGAATTAGATACATTGATTTAGTTAGTTGAATTGATTCAGTGTTCCACATCAGATTTTGGAATGTAGAAATTATATATGTTGTATAACCTTGAATCTTTCTGCAAGATCAAGGACTTCATGCTTCCCACATATAAATGTGTCATCCCATAGAAAACCATTATGTCCAAGATATATCAACATTCCAACTTGGAAGTTAGAGCTTTGGGAAATCACCAGTTTGCACATGAAAGTGATTTTGTTTGATATCATGTGCGTGAAGTTCATGAACTAGCAAATTCTGGAACAGATCCAAAATTGTTCTTCAGCAAATAGAAGGGCTCCTTTAATTTACTTAAATCATTTAGTAAATGCTTCTATAAACTTTCATTTTAGTTGCATTTTCATTCTTTATGGAACATATTGCACTATCTAGCAATGTATTCTATAATATCCATCAACCATCTTGAAAATCTAAAGTTCAGGAAGCCCAAGAAGCTGCAGAGATCAGGATGGGGGTGGGGAATCTTTGCTTTTCCATCAGTGGGAGTGCCTTTGGATCATTCTCCTGACACACCTATGACTGATTCTTCACTTCTGTATGTCTGTCAAACTGAATGCTTTATGTTATCATAAATGAGACAAACATTGGATATGATAGATTGTAATCAGTCCTGTTCTCTGAGTCTTAGTTCCCCATTTCAAAAATGGCAATGTCTTGGATTCCATTACACAACTATTATGTTAATAAGTGAACAATAAGTAATGCCAAGGAAGAATATATTCTGTTTTAAGGAAGGAAGGAATTAATGGATCAAAGAAAGAAGAGGGGAAATTATGGAATATTAGAAAACAGAAACAATAAAATACATATAGAGGTGCCCTAGTCTTACCCCATGATAACAGACAGATGCTGAAACTTACTGTAACTGTTTTTACATGGCTACAAATACCAACAAATTAAATTCCAATCTGATGAATTTTGACCTTTCTTCTGATTTATTCCATCAATACAAAGTAAATAATTTTAAACCCAATCATATCTGGGCTATAAATAAAATGTACCATTTTTAGAAGAGATTATGTTTACAAATAAGCAGAACAAGAGGCTGCAATGAATGGTCATTCCCACAGGTTTCATACGTGTGTGACTGTCCTCTTCTTGACTTATATAGATACTTCCTGTACGATAAGTTAGGCCAGGGCTGTCAAACTCCCGGCCTGTGGGCCAGAGGCGTCCCATGCTGGCTACACCCACACCCAGTTTAGTGAAGAGGAAAAAGTCACGATATGTCACATGATGCCGCCGTGAAAATGTGAGTTTGACACCCTGTGTTAGACTGAAAAACAATGTTGAGCCCAAGCACATCTAGGGAACCCCCCCCCCCCCGGCTGAGTTTTCATGATACACCAATACACCTTGATTGTATCTACACATCCACTTCTTCTTTAAAAATCTGGCAACTACTCCCTCTCCCCCCCCCCTCGAACTTTGGAAAACAGCTGGACAATGATTTGGAAAACAGGAAGAATGTAGCAGACTTCTCTTAGTGGGCCATTCCAAAGAACTGAAAAAGAGACATTATTTTCTAAATGTTAATAATGGGAGAAACCACAAAGTTAGTGGAAGGAAGACTGAAAACACACAGTGATTATTCTTTGCTTTCATAGCTTTACTGATCAATCTTGATCACTCTCAACTTTATTGTTCTTCTGAAATAGTTCTTGATAAACTTGTCCAATTATTGGAACTAATTATTGGAACTTCATGTGATCAAATAGCTCAAGAACAATGCCTATTATAGTTGTCAACAGATGGCTTGAGAGCAATTGTTAACCTAGTGGATTTATCAGCCCTTTTTTCTAGCAACATATTTAATTTGTTTAATTGCCAGAAGGTGTGAAAAAGCTGATGAGTGTCTCAGCTGCCCAGACATGCATGGAAAATAAAATCAGAAGGGACTGGCATTGGTTTTTAAGTTTTATACAAAGTTAAGCACTGAGATTTAAATTAGTTGCACAACTTAAAATAATTATTAAGTTGAAAACCCACCAAAATCTCATAGCAAAAATGTCTGCAATGGCATCAGGATAGGTCATTTTAGCATAAGGATTCAATGCAAGAGAAAAATAATATTTCCTCTTGTAAAAAGGTTGTTTTCCACCAGAAGGACAATTAAATAAAGAGGTGCATCTGTCCTTCCATTATTTCTTAGGAATACTTTGATTGTTATAAGATACTTTTAAAAAGAGCTGATCAATCAAAGAGGAAATGCAATTACAAAGGAATTAATGCTTTTCACATTTGGAGAAGTACTTTCCACCAGCTCAAAAGTAGTGGCTGTTCTTTTTTTTTTCTTTTTTCTTTTGCCCCAGTGAAAGGCACCAATGGGCAGCTCATGTTAAGTAAATGGCCTGGTACTGGTTGAAGTTCTACAGAAAACACACACACACACACACAGAGTGTTAAATTTATATTTACTGACAAATAAAGGGAGACTAGTATAGATCTATTTCAAGCTAGTTAGCTCTCATCAGTTGCCATACCCTTACTTGGATTCGAACCTGGGCTTGCTTGCATATTAGGCAGATGTAAACTTGATTCAACAGTCTTAATACAATCTTAAATTATATTTTTGCCAGTGTCTATATTCTTTGAATGGGGATGCGGTGGCTCAATGGGTAAGACGCTGAGCTTGTCGATTAGAAGGTTGGCAGTTCAGCGGTTCGAATACCTAGTGCCGCATAACGGGGTGAGCTCCCATTACTTGTCCCAGCTTTTGCCAACCTAGTAGTTTGAAGGCACGTAAAAAAATGTACTTCACTGAGTTGGTTTTTAAGAATGAGCTAATACTGTTTGTCTTGAAAAACTATTACAGAAAGTTTGATTGAACAGATCACTCAGGAAAAGTCTGTCCTTCTGTAGGCCCCTTTCTTCTTTCCCTTCCTAGAGTTTGACAACAGGTATTCTACAAATATAGTCCTCTATGGGACATCATTCTGCCCATCAACTTTAAGAATTATTGAGGAACCACACATATTTCCATACACTGTCATTTCAGCAGGGAAGCAGTGGTTTGGACAGGAGTCAGGGAAAGGGGAAAAGAGCCAGGATCTTTCCTCTTTCTTCTTTCCCTGTTCAACTAATATCTCAGTAGGCCATTTGAATGATGGTCTTAGTGTCTTCTGACATTCCTTCTGTTAACCAGTACATTGCCTACTCTCCCGTCCAATTTTCCCTCTACCTTTCCTCTATTTCCTGGAACTCAAACATGAAACTTGCACAAATGCCATTAATCCACTTGATCTTCCTAATACTGAGTATGCACATTAATTTTAGTCCATTTTTAGCACCAGGACGATCACTGCCAAAGACAGCTCCCCCCAAATAAAAAATAAGCCTATTTATATCAGGAGGTTGTTCTGACCCACCCCCCAAATCTCTGTTGCCCATTAAATTGAGAATTATTAAACCAAAGGTTAATTGTTCTTTGCTTTTGAATTTTGTACTGGGCTGTTCCTAGACGAATGATCATTTGACTTCACAACTGAAAGGTTCAGAATTGACCTGAAGTAACAGAAATTTCAGTTCTATAGCTTTAGAAGCAGTGGACTAAATTTTACTGTGATGAAAGATAGATTAAGTGTCCAGAAAATTGCAGCCTTTTCTGTCAGTTGTATTCCTCATGATTACTTCATGGACGATACCAGTGATTGATTTTTCAATAAAGGTCAAGGGATTTTTACAAATAGCTATTTGTTGTCTATGTTCCAGATCAAGTTCAGTTAAGATGCTTAGCAGTATTTTATAATTTCCACAAAGAGATGCAGGAAAACTATTTCTCCACTTGGATGCTGAATTTAGCATTAAATGTTTATCTAAGAATTTAGAACTTTCTTTCCTTCTAATATACACTGGATTGAAACAGAGATAAAGAAAGTGAAGGACTAAGTTTTCTGAAAGGATAAACTGGCCTTTTGTTCAGGGCAAACTTCTGAAGCCAAGAACAAAAGGCTTTCAATTTTACAATCCAAGGCAATGTTACTGGCTTTTCAACATGAAGGCAGAACAAGGATTTGCACAAACAGGAAGGAAGTCAGATCTGAAATGTTCGTTCATATCTTCTGCTCCCTCATGTATTTTTCGATCCCGCTCTTCCTCCCCACTCCAGACGGATAGAATAGAATAGAATAGAATTTTTTATTGGCCAAGTGTGATTGGACACACAAGGAATTTGTCTTTGGTGCATATGCTCTCAGTGTACATAAAAGAAAAGATATGATCATCAAGAATCATAAGGTACAACACCTAATGATAGTCATAGGGTACAAATAAGCAATCAAATCATATTAGGAAACAGTCAATATAAATTGTAAGAATACAAGCAACAAAGTTACAGTCATACAGTCATAATTTAATTTAATTTAATTTAATTTCAAACTTATATACCGCCCTTCTCCCTGAGGACTCAGGGTGGTATACAGCAAAATTAAAAGACACTGAATATAAACATTAAAAACAATTTAAAATATATATAAATTTGGCCCCAATTTAAAAGTGACAAACCAGTTTAAAAAAACATTTAAGAATATTTTAAGCCAGCCCGGCTTGCTGGAAAAGTTAGGTTTTAAGGGCCCGGCGGAAGACACCGAGGTCTTGGATTCTTCTTATCTCCAGGAGCAGCTGATTCCAGAGGGTAGGTGCCCCCACAGAGAAGGCTCTCCCCCTGGGGGTCACCAGCCTACATTGTTTGGCTGATGGCACCCTGAGAAGGCCTTCTCTGTGGGACCGCACGGGTCGATGGGAGGATGTCGGTAGCAGCAGGCGGTCTCGGAGATAACTAGGCCCTATGCCATGGAGTGCTTTAAAGGTGATAACCAAAACCTTGAAGCATACCCAGAAGACCACCGGAAGCCAGTGCAGCTTGTGCAGGAGCGGTGTTCTATGAGAGCGCCATGCTGCTCCCGTCACTACCCGCGCGGCTGCGTTCTGGACCAGTTGGAGCCTCCGGGTGCTCTTCAAGGGGAACCCCATGTAGAGAGTGTTACAGTAGTCTAGACGAGAGGTGACGAGGGCATGAGTGACTGAGCATGGGGAATCCCAATCAAGAAAGGGCCGCAACTGGCGAATCAGGCAAACCTGACAAAAGGTCCCCCTGGTAACAGCCGTCAGATGTTCCTCCAAGGACAGCTGCATATCCAGGAGGACTCCCAGATTGTGAGCCCTTTCCACAGGGGCCAAAGACTCATCCCCAATAGTCAGTGATGGAGTCAACTGACTATATCGGGATGCCAGGAGCCACAGCCACTCAGTCTTGGAAGGGTTGAGCTTGAACCTGTTCCTCCCCATCCAGATCCGCACAGCCTCCAGGCACTGGGACATCACTTCAAGGGCATCGTTGGGGTGGCCTGGGGTGAAGATGTACAGCTGGGTGTCATCAGTGTACTGGTGGTATCTCACCCCAAAGCCACGGATGATCTCACCCAGCTGCTTCATATAAATGTTGAACAAAAGGGGTGAGAGGACCGACCTCTGCGGCACTCCACAAATGAGAGGCCTCGAGGTCGACCTCTGCCCCTCTGCCAACACAAACTGCAACTGGTCAGAGAGAAAGGAGGAGAACCACCGTAACATGGTGCCCCTCATCCCCAACTCTTCCAACCGGTGCAGCATGATACCATGGTCGATGGTATCAAAAGCCGCTGAGAGATTTAACAGGACTAGGACAGAGGAACATCCCCTGTCCGAGCCCTCCAGAGATCATCAACCAACGCAACCAATGCCGTTTCCATGCTGTGCCCAGACCTGGAACCTGACTGTAACGGATCTAGATAAGATGTTTCCTCCAGGAATTGTGGAAACTGTCGTGCGACCACAGTCTCAACAACCTTTGCCATGAAGCGGAGGTTGGAGACAGGACAATAGTTGGCTAATACTGCTGGGTCCAGGGAAGGCTTCTTGAGGAGAGGCCTCACCACTGCCTCTTTCAAGGTGGCGGAGAAGTAACCCTCACTCAACGAAGCGTTGATAATACCCTGGAGCTAGCCTCGTGTAACCTCCCAGGAAGCCAGTACCAACCAGGAGGGACACGGGTCCAGTAAACATGTGGCCCACTAAGTCTCCCCAAAATCCTGTCCACATCATCAGGAGTCACAGAGTCAAACTCTTCCCAGGTAACATTCTCAAGACTGTTCTTCGTCACCCTGCCCAGATCTACCCAGTCAGAGTCCAAGTCCCCCCGGATCTGAGCAATTTTGTCATACAGGTATTGTCCGAAATCCTCGGCCCTGCCTTCCAAAGGATCCTCCCACACTCCTGGGTGGAGCAGGGAGCAGGTCACCCTAAACAGGGCGGCCAGATGATTCCCTGATGATGCAATAGAAGCGGAAAAGTAATTAAACTTTGCCGCTTTTATCACCATTAGGTAGCTCTTAATATGCGACCTTACCAGTGTTCGGTCAGATTCAGCGAGACTGACCCTCCAACTGCTCTCCAGGCGTCTTTTCCAGCGCTTCATCTCCCTCAGCTCCTCGGTTAACCAGGGAGCCACATGGGATCCGCACCGGGTCAGAGGTCGCAGAGGCACGACTTGATCCAAGGCTCCACCAGCCGCCCGATCCCAGGCAGCTACCAGGTCCTCGGCTGAGTCATGTGCCAGATCCTCAGGAAATGGCCCAAGCTCCATCTGGAACCTATCAGGATCCATCAGGCACCTGGGGCGGAGCCATCTAGTTGGTGGAATAAGTGAAATGAGATGGGTGATGGGAATGATGAGAAGATTAATAGTAGTGCAGACTTAGTGAATAGTTTGACAGTGTTGAGGGAATTATTTGTTTAGCAGAGTGAAGGCATTCAGGAAAAAACTGTTCTTGTGTCTAGTTGTTCTGGTGTACAGTGGTCTATAGCCATTCTTTGCTCTATAGCATCGTTTTGCGGGTAGGAGTTGAAACAGTTTATGTCCAGAATGCGAGGGGTCTGTAAATATTTTCACAGCCCTCTTTTTGACTCGTGCAGTATACAGGTCCTCAATGGAAGGCAGGTTGGTAGCAATTGTTTTTTCTGCAGTTCCAATTATCCTCTGAAGTCTGAGTCTGTCTTGTTGGGTTGCAGAACCAAATCAGACAGTTATAGAGTTGCAGATGACAGACTCAATAATTCCTCTATAGAACTGTATCCACAGATCCTTGGGCAGTTTGAGCTTTCTGAGTTGGCACAGTTGATGCCCTCCATATGTGATGAGATTGCAACTTCCAAAATTTTCACCAAGCAAAATAATCACATCTAGAAGACATCATATCGGAACCACCTGATTTGAATTATGTTGCCTAAATACAGGAAATGACATTTTAGTGGAAATGGAAGGAAAGCAGGATAAATCAATGGGTTTTTTAAATAATCCATCAAAGGGGTTGTAAAACCAAAAACCTATAACGTTACACACCTGACGTTTTACCATCCACCCTATCTATTATGTTACATTCTATTTTTTAAATAAATTCAGAGATATATTGAGAGAAAATTGGAATATACAGTGAGATTAACATTCCTTTTCAAAAATTAGTGTTTGTGATGTTGCAATAACAGCAACAGCTGTATTCTGGTGGTGGTGGAGATTTCTTACTCTGGAGAGTATTATGCATTTACAAAACAGTCCTTGTAGTATTATTATCTTCTAATTTGTTGGTGGGCAGCTGAAAATAAGGAGCCACAGGAGTCCACCTAGACATGGTTAACTATTCAGTCTCTAAGGCCATGGCATTATGTGTACCACACTAAGGGTCTCACTGGAACCCAAGAGCAGGGCATCCCAATCTCTGGGAAACAATAGTTTACATGGGAAGCATAAACACATTTTACAGAATATCACTCTGAATAATGATTATTAAAAGTGGAAGTCTTTTATCTGTGTTTTAATTATACAGATGAGATTTGCCATTCTAATGATTGAAAATGAAAAGACTACCTTTGATGATTTGGGCCAGGTTTCTTTCTTGAATTTGGTTTGTATAACAGAATTTCTGAAACATAAAAAGTAATAAACCCAAACAGTATCTAAGCAAATGCAGTAAATATACTTTTTAATCACATGGAATTTCAAGCACTTTGTTGTGTCTCTACACTATACACTGCATTGGCAGGGTATGGGCTTATGAAGTAGTCTATAAATTAGAGATCCTAACTTGCATGGAACTGCATGACTCTGTTTATGCTAAAACAGAGCTTGATTGAGGTTACGTCAGGGGTGAAATGCTCCCAGTTCGGACCAGATTGCCTGATCCAGTAGTGATGGAGGCGGGTGGTTCAGAGAACCGGTAGCAAAAATCCCTGCCCCTCCCCCCATGCCCAGCTGAGCCGCGCGATCATCAGAGGTTTTTTTTTTTAAAAGCATTTTTTCTACGACCTATTTGGCTGAAGAAAAAATGCTTTTAAAATTTTTTAAAAAGCCTCTGATGATCACGTGGCTCAGCTGGGATCGTCAGAGGCTTTTAAAACCATTTTTTTTACAACCTCTAAGAGGTTGTAGAAAAAATGGTTTTAAAAGTTTTTTTTTAAAAGGTTGGCCATGCCCACTCAGTCACATTACCACCACCCCCACCAAGCCATGCCCACAAAACTGGTAGTAACACACTTTACCACTGGGTTATGGCATATTGGCCTAAATGTGACAAAACTGATGGATAACTTTACCATTAGCATGAAATGTTGCTGAACTATTAAAGTCACTAATCTAGTCTATACAGTATCTTCTAAAATATTTTCCTACAGGACTTGTATTTGTGTTCTTGCAGTGGTACGTTCTGCTTCTAATCTTTTTCTTCCACTTGTTTATTTTTCTTTCATGTCCATTTTCATATATATGTGTGTGTGTGTGTGTGTGTGTGTGTGTGTGTGTCTTTGGTTATTCGGGTTTTCTCCCGCATAAGATTGGAAGTGTCTTGGCAACGTTTCGACGAAGTCTCATTCGTCATCTTTAGGCTGGTGTTCTCGGCTTCGTGCTTCCAAGAGCAATGTGTGATCGCAGCTGTTTCTTCCTTTTAACTGCCAGTGGGGGTGGGAGCTGATTGGGTGGGAGCATGGCTGTGTTCTGATTGGGTGAAGGTGTGCTTTGATTGGTTAGGGGCCTGGCTGTGCTCTGATTGGATGGAGGGTTGGCTGTGCTCTGATTGGCTGGGGGTGTGCTCTGTTTGGGTGGGGGCTTGGCTGTGCTCGGGTTAGTCTGAGTTGCAGGGGGATTTGAGCTGGTGAGCTGCATTGCTGTTGTTTGGCTTCGCGTTCGTGGTCGTGCCACTTCTTCATGGTGGGTGTCAGTTTGCTTCATGTATGGATTGGAGGGGTTTAAAGTGGCCAATGATGCAGCTATGGTCTGGCTTCTGGTCTGTGGTCGTGCCTGATCATCGGTGTGGGTCTGGGTTTGCTTTTTGCGTGGAAGTGTGGTGGTGATATCCTGTGTGGTTTTTGTGAGTGTGGGTCTGGTGTCATTCTTTGTGTTAGGGACTCGTTTGCCAATGAGGGCGGGTTTCCAAATGGCTGGTAAGCGGGAAGTATCATCTCGTTTATTCATGCTGTGTGGGCGTTTTTCTATCTCAGTGGCTTCTCTGATTATTCTGTTGTTAAAGTGTTCAGTTTTGGTGATGGTTCTGGTCTTTTTAAAGTCAATTTCATATATATATATATATATATATATATATATATATATATATATATATAGTGTATGTATGTGTGTGTATGTGTGGATAGATAGATAGATAGATAGATAGATAGATAGATAGATAGATAGATAGATAGTTACACATACACTACACACACACACATATATATACACATACATACAGATATATACATATACACACGCACATATTTATATAATATACACATATATATTCATACACACACATGCACATATACATGTAGATATAGATACACACACACATACACACATTATTAAAAGGGATCAATGGCTCAGCAGTTAATGATGCTGAGCGTGTCAGCTGGAAAGCTGACAGCCTAGGTTAAAGACCCGAGCACCCCATGATGGGGTAAGTTCCAGTTACTTGCCCCGGTTCCTGCCCACCTAGCCATTTTAAAGCATGTCAATGCACACACACACCTATACACATACATACATATATACATACACTTTGCCCTAATTATATAGCAGTAGAATTTTGTTTAACCCAGATATTTGAAGCACCCTTTTCTGAAACAGATACTTTAGTCTCCATTCTCATTCTGGGCCAATCTTTTATTCTATTTTTCTCTTTCTACCTATCCATTCATGTCATCCAGCAGTATACTTTTTTCCCTTGAATTACATTCATTCTGAATGCTGCACAGTTTTTCCAAACTTTTCTCTTCATTTTTCATTATTATTATTCACTGGAGTGTAACATGCAGTTATAACCAAAAGTTGGATTATTTCTTTCTAAATCTGTTAACAACGTATTAATTCCTATTATCATATGCACTCAGAATCTAGATAACATCAAATCATCATTCCTAAAAGACTTTAGCCCCTTCATTCATTGTTAAGTCTACCCCTTTGAAGTTGATGAAGTTGTATCCATTACCTTCACAAAATCAGATTACCTTATCTTAATTACCTTGATGCAAATTTGTTAACTTTATATTAGTTTCACAGACACAAATATATACATATTTTTTTTTACTTTCACTCATTAATTTATGCTCTTTATCTTTACTAATCATACACTTCCATTTTCAATTTTCCATATGCCATGATCAACATCACATCGGGCCACAAATATTGAACTTCACTTTTCAATACATCAACTGAAGCTATCACACAGCACTTTTTAGTAATGTGCAGAAGATGCAGTGATTATTTTCTCAACAAAACGAATCAAATGTGGATTTAAGGATGTTCTTGGAACACAATGAAAAGAATTATGTTACAAAGTGCCTCAGATGGAAGTATGATCATGCTAATGAGATGGCATAAAATTATCAAAAGGATACCTTATGGAATGATGGTATAAAAGAGAATGTCAATGTAGATAAATGTATATAAAAGAATTACTGATGCAATAAATGAGAATGAGACAAGGATATTGTATAATGTGGGTATGAAGAAAAAGAATGAAAAAAGAGTCAAAAAGAAGAAAGGTCAATTTTATTAATGGACATTTTTAAAACAGGTTTTAAAAATAGATGAAGAGGATTAAGCAAGTAACCTCCAGTAAAGTAGCAGAATTTATAATATCTGATTAAATTATTGCAAATGAAACTAAGATGAGGAAATCTGAGGAATATTTTAGATACACGTGAATGACAGTGTTGAATCAAAAACTGAACTGAAACAAATGAGGAAAATGTTGGAAGCGAAAAAAAGAATGAACAAAAAATTATTTACAACTATTTTATACTTCTGATGACCCTATGACCCTCCAGTGGTGCACCTGGAGAAACTATGGAGGTGTTTCACTCATGGAATAGTTGTGCAACTTGTGTGAAGCCTGCCCCTATGTGTGACTATTAGAAAAATGTTAATACTGTTCCCCTGCATAAGAAGAAAGAATGAAATGCAAAAGGGTACATTGGGGGTTAGTTAAATATGCCTTTGGCCGAATTCCAGTTAAAAGGATATGAGAAGTGAGACTGAACAAAATTTGGGACGGCAGAGTAGCTTTATGTCAGTCAGAGGGTCTCTTTAGTGGGCCATTAAGAAGTGTCTTGATGCAAGAAAAAAAATCTTCATTTATTAATTTAAAGAAAAGTTATGGTAAAGTGAATAGGTTAGATTTTGGAATCTTCTGAATAAGTACAGAGTAGTTGTTGAATGAGAAAAAAATATGATGGATATAAGCATGCAATCAATACATAAAAAAACAATAGGGACAATTTGCCTTAATGGTCTTAAAGTGGAAATAAATATAGAATAAGGAGTAAGACAAGGTGATACAATATCACCTATCCTTTTTGCAGGCTGCCTTGGGGAAGTATTTCACAAACTAGACTGGGCAAAAGATGGAATAAAAATCCTATTTAAACCACTTAAGCAGATGACATTGTTCTCTTTTCACAAGACCCAGAAGAGTTACGAAGCCACATACAAAAGCTGCACAAAGTACAAGAACCATTTGGCTTAAAAATAAACCTGAAAAAGATCCAGGTTATGTTTAATAAATTCACCAAAGAAAAAATGTTTACATCTGTAGAACTAGACATAGTAGTCCACTACATATGCCTTGGTCAATGGATCTAATGGTCAAAAGTGATACAAAGAAGGAAATTGAATGGCATGTTAAATATGGTTGGCAGGCATTTGGCAAGTTAAGCGTAATTTTCAAGAATAACCTTTCCCTATGCCTGAAGAGAAAAGTTTTCAATCAGTGTGTGCTATCTGTTCTAACATATGCCAACGAAACATGGACACTAACCTTACAATCAATACCAAAGCTACAAGTGTCTTAAAGAGGCATTACAAGACAAAGTAGAAAAACCTGCACATGGTTTAGAGAACAAACGAAAATATATGATGCCATCAAAAGAGTAAGAGAATTGAAATGGAAATGGGCTGGTCACATAGCAAGAAGAACAGAAGTGGTGTTCAGCTGGTTCAGACCAGTTCACCCAAACCAGTAGTGGAAATCACGGATGGTCCTGCCCGCCTTCCTGCCCACTCACCCCGGCTCTATCCCATTCTATTTAGGCATCTTTTTGAGGCCGGGTGAATGCACGGAAGGCGTACATGCTAGCAAAGCGCATGCATGGATGGGGGTGCTCACATTTGCGAACCGGTAGGGAAAGTAAGTGAATATTGCCCCTGAAGAAGAACTGATGGCAGGTGGACTAAGACAGTCATAGAATTTAATTAATTTAATTTAATTTAATTTAATTTAATTTAATTTAATTTAATTT
>WNWU01000001.1:17025602-17046296 GCA_012654045.1 Ptyas mucosa | reverse complement strand
CCTTCCTTCCTTCCTTCCTTCCTTCCTTCCTTCCTTCCTTCCTTCCTCCTTCCTTCCTTCCTTCCTTCCTTTACTTTCTGTTTTAAATAACTGTGTTTCTCCCTCTGCTCCTTGGCCTTCCCCCCTCCCTTTTCTCCTCTACATGATTAAACAGCTGGTTATTGCTACAGAGGTGACTTCATGTCAAGGGTGGATGAAGTGATCCTTTTATATCAATTAGTAATTACTGTAAAGTGCTTTGGGGTGAAAGGTACTGTATAAATGCCACAAAAGATTAAGATTTCAAGGGATGAATAAGCAGCAGGAGCACACAAATTCATAAGTGGCACAGATCCTATTTTTATACAAATTGCCCTGGTGATAAAGAGTAAAGAAAGGGTCAGGGAAATAAAGAAATATATGATTTGGAAGTTGAATCATTTCAAAACAGAGATTTTTCTTCCAGTTCATAATGCCCTTATATTGTCTTTTAAGCCTATAGCTCCCTCAGCTGAGCTGCAGCTAACTTCACAGGAGTTGTGTGTTGTATATTTCAGTTTCTTTGACTCTTGGCTAATAAATCCATGCTGGTATATTATAGGGCAGAGGTTCTCATCCTATGGACCACAAACCCCCAGGGATCCATAGTGTCATCCCAGGGGGTATGTGAAGACTTTAAGAAATGTTATGATTTAAATCTTGAATTAAGTCTTGGGGGTGCCTGGCCTTGATTCGTGGCCACAACATTTAAAGGGGGTCCATAGTGAAGAAAGGATAAAACGCTTCTTTGGAGCATTCGAAACATTTTGGACCAACATTGCTAGAATTCTTTGCCAAGAAATGTCAACTTCTGCAAAGATAGTAGTAAGTATGTTTAGGCATATCATTTTGAAACTTTTGTTTGATTTCACACATGGCTTCTTCCAAATCCAGTAACTGAGTATTTGTAAAATCCATTTGGCTTGCAGAGAGTTGCAAAGGTAACAGAATGAAAGATGTGTAACTGAAATGTCTTCTGTGTTAGGAAATGGCTAATTCCAACACACTGGAGACAGAGGGCATGAGAGTGCTCTACCATTTCACAAGGAAAAGTGAACTAATCACTTCATCAGTGCTGCTTGGACAGCGCCCAACCTACTTGAGGTCTTCAGACTAATTAAAGAGTTCAGGAAGGCCATGGAGCACATGCAGTTCTTTCTTCCAACCGACCAAATGGCCTGTCTAGTTAAGAAGGAATGCTCCGTGTTGCTGCTTTTCAATGCAAGTTGCTTAGAGAAGATAGTGGTCTAATGATCTATTCCAGAACAAGAACAACAACAGAAAGTCTGCATTAAGCTATGAAGCATTTCCATGAAGCTACATGCATGTGTCCAATATATGCCTATCATCTAGAAGTGTTATTTCAAGGGATCTAAATTCTTAAGATTCTGCACAGATTGTGTAAAACTGCAGAAAATAAGAATGTTGCTTAATAAGAGTATTGGTTATGTGTGACCTTGGGACCGAAAAGTAATTCTGGTTAAGCAACTGAAACTATGAGAGCTGCTAAATGACACTAACAACATGGTATACGTACAGACTACGACAAACAGGAATTATCATTTATTTTACTACTACAAAAACAATGCATCAGAATTATCTGACTTGGACCTTTTCTTAAAAAGCTTTAGATCTAATGAAATTTTATTCAGAGTTTAAGATATGAAGAAGCATTTTAAGTAAAATTGTTGCCACATGACACAATTGGCACCATTGTACTATACAGTATATGCAAAGAATATATATGCAATATATATGCAATGGGACTTTAGAACGTGGAAGTAGCTGGACCACTGAATGACAAAGAAGTTAAAGAATCCTAAAAAGGGATTGCAGGAAGTTTGAATTCTTTCAATGTTTTTTCTTTGCAAAATGCATCCTGGGGCACAATCAATTTACTCCAAGCCATTTATCTCTGAGCTGATGTGATTTAGGCAACAATGTGTTGGTCTGCAAAGTAGATTCCACAACAGAGAGTCAAGCTCCAAGTATAAATATGTTTGGAGTAAAAGTGTATTGCTAGTGCTTGCAGCATACTGGCGCAAATGTGCCAAAACTGACCAACTGTCTTTAGTGTTAGCAACTAATTTTTCATGTGGGTATAACTATATACCTATGATATAACTAAATATTGTGAAAGCCTCAGCTGACTTATGGTCTTATCTGATGAAGATCACAACATAAGGTTGGTGGCAACTCAGAAGAAGAGTAAGGAATAAAGAGCATGAATTAACAAATGAAATGAAAGAATTAAAAATTAAGTTATTAAATCATGTTGTGTATCTGTGAAACTAAGAGAAAGGGGAAATGACAGTATGCTTAATTATAAATGAAACCATGTAATCTAGGTTGTGGTCAAAGTTATGAAAGTAATAATCCATAGACTGGTGACTGACCCTACAATGCTCCTGTTCATGATGGTAATGGAAGAATCAAGGTAATGTGTTGTGAAAAACTGTGCAACGTTCTAAATGAATACAGTTTGAAAGTTATTCTGTTAAGTGACTTGAACAGATGGATGACAGCAAGATGAGAAGGTACAGAATAATTATTGGACCCCAACTGAACACCCAAGAATGAATAAGAATTGTGATGGCTTACTGAGAATTTGTTTATGTCTGGTTTTTTTATAGTTTAAGCCAGGGGTCAGCTCGGAAGCCGCATGTGGCTCTTTCACCCCTCTGCTGCAACTCCCTATTACTCAAAATATGCATCACAACTGCCAATGTGCAACACCCGTTGGCGCACGATTTATTGAGCCTTTCAACCCCTGGTAGGCCAACCATGAATAAATTCAAGAAAAGAAAGTTTCAGAAGAAAACATAACATTTAATTCAACTGCATATGCTAGTTTTGTGGCTGCTCAAGAAATAGTCAGGCACAGAAAGAGTTTTGTTGCTCCCGGTGTTTTCTTTTCTGTGGGAAACAGGTCCAAATGGATCTTTGAGTGTTTAAGGTTGCAGACCCCTGGTTTAAGCAAAAGGAGAAGACTCTATAGGGTCAAGGAGGTGACTGATGTCATCAACATTGCATCATCTCGATGCAATCCCTACCCCTTTTTTAATCTTCGTTGCAACATTGAACACATGACACAAAGAGGCAGAACATGCAATACAATATTTGTATTTATCACAGTGTTTCTTAAAGTGTGGTCCAAGTACCTCTGGGGGTTCACTAAAACCTTCTCAGAGATCTGTGAAATGAAAATTATTTGCCAGATATTGAAGATATTTGCAAAAAATTAAAACAATGTCACTCTTTCCCATTATTTTTAATTTGTTAAAATATTTTTATTAATATCCAATGGGTATGATATTGTTACTTTTACCTGATGCAATAAGTAAATATTCTACAATTGTGCCTCATTTTTAATTTATAATATGTAAATAAAGTGTAAAAATTTTAATATGTAAATAAAAGCCATACAAACAAAGGTTCATTTGGTGTGCTCCTTAATTTTAAAAATGATAAGGGGTCCTCAGGCCAAAATGTTTAGGAAGCACTAATCTATCAGATTTATAAGGCTGTCCGTTTTTCAAGTGAAATTTTGGATGGTGAACCAAACATTTTAAAAAATCAGCAATCATAATATAGATCAAAAAACCCCTCCTCTGAATGAAAGCAGAAAACGTCTTTGAATATTGCTGAGAACAAATCTATTCCTACAAAATAAATGCATTAAAATCATGATTGCTTTGATGGTTGATGATGAAAGTTTAAGAGTATTAGTGAAGGTGATGAGAGGTTCTGAATGTGGAACTGATCAGTATTCTGTAGTGCCAAGATTAAATTTTAGGGGAAATATGCATAGGAAAAGGGAAGGGAAGGGAGAAAAAAAGAAGAAGTGAAAATATGAGTTATATAAGGTAAATACTTGAAAACATTGATCTCATAACAAAATAAATCAAAAGTACATATAAGGAATGTAGAAGCTGTAGGAAACAGAGGAAAAAGAATTAAGTTATAATTAACTCTGTAGAATGTAGGATTACACTAGTAGGAAGTAAGAGAAACTAAATAGAAAGATGAAGAAAAGGAGACTATGAGAAAAAAATAGTATGGGAATGATTTCTGTAAAAATTAGGATGAGACAAAGATCTTATACAATGAATAACACAAGAAAGAGAGGATTATAAAAATGTGTTACTCAAAGAGAGGAAACACAGAGTGATGTTTACAGATTTAAAGTACTATTGTGTAAGTAGATGAAGACAATTAAATAGGGAGCCTTCAGCAGAACTGGAATCAGAAAACACCAGAAAGAATATTTTACAGATTCATATGGGAATAAAGATAGCTTGAAACAAAAGCTATCAATGCGAGCATTGAAGACAACAAATAGTGAAAAAAGAAGTAATTACTGCTGCCAAAATGGTGAAAAATTTCATGACTGTAGGGTTATTAATCTGCAACAACCTGGGGACCACCTTATACCTAAAAACTCTATGTAAATAGTGCAATTGGAGAAATGTTAAAATAATAGATGTGTGTTGTTTATGCTGTGTGAAGGCTGAATCTGCTGACAATGGAAAGAATGCTGTTATTGTTCCCCAGTACAAAAGGCAAGGTAGCAAGAATAAACAGCAAAAAAGTCCAAGGGGATTAGTTAAGTATGCTTGGGAAGACTTTTAGAAGAATTCTGGTTGAAAGGAATTAGAGGTGACAGCAAGCAAACTCTGGGAAATGCAGAGTGGTTTCATGCCAAAAAGGGGATGCGCACACACCAGGTTTACTGTACATTTCCTTACTGTATGTGTGTTGGCATAGTGAAAGTAAATAAGGTTGAATTAGGGAATGTTTGGCAGAAATAAAAAGTTGACTGTTAGTTGCCTCTTGTGATAAGATCAATATGATGGAAGCAAACCATACAAGAAAATAAATGAAATGCTTAGCAAATTAATCCAACACTGAACAGGGTCTAATTCAAGAATGTGTGATGTCTCATTCCTTCTTTCATATGTTTATGGAGAAATGTATAGGTGATGCTTGTGGTGATGGAAAAAGTATATTGATTTGGAATGGGAACGTATGTAATTTTATATGATGATGCCATGAGAAATATTTTAGAACAGGAGTCCTGGTGATAGAAGTAAGTAGGGGGAAGAATAGAATCCTGCAAAGAACTGAGATAGCCCTTAACTTACAACAGTTCATTTAGGACCATTCAAAGTTACAACAGCACTGAAAAAAAGTGACTTATGACCATTTTTCACAGTTACGACCTGTCCAGCGTCCCTGTGATTATGTGTTCAAAATTCAGATGCTTGGCAGCTGGTTCATGTTTATGACTGTGTCCCAAGATCACGTGATCAGCTTTTGCGACCTTCTGACAAGCAAAGTCAACAGGGAAGCCAGATACACTCAACAACCGTGTTATCAATTGCAGCAATTCACTTAACAGCTAGAGTCGTAAAATGGGGCAAAATTCAGTTAACAAATGTCTCACTTAATAGAAATGTTGGGCTCATTTGCGGTCATAAGCGGAGGACTACCTGTATATAATGTTGGTTCCATTCCAATCTTTACGATGTGGGTTTGTCTGAGAAACAGTGAGCAGCAAAGTGTTGTGGTAATCCCGTGAGGCAGGTTTGGCTGAAGGAGATAGAATGGGTTTCAAAGCAAAAATCCAGTGAGTTTTGGAGCAAAAGAACAGATAGTCCCTAGCTTTGCCCAATCCAAGATCAGCACCTTAGCTGGTGCATCTGTGTTTGCTCACCAGAGTTCAGATAAGGTCTTTCAAGAATGTCCTTAAAACCTTGGTGGAGCAGCGGATTAAAGCGCTGTTAAATAGCACTTAGCTGCCGGCTGCCTGCAATTACTGCGAGTTCAAATCTCACTAGGCTCAAGGTTGACTCAGCCTTCCATCCTTCCGAGGTAGGTAAAATGAGGACCCGGATTGTGGGGGCAATAAGCTGACTTTGTATATAAAAGAACATCGCTTGGGGGGGGGGGCGAAACCCCTACTAAGCAGGTATATACAAAAGTATGAAGGCTATTGCTTAATGCATTGTAAGCCGCCCTAAGTCTCCGGAGAAGGGTGGCATATAAATCGAACCAATAAATAAACAAACCAATAAATAATTGGTTTAATAGTTAATTGTTACTTTCCTAATAAAAATATGTAACCAGGGGATTGTACAAATTGACCCCAAAAAAGCAATTTCCCCCCAAAATGGTTACAGAATTGACTCAGGAAATGAAGACCAACTGATTCAGTCTGTTCGGGGAAAATTGATGGGATGCATTAGCCTCTTATTGAAGACTCCTCAACATGTCTAAGGAAGAATTGGTTCGTACTTGTTTCAAAATAGAAAACATAAAGCTTAGCATAGGGAACAGATATAAGTCTCAGCGCTTGTGATAAATATTGCTCTAAACCTATCAGAGATAATCTTTCCCTCCAGCAAATTAAAATGGGGAAAAAACAACCATCTTATGATCTGATTTGGGTTTTCTCATAAACTCCTGTATCTATTGAAGGGATGGAAATGTAGACTAAATTTGACTCTGGTCATTTCCAGAATTATAATTTCTGTCCAAAATAGTTACTACCTGTTTGTTTAATTATATGATATGGTAGTGTTTGAATAGCATTAAAGTTAACATCTATAGTGGAAGTGGGAAGGTGGAAACGGTTTTGCTATTTTCTTTTGAAGGTTTTTCAATAAAGCTAAATATGTTTTTTTGCTTTAAAAAGTTTTTTATTTTGAATACATTAAAACAAGACATAAACGCACAACATTTATATATGTATCACTTTTTCCTACAGCTTTTTCAAAGTGATCCTTTCTTGCTAAGTATCTATTTACACATATTTTAAACTTTGTCTTATTCAACAATTATTTTCCATCTTTCTTTATTTCGTCTACTTTGTACCTTGATCTTCAACATTTTTCCCTCCTCTCTCCTTTATTCCTCTTTCTCATTTTTCCTGTTCTCCAACCATTCATACCATCTACACCACACTCTGTAATATTCTGTATCCTCTTTCTCCTTGAGTTCTTTTGTTAATTTGTCCATCTCTGCACATTCTAAAATTTTCCTAATTAAATCTTCTTCTGATGGTAGATTTTCCTTCTTCCAATTTTGCGCATAGACTATGCGGGCTGCTGTCAGTATATGTAATATTAAATATTGTATTTCCTTGGTATAGTTTTCTATGGAAATCCCTAGTAGAAACTGCTCAGGTTCTCCCTTTATTGAATTCTGAATTATTTCCTCTATCTACTTTTTAACTTTAGCCCAGAATTTCTTTGCCACTGGACAGGTCTACCAGAGGTGATAATATGTTCCATAGTTACTCTTACATTTCCAGCATTTCGGTGAATTACTAGGGAACATTTTTGCTATTCTAGCTGGTGGAAAGTGCCATCTATGAAACATTTTCATCTGGTTTTCCTTGTATGCCATTGATGTTGTCAATTTCATATTTGTTCTTCACATTTTTTCCCACTTCTATAATTCTATTACGTGATTGAAATTCCTTGCCCATTTGATCATAGTATCTTTCACTATTTCCTCTTCCTTTTTATACCGTAATAAAAAATTATATATTTTACTAATTAAATTTTGTTTTTAAAAAAAATAGCTAAAGATGTTTTTAAAAGAAGTTCACCAAACGCAAAGAACTTGAGTCATGTTAGAAACCACAGTGCATTTTGGAGAGTTTTAGTCTTTCTTGCTCAATGGAAGTTCAGAAATAATGTACACTGGGGTGGGGGGGGGGGACAGGGGGCTTCCAGGCTTAGTTGTCATGTTTTAAAAATAAACATTTTTCACTTAACTAAATCGGATCATTTCATCTCTGAGTAGCGCTTCTAAACAAATCCAAGCAATTTGCCATTACATGTTCACAAACAGCTTTTCTTTCTTGTTTATCCCATTGATCTGCATTGCAAATATTTAAATTTAATAAAATATTAAAAATTCAATCATAAAGCTCCACCAAGTGGAAATTCCTAAAACTGCACGCAGAAAGTGCACTTTGGCAACATTCCAGGGAATTTAAATTAAAGGAAAACATGTCAGCTCTTAGCTAGCAACCAAAAATCATCACTCTATATGAGCTTCACTAAAATGTTCCCTTTTCAAATCCATAAAATGAAAGCCTATTTTAAAAAGCCAGGTCTTGGTATAAATGGGGACTTATGGCCAGAGACTAATTTACTGCTTCAGTGAAAACATCCTTCTGACTTGTGGAAATGCCATGGAAAACTATTTAATTTCTTTTCTCAAAAGGCAGTTTTAAGTGTAAATACAGAATTAACAAGCATTACTCTTCTTGGTAGTACTAGAGTGTACAATAAATGGAGGTTGCTAAATGGCTTGCTCTTTCTTATTCTTGAAATATTAATCAGTTGTATAGTTTTAACTACCTGATTGGGGGGTGGGGGAAGCATTAAAAGCATAGCTCTGCTCCCCAGCAGGTACTGCCATTTTTAATGCAATTATCATTAATGTAAATAAATCATAACTGGCGTATGCAGTATTAAAACTTTCCTTCAGCCCCAATCAATCCTAACTATAGTGTGTAGTAGACCAAACTATTTTGTATCTGTTTTTAAAAAGGGAGTTATTACTTCATAAAGCTAATATTTATTTCATTTATATGCCTTTCTTCCTGCAAAGGACTGAGACAAAGTATATAACTTTGGCCCTATTCAGATGATGTGGATTGACTAAGAAAAATCAAAAAGTTGTAGGTCGGTAAAGTAAGATGGACTAAATGACTCTCCCAAAATTCTATTTGCTTTTCCTGGCTTAGACTGAAATCCTTGGTTCACATTTGTATCTGCCTGTCCAGCACAGCGAGGAGAGGATAATGTCCCATTCCTGTGCCCAAGTGAGCCGAATTTATTCAAACTGACCAATTTCAGAAATAGCAGGCCATAAATATCCTTTGGAGATAGTAGCTTATGTTTGTGTTATAGCTTGAACGTTTTCTGGAAAACACTCCATAGATAGCTTTTGCAGCTGGAATAGGGGTGAAACTGGGTCCATTTCCCCCCCATCTGCATGACTTGTTGACCTACGTGCATTGTGTCATTATAGGTAATCCTTGCCTTACTAACAGAATTACAACCAGAGTTTCCATTACTAAACAAGGTGGTTGTTAAGTGAGTCTTGCCCAAATTTACAATCTTTTTTGCCACAGTTAAGCTCTCTACATGGGGCTCCCCTTGAGGAGCACTCGGAGGCTCCAACTGGCGCAGAGTGCGGCCACGCGGGTGGTTACGGGAGCGACATGGCGTTTCCGTGTGACGCCTCTCCTGCGCGAGCTGCACTGGCTCCCGGTGGTCTTCTGAGTGCGCTTCAAGGTCTTGGTTACCACCTTTAGAGCGCTCCATGGCTTAGGACCTGGCTATTTACGAGACCGCCTGCTGCCACCAGTAGCCTCCCACCGGCCGGTTTGCTCTCACAGAGAGGGTCTCCTCAGGGTGTCGTCAACCAAACAATGTCAGTTGGCGACCCCCAGGGGGAGAGCCTTCTCTGTGGGGGCACCTACCATCTGGAATGAGCTCCCCCCAGAGATACGAAGGATCCCGGACCTACGCACCTTCCGCCGCGCTCTTAAGACCTTTTTATTTAACCAGGCTGGCCTGGCCTAATTTCTCCTCTTTCAATAATTATGTAATTTTGTAATTTTAACTTGTTTTAAATTATTAGGGTTTTAAATATTAAGGCCAAATTATTTAATCAGATTTTAATTGTTTTAAATTTTGTATGCATATTGTTTTATTATATGGCTGTTCACCGCCCTAAGTCCCTTGGGAGATAGGGCAGTATACAAATCAAATAAACCTCAAACCTCAAAACACTGCAGTTAAGACAATCAATCAATCAATCAATCAATCAGAAGAGAGATGGAAGGGACCTTTGAGGTCTTCTAGTCCAACCCCTTGCTCAAGCAGGAGACTCTATACAATTTCAGACATGTCTTCTTAAAAACTTCCAGTGATGAAGCATCCACAACTTCTGAAGGCAAGCTGTTCCACTGGTTAATTCTCCTCACTGTTAAGAAGTTTCCCCTTAATTCCAAGTTGCTTCTCTCCTTGATTAATTTCCATCCATTGTTTCTTGTCCTGCCCTCTGGTGCTTTAAAAAATAAATCGATCCCCTCCACTTTGTGGTAACCTCTCAAATCCTGGAATACTGCTATCATGTCCTCCACTAGTCCTTTTCTCTAGACTAGCCAAACTCAAATCCTGCAACTGTTTTTTTGATGTTTTTGTCTACAGGCCTTTAATCGTCTTAGTTGCTCTTCTTTGCACTTTTTCCCAAAGTCTCAGCATCTTTTTTGTAATGTGGTGACCAAAACTGGATGCAATATTTCAGGTGTGGTCTTATTAAGGCTTTATAAAACGGTATTAATACTTCACGTGATTTTGATTCTATGCCTCTGTTTATACAAGCAAGGATTGTATTCGCTGTTTTGGCTGCTGCCTCACACTGCTGGCGAATCTTGCTTCCCTTATTGACTTTGCTTATCATAAACTGGTTGGAAAAGTCGCAAATAGTGGCCACATAATCCCCAGATTCTACAACTGTTGTAAATACAGGCCAGTTGCCAAGCACTCATGTTTTGCTCATGTGACCATGGGCAGGCTACAATGGTCATAAGTGCAATGACCAATTGTCAATAACTTTTTTGAGTGTATTGTGACTTCAAATGTTTGCTAAACAAACGGTTGTAAGTCAAGGGCTACCTGTATGCATATTATTCACATACAAATGTCTACTCTCTCATAGAATTGGGGCACTATGAATTAAAAATAGCTGTTGTACCTTATTTTGGCAGCCATTTTGGAGGGAAAAAACCTTCATCAGCAGCACTGAGAAAGAGAACTCTCATACATGAAAAGATGTCAGGCACTCTTTGAATATCTCCACAAATACAACAGATTTTGAACACGTTACGGTGGTTAATTGATCATCTGCATCTGCATAATCAGTCCAACTCTCCCCCCTCCCTCCTCCCAATTTAATTCCTACATACATTTAGCCACCCCAGGTTACATTTCCTGAAGTGAGGTTCAGCTTGTGAAAATTCATATGCCTTAAAGAAAATTTGCTAGTCTGAAAAAAATGTTACCAGATTCCTTCTAATTTTTTCCTTTCTAATGTGGCTGTCCCCTGACAGTACCTAACTCATACATGTAGCATTCTGCACTGCAGATTAAATATATGATCTTCTCAATTACCCTCTTTAAGGAAGAAATTGCTGGATGCTTCAAGTAACTGGTTTTGTACCAACATGATATCCATTTAAAACATGATGTCTTTAAGAAGTAATAGAGATGTCTAGTAAGTACATTTGCTCCAGATCTGAAACACCTTTCCTGCTTTGGATCTGAAAAGGTGCTCATTCCCACAGTCCAAATACTCTTGTCATGACTGACATTCAAGCTAATTTGACAGAACAAAGTCTGTTTATATCTTCCTATAAAGTATTGCAATGTGAGGATTCTACAATGTTTGGCTTTGGAGGAATTTTATGTGCAGCTGTAGCCATTTATCAAAAAAAAAAAAATTGGTAAAAATACAACTCCCCAATAGGTAAAACATTCTTTTCAAAAATAATGCAAATAATAATTCCCTAAATCCATTTTCTTTCATCTACTTTTTCAGTGAGATCAAAAATAACCTTCTCTCAGATCATTACACACTCTTTCTTGTCTAGAAAAATTAATTGTTTTTCTTCTTTGATAGGAAGCACAGCTACAACAATTACTTTTTAACAATCTAATCAGCCTTTTTTGGAGCTATCAACTGGAAGAGTTAGTTCCAGAGTTGAGCTTTATGCATCAGATTTTACTATCTTGATCTCTGGGATGGAAGACAAAGGCTGTTTGGTTTATTATTTTCACTGATGTGCTCAGAATAATTTGCAAAGAGCAATAGTGTCAGACTGTCAAAATACCATAGTAGTTGTGGTTCTGTAGAGCAGGAATATATTTCTGCCATTTTTCATATTTATCTGGAGTAGTTTTGCTTACTTAAACCACCTGCTAGCAACACTGCAAAAGAGTAACATGACCAAACAACTTGTGTATCATTTAGGTAGATACAGCTAAAAAGTATATCTTTAATTTGGAACTTATGTTGCCCACTCTCCTCCACTTCTGCTGCTGTGTATTTAGAGATTTTAGAGAAAGGCATCTGATTGCAAAACCCATAGTATGTTACAATGCCACCCTACATTCCAAATGTACTTTTGAATACAGATAGAACAATGGTTACAACCTGGTAGAAGAATTAATCAGTGGACTGGCTTGCCTTCAGAAATTGTGGGGGCTCCATCACTGGAAGTTTTTAAGAAGAGATTGGAAGTCATTTGTCTGAAATGGTAGAGGTCAGCAATCTGCTGCTCTGGAACTGCATGTGGCTCTTTCACCCCTCTGCTGCGGCTCCCTATCACTGAAAATATGTGTCACAACTGCCAATGTGCGACACCCACCGGCACGCAATTTATTGAGCTTTTCATCCCCCGGTAGGCCAACCATGGATAAATCCAAGAAAAGAAAAGTTTCAAAAGAAAACAGAATGTTTAATTCAACTATATATCCTAGTTTTGTGACTGCTCAGGAAATAGTCAGGCACGGGAAGGGTTTTGTGGCTCCTGGTGCTTTCTTTTCTGTGGGAAACAGGTCCAAATGGCTCTTTGAGTGTTTAAGGTTGCAGACCCCTAGTATTGGATCTCCTCCCTGAGCAGGGGATTGCAAGGTCCCTTCCAATTCTGTTACAGCTCCTTGATTTACAACAATTTGTTTAGTGATTGTTCAAAGTTACAACAGCACTGAAAAATGTGATTTATGACCATTTTTCACACGACTTTTTGAGCATTCCCCATGATCATGTGGTCAAAATTCAGATGCTTGGCAATTGATTCATATTTATGACCATTGCTGTGTTCCCAAGATCATGCAATCCCCTTTTGTGACCTTCCAACAAGCAAAGTCAATGGGGAAGCCAGATTAAGTTAGCAACAACTGGGTTACTAATTTATCAACTGCAGTGATTCACTTAACAACCATGGCAAGAAAGGTCATAAAGTGTGGCAAACTCACAAGAAATGTTTCACTTAACAACAGAAATCTGGAGCTCAATTGTGATTGAACGTTGAGGACTTATCTGTATTCTGTTGTGGTTTGATGGTAGGCAATTTCATTTCTTTCAAAATGCCCCAATTTCCTTGGAAATAATTAGACATGTTTAAAAATGTTGTGTCATGTGTATAGGTGACTTTAAGAAAAAAGAATTCTCCAAAGTGCTTATCAAATGATGTTTTTTTGCAAGCACTTTTTGGTCAGCTGGGGCTGATCACAGAATGATTCATTGTTTGTTCTCCATGCTCCAATATTAGCAGCAATGAAGATGACTGATAGGTTCCTCAAAGAAACCCATCAGTTGTGCAGAGTGGAAGTAACCACAATTTTCTACTAAGGTTGGAAAGCAGGATCCAATATGACAAAGTATGTTGATAATATATTGGTTTCCTGGATTTATAGATAAAGGTAAAGGTTCCCCTCATACATATGTGCTAGTCATTCCCAATTCTAGGGGGCGGTGCTCATCTCCGTTTCAAAGCCGAAGAGCCAGCACTGTCTGAAGACGTCTCCTTGGTCATTTGGCCGGCATGACTAAATGCCAAAGGCGCACAGAACACTGTTACCTTCTCACCAAAGGTGATCCCTATTTTTCTACTTGCATTTTTTACGTGCTTTCGAACTGCTAGGTTGGCAGAAGCTGGGACAAGTAATGGGAGCTCACCCCATTATGCGGCACTAGGGATTTGAATTGCTGACCTTTTGATCGAAAAGCTCAGTGTCTTAGCCACTGAGCCACTGTGTCCCTTGATTTATACTTGATGTTTAAGAACAAATTTGTTGTTATCTAGAACAACATTTTTCTGTAGATCACATATGAATAGGATTATTGGATAAGGACCACATATAGACATCAAACATTGCAGCATCAAGTGTACCTTCCTAGGCATTTTATTTCTTCTCTCCAGCATTTTCTTTCTTCTTCTTCTTCTTTGATCATTCTTTATGTCTCATCTTACCAGGCAACCAAAGGCTTTTAATCAACCTCACATATTAGGAGAAAAGAGATTAAAGACAATGCAGTTGCTGAAGGTTAAGGTGGGAAAGCAAACTGATCACAACCAGTCCATAATCTGAAGAGAGAGAAACAAAAAGTGGGGCTGAACAGCATCTCAGTTGATCTTTTTAAAAACAATATTGTGTGTGTTTCTGAAGTTGAGGTTTGGTGATCAAGTCCTGGTGGCCCCACTGTAGGCGGTAGATCCAACTAAGTTGCTGTTTTAAAAAGAATTATGCCTTTTTTCCACCTTTCTAGTAGTTCTTCTTTAGAGACTTGAAAGAAAATTTCTGCTGTACGGCTCATTGATAGAGACCGGAAAATTTAACTCCACACCCTTTCTTGGAACTGAAGTAGAAAAATATTGATTGGAGAAATCTGGTTAGAAAGCCCACTGGGAATAACTGTAAATTATTAGTAGGAGAACATATGGGAGCAAATGAATCAGAGAAAATGATGGAGTATAAAATGAGCTGAATAACAACCGGGTTGGATTAATTGAAATGCTCACCCAGTTTCCAAAAGGACCATTTGGGTACTTTCATTTCTGGCTACCATTATCATTTCTTCAGATGTTCATTCTAGAAATAACAATTCAGGCATACATATATGACCTACATCGTCTACAGTGGAATGATTCCACTGAAGGGGAATTAATCTGCCCTGATATTTCTCAGGGAAATTGATTTCTGTGCCTTGTGTAAAAGCAGTGTTGTCCAGCAGTAGCAAATGAGAACCAACTAATTAGTTCACTTTTCAGGGGGGGAGGGGGTGGGGGTGGCTCTTCAATGTAAGACCTATTATTTCCTCTATTCTTTCTTTGTTCTTTTTTGACCTCCTTTCCTTTGGCTCCCCTTGCCTTGTTTGCTGCTGACCTTGAATTTGTTGAGCAGGAAAGATAACCACCGATTAGGCATATGCAAACCTCTAGAGTTTAAAACTGGGATATTCCAAAAACACTCTGGAACATTCTGTTCCTAAATTGGTGAGTTTTCCTATTGCTACATTGGATCTTTGGTCTCTGTACATGAGAAAAGGAAAATCTGCACCTCTGTGGTTGCAAGGCAGGATAAGCTGCAGAACCCCCAAATCTTTTTTATGTCTATATTTCTTCTGACAGTTATCCTACCAATATTCATATGATTTATAATAGCACAACCTGAGCCTGGACACAATAGTACAAACACAATAGTACAAACACAAACTGCACCCCTCTGGGTTTTTTTTAAACTTTCCACTCTTTAAAGACAAAGCAAGCATATATACATGTAGGTAAGACCATTCTCCAGGCTAAATCAATCAATCAAACCTAATTCCTAATTTTTTTAAATTTTTTAAATTTGATTTATATGCCGCCCTTCTCCGGAGACTCAGGGCGGCTTACAATGCGTTAAGCAATAGCCTTCATACTTTTATATATTTTATACAAAGTCAGCTTATTGCCCCCACAAACTGGGTCCTCATTTAACCTACCTTAGAAAGGATGGAAGGCTGAGTCAACCTTGAGCCTGGTGAGATTCGAACTTACAGTAATTGCAGGCAGCTGGTTTTAATCACTATGCTTTTAGTCTGCTGAGCTAAACCGGGCTCTTTAGACAATTTAATCAATTTGCTGAAGAATATAGCAGAGAGCCATCAAAAATGCTGGTTGCAGTTTAAAATAAAGCAAACTGTAGACTTTACTAACAAAAACATTTCAGATTTACCTATCTCAGTTTAGCAAGAAGCTTTAATTAAATTTAAAAGGTAATTCCCTGTAATACCACCAAAGGGTTTAGTTTTTATGCTCCATGAGCCTCTTGAAATCCAGGAAGGGGTTACCCAAACTAGCTTTCTCCAGCTATTTGAGTAGCTTCCAGGAACAGAAATTCTAACACTAACAAAATAGTGTTTTAAATAACCTCTTTGTATGTCTATCAGAGATTCCTAAAATGCTTATTAAATGTAAATCTAAATAAATGATTCTAGGTATGTCCTGTGTATAGTGTCAACCCTGAAGCTGGCCTAGTTGAAGCCATCTTGGAGCTTCAGTGTTGCCACACTGGAGCGAGGGATAGGGCGGGGGAATTAGAGATAGCTGGGGTTGTGTAAAAATAAAATACTTTCCCCTGGGAACCAAGGATGTTCTCACACCTGGCTGGAGGAAGGAGGAGTGCTGTCACCAGATCAGCAGATGCTGCTTTGATTGGGCCATATGACTGTTTGGGATTGAGGGAAAAATGTTTACTTTTAATTACCGTATTTTTCAGAGTATAAGACACACTTTTTTCCCCTCCTAAAAGAGGCTGAAAAATTGGTTGCATCTTATACTCCAAATGTAGCTTTTTTGAAGCTTTTTTTCAGCCCTAATGAGGCGCTAGCAAGTGAAGCAATCTTCATGGTTTGCCTGTTTTTCTCATTGCTTCTCTCTCCAAAGATCATTTGTGCTTTAGAAGCTGTTTTTTTATCCCCAAGCAGGGAATAAAAACCAGCAAACTAATGTGCTGAAGCTAACCAGACTAAGGACGCTAGCCAGAAGAATACCTGGTAGGCAGATTTCCCCCCCCCCCCCTATTTTCCTCCCCAAAAACTAAGCTGCGTTTTATACTCTGGTGTGTCTTATACTCTGAAAAATATGGTAGGTGAAACCCAAGGAGTCCTTCAGAATTGGTTTTCACCAGTTATGTGCCAATTTGATAGAGCACTGATGTCAAACTCACATTGCCGTCACGTGACGTTTTGCTACGTTTTTCCCTTCACAGAGGTGGGCGTGGCCTGTGTGTGACACATCTGGCCTGCAGGTCACCAGTTTGACACCCCTGATGTCAACTGCCTACCATCCAATCATCCCAGGACCTATTGTTTTAAACTGGAAATAAAAATTTTGGAAGGCAGTAAACGTAGTTCAGAAGTACCCTAATCATATAAAATCTAGTTCATTACTTGTCTTGTAATTCTGTAAGGAATACAGAAAAGGAAAACAGCAGGCAGAACTGTGTATAGACCATGTGACCTTCATAGGTGATGGTAGGATTTCCTGATTTTTTTTCTTTATATTACATGTATATAATACTTGCAGTACAATGTTTGTATAAACTTTGCTACAATTTTAAGCAATGCATCACTGAATCACCCCTTCGAGATAAGATAGGTCAAGAAACAGACATTGCAGAGATTCCAGGAATGTTTGTTGTAGGGTATTACAAGTTTTCTTCTGTCACATCTTATACTAAACAAAATCAAGACAGGTTATCTTGAGTGTTTTTCTCACATTTGCTTCAGTTTTAGAACTACATCCCTCTTTTCCAAATATCTCCTTAACTTCTCATTCCTTTCTCCTCTCTGGCCTTTAATGGGTTTTTTTTCTACCTTACCAAGGAGGCTTCAGGACCAACAAGTAGCAATAGCAATAGCATTTAGACTTATATACTGCTTCACAGTACCAGGATGCGGTGGCTCAGTGTTTAAGACACTGAGCTTGTCGATCAAAAGGTTGGCAGTTCAGCAGTTCGAATCCCTAGTGTTGGGTAATGTACTGAGCTCCCATTACTTGTTCCAGCTTCTGCCAACCTAGCAGTTCGAAAGCACGTAAAAAATTCAAGTAGAAAAATAGAGACCACCTTTGGTGGGAAGGTAACAGCGTTCCGTGTGCCTTTGGCATTTAGTCATGCTGGCCACATGACCATGGAGACGTCTTCGGACAGCACTGGCTCTTCGGCTTTGAAACGGAGATGAGCACTGCCTCCTAGAGTCAGGAACGACTAGCACATGTTCGAGGGGAACTTTTACCTTTACCTTTTTACTGCTTCACAGTGCTTTACAGCACTCTTGAAGCAGTTTACGGAGTCAGCATATTGCCCCCAACAAACTGGGTCCTCATTTTACCCACCTCGGAAGGATGGAAGGCTGAGTCAACCTTGAGTCTGTCAGAATTGAAGAAATCAAACTCCTAGCAGTAAGCAGAGTGAATCTGCAATACTGCATTCTAACTACTGTGCCATAACAGCTCTTTGAAATAAAAATTGTTTTTTAATTGTTATTTTTCCTATACTGTGTTTTATTGCTTGTAGGCTGCCTAGAGTCCTGGTGAGCAAGTAGGCGGCTATATAAATTTTCTAAATTAATAAATAAAAGTTTTTGGGACTACTTGCAGCCGTAGAGCTGTGAGTTGTCTAGTCTCACTTTAAAGTTGGACCGGAGCTTTAGAACCAAGTACCTGAAGGACTTGCATCTTCTCAGATTTGCCTGAATGTTACATTCTCTCACGCCTATATTCAAATCATGTTTTCAAATGCCAAATGAAGATCATCAATATGCAGAAAAGTCTGGTCAAATAAATTCATTTGATTGAGGCCATTTTTTTAAAAAAAAGCATCTGAATTGAATAAACACACTTTCAAATGTTTATCTCAGGCTGGTCTCTCAAGCACTTTGTTAGATAGTCTTAAGATTTAATGATTTTCCCCAAGTTATGAATTTATGGATCCCACCATTTTTACTGTTTTACTTTTTATCTCTTTCATTTTAATTTTAATGTTTCAAATACTTATGTTCAGAGAACTCTAGATAGATTGGGATGATTAAAAATATAATAAAATGTAAAGAAAAGGAAAAGAAATAATTTTCCTATTCAGTTTACCCAAACCTTAATGCATGTAACCAAGATTCTTTTCAATTTGATGGATATTTACTACATTCTATGGGATTTTCTTCCCCATAATGCTTTGGTTTATACAGCATTCAATTATCACCAATTCACTTTTACTGTGGTTATTTACTCTTTTTGGTTTTATGAGAGACTCAGAATTGCCAAAACAGTAGAGAAACATGTAATCCAACTAATTCTGTGGTAGACGTTTATGAAAAAGCCATTTTTAGTTTTTTAAAAATATATCTTCAGATTAGAGCTCCCCCACAAAAGATTCCAAGTGAAATTTATCCTTGCCCCTGAAATATTTTTTTAGTTCCATCTACAGGACTCACTCTTCTCTTGGGCTTGATGTCACTTCCTTGGGATTAATTGTTCACCTTCACATTCCATGCTATTAAGAATGAATTAACAGCCTGCTCATTACCCTTTCTGCTAGAAAAACATTGATGTGTCCACCACAAAACACTCTGTCAATGACAGCTGGCTTTAGAATGGATGTAAGTTTGAAACAGGATACTGTTATGTTCTTTTAACAGGCTGCCCCTTTCACAAACAAAAGCTATAATCTGCATCCTTAAAAGGACTCTGGCTAAATGGGGCAACTCCAGAGAAAAGAGTGGACAGTCTTGCATATTGTTTGAAATGTTCTCCCTCATATAAGCCAATATTTAATCTAGTTTTAAACTATTTGGATAAAACAAAATGGCAACCCTGTTTAAAAGGTGTTTTTGAATTGAATATGAGAACTTTCTGAAGTTTCAAGAACTTCTGAAATCACACTCCCTTCTCATTAAATCATACCCTTTAAAATCTACCCCATTTAAAATCTAAATATGCCAAACAGAATTTAAAAGAAATTCAAAAGTTATGATTTTAAATACCCAGTAATTTGGTTCAAATGTTTGTTGCTAATTCTAACTAGTCCAAAATACTAAATATATTTTATGTGACCTGTTTTATGCATCTGTCATGCCATTGGTGAATTGAAGTCCTGAAGAACAATTGTGATAGACAGAAGAAATATTATTCCATTAAACTGTCTCAGAAGCTTATTACAGTTCTTGGTGCTCTCTAATAAGCTTGGTTATTTTCTTGCAGATGTTTCATTACCCAGACTAGGTAACATCATCAGTGTTAGTTTGGGTAATGAAACATCTGCAAGAAAACAAGCAAGCTCAGAGAGTGACAGAGAGCCATCATTTCAACCCTGAGCTACAAATATTCTCCTTTACTGGTTATTGCTATATTCCCAAAGAAAAGTGATTGGTGACAAGAAAAGTGAAGGAAGAGAATGTGAAACCAGTTAACTAGCTGTATACCAACTCTTTCTACCAGAAATGTTAATGCAGCGACACATTTGTGTAATACAATTATTTTGCAAGTTGCACTGACTTCCAGCAGCCTTCCAGGAGCAATTCAATATTTTAATTGTTACCTAAGAGATTGGTTATTTGTGGAACTGTCTGTCTGTTATTTGCGCCCATCCCATAAGATCTGGTAGGGTCAGGATGATTTTGAATCCCTTCTATTAAACAGTGCCATCTGGTGAGATCCAGGAGGCATGCTTTCCCTCTCACTGTGTCTGCCCTGTGGAACAGCCTATCTCCCAAGATACAGCTAGTCCCTACCCTGGTCTTTCGTAAGGCTATGAAGACCTGGCTATTCTCCCAGACATTGGACCAGGTGGTTAAGGGAGCTCATTTTCAGTTGGTTATGTATTCAGTTGACTGCAGGGTTTATTAATTATTCATACAGAAGCTTGCACGGTATTGCTTTGCTATTTTTGTTATTACCCATAATTTTAACTGGTTATAAACCATCCAGAGTCACATGCTGAATGGACTACCCTGGTAGTTACCATACTAGTAGGTAGGTATTGATAGATAGATGATAGATATAGATAGATAGATAGATAGATAGATAGATAGATAGATAGATAGATA
>WNWU01000001.1:16999326-17025592 GCA_012654045.1 Ptyas mucosa | reverse complement strand
ATAGATAGATAGATAGATAGATAGATAGATAGATAGATAGATAGATAGAGATAATAGAGACAGACAGACCTATCCACACACAGAGTCTGTGTCAGTGGTGAAATCCAATTTTTTTTACTACCGGTTCTATAGGCATGACTTAGTGGGCATGGTGTGGCTTGGTGGGCATGGCTTGGTGGATATGGCAGAGGAAGGATACTGCAAAATCTCCATTCCCACCGCACTCCAGGAGAAAGCTACTGCAAAATCCCCATTCCCTCCCCACTCCTGGGGGAAGGATATTGTAAAATCTCCATTCCCTCCCCACTCTGGGGCCAGTCAGAGGTGGCATTTGCCAGTTCTCTGAAATACTCAAAATTTCCACTACCGGTTCTCCAGAACCTGTCAGAACCTGCTGGATTTCACCTCTGGTCTGTGTCTATCTGCCTGTCTCTGTTCGTGCATGTACACAGTGTGTTTATGTATGAAAGAAAATAGTTGGATAATGGAAAATAAAAATAATTTGTCATATACCCCAACAAATATTTTTATCAATTGTTATTAATTCAAGTAAATATTGGAGATTTGGACCCTGCCTTATACCTTTGGGAGTGTGTTTCTGTTAATTGTATATAGATAGATGCTCATATATATGACACATGCTAGTGTGTCAGATATGTTTATTGAGTAGGTGGGGAAAATCTCTAAGACTGGTTTCAGCTAGAGTTGGAAACTCTGCAGTTCAGAGATAGAGAACCTGGCAATTTGTCTATGATTAGAATTTTATTTTTGTCTATTCTTCCATTGATGAATGCCAACTTAAATTTGTATTAATAAAACAGTTGAGATTTAAGCCGTATGTATTTTCTCAAATGAACACCAGAGGGTGCACTTTTCTGCAACTTGAATTTAAAAGTTCACCTGCAAAATCAGCCTACAACAGATTTTCTTTCTTTGCTTTCTCTGCTTTGTCAATAAGAAAAGCCAAAAAAGTCTGGAAAGTGGATCTGGCAATATTTTTGTAACCTGCCCAGAGTTACTGGGCAGCCATATAAACTTTATTAAATAAAGTAAAGTAAATAAATAAACAAATGAATAAATAAATAAAATAAATAAATAAACACATGGGGTTGGCAAAAGAGAAGAAAAAGACCTGGAGAAAAATCATAAAATACAAAGACCTTAACTGTGGCAAAAAAACCCCATGAAGATAGTACCAACAGTAGCAATATTAATAGCACATTGGGTGCAATCCCAAAACATCTGGGGCACCACTTGAACATCATAGACATAGACAAAATCACCACCAGTCAATTACAAAAATCAGATTGACTTGGAACAGTTTACATCCTGCAATAATATCTTTAATACCATCAAATAACAACTTCTGCCTAACCCAGCTCTTTGGGAAGGACTCAATAAGTGGATAAAAATGCCAAATCCAGTCTAAACATCTTGCTGACTATGCAACAAACCATAATAAGTTATTAATAATAAGTAAGTAAATAATGAAATAAAAGTTTATTGCAACTAAGCCAGATTAGTTCTCAAATATAGCTGGCATTGTGGGATCATAGAAATGTCAGCGTGGTTTTCTTGGGTGTAAAAACGCTTTTGAAAGTTTTTGAGTTTCTAAGAATTCTTTAGCAGCTAAGATGATCAAAAATCTTTGAAAACAAAAGGAGAGTGGAAAGGAAATAAGATTGATGTTGTTGCATTTTAATCTTAAAAGTTAAGGGTGGAGAGACTACAAAAAGTAGAGCTGAGCCTTAAGGTATAGAAAGATATTAAGATGGACCAATGGGAAGGATTTCCAGAATTTGAATATTTTGCATAATCTAATAGCACATTGGAAAGGTAGATAAAATTAATCTTGTTGTCACAAAAATGGAAACACTTAAGTCATACAAGCATGCAGTATTTTCTACATATTACTATATTTATAGATTTGCTAGATTTTCCATGGAAATCCCAGGTTAATCTTAATTATCAGAGTAAACATATCTAAGTCAGGAGAATAATGAAGACATTACTTGAAGAAAAAGCAAATAAGTATGAGGACTATTTTTTAATTCAGTCTGTTCTGAACTAGAAAGCAATACTGTAGATGTGTACAGTATTGTGAACTTTATATATAAAGTTCTTTTATTTTTTCTTGTTTTTTCCTTCATTTCTCATGAGCGGAGAAGCTTTGTCTTACCTATTTGTCATGCCTTTTTTTCAACTTCAAATGATCTCACATTTGTTTATTCCCAAGTGTCCCCACATATGTTTTATGGTTCTCTAAAACAAAAGTAGCAGTCCCTGAGAAATCTGTATGAGGACAAGTGAACTTGCAGGCATCCTGGCTTCCACATATAAATCTCTCCAGCAATGGGGGAAAGAACACAAAGAGACAAAACTGAAAATTACATCTAAGAAGAACACAAATATTGCTTTAAGACGTTCAGTTGCTGATAAGGGTCGAGCAGGAGGAAATCTACTTATATAACTACTCCCCAAGTGCACGTTTTCAAGGCTGCAAATGGAAAGTGCCAGAGAAGTAATTTAGAAGCACATGACTTATTTCAGACCTGGAAAGTCTGTGTTAACTTTCTAGGATAGCTTCCTGGTTGTCTTATCACTTCCTTCCCCCTGCTAGAAGATTATACTTCTTATATTTCATTAGTGTGGCCACAGTTGACCTCGGTTCTAAGTTTTAGAATGATGTGCTGGTTTCACTAACTTGGAGTAGTTTTCAATTTTTTTAAAAAATGGTACTTGATACATGATAGGACTAAAAATAGAATTGAAGAATTGTGGTTCTCTTTCCTCTCGCTTCTATTTAGATACCTGGATATGGTTATCATGCCTCTTCTCAGTTTTGCCCTGGTGGAATCTCACTAGCCTAAGACTTTTGCCTATTCATTTTGTTGGTATAGATTTGTGATAACCATGTACAGTATCAGTTTTATCCACTGGGGTAAGGAGATTAAAGAGGGGGATATGGGTTTGAGCATACAAAAATCCTTAGTATCTCTATATTCAACTGGTAAAGTCCAGCAGCGGTGAGCCAATCCGTCAAAGTCTACTAAACTGGACTAGCAACTTCAGTGGATAGACTCGGCATATAGCAGTTCTACATATTCCTTCTTCTCTCTCCCAACAACTATAACCAAAAAAGACTATTGGTCTCTCTTTAGTGTTTTCTAATCATTTGTTTGGGAAACCTGTCAAATATTTCTTCCTCAAATAATAGCAATGTATTTTCTTTTGATAATAACACGTGCCAACCTGCTATAAACCTAGAAGATTGCATTATCTTTGTCTTAAATGTTACTACCGCATAAGGAACACTGCATTTTAAAGAGAAGCAAAAATTACATCAGCTTCCAATTCTCAGAAATGATATGCCCCATTTTGTGGATTGATTTTTATCTGTCAGTCTGGTTTGTTATGAGGGGCATATAGACATTTCCTTCCATCTCATGAGAGTTCCCTTCCATCAAGGGGCGCAATTGTTGGACTGTGCTTAAGGCATAGATTGGCCTTAATCAGGCACTGCCCAAGAATAGTAATGATTTCTCAAGATTTATCAATTTATTAGGGCCTTTTTTGTGCGTGCTAAACTTTATACTTGAAACTTTCTCCCTAAATATCTGAATAAGTATTATTTTATCTGTCAAACTCCGGCTCATCTTTTTCACAAAATCTCTGGCTTTCCTACAGTAGTTTTGATCTCCCTTCCTTGCTAAAGCTAAACTAATTGGCTAATAAAACTAATAGTCTTGTTTTTCTCCAAACAGTTGAAACCTCTCCGTTCTTTAAGCCATAATGCACAGGGAAGTAGGCATATCTAACCTGGCCTGCCAGAATCTAGATGACTACTAGATGGGATCACAAATATATTGGCTGTCATCTAATGGCAGTCCAGATTTTTGCAGCCTAGATATCGTACACTAAGAAGCAAACAAGCTCTGGCCTGCAAGCCGCAAGTGAGTCCCAAACCCTTGTTCTATTAATCTTGCAGAAGACCTTGGGATCATGGAAGTAAAGCCTGGCAGCAAAAGAATTAATACTGATGCTACCGAAATTGCTAGAGCACAATTCTGTTATTAAAACTGTTCCAGAAATTGTTCTTCTGCAAAAGACGTTTCTTTGATCACAACTCTAGTGGAACAGTTTCAAAGGTTATGCTAAATAACAGTACCTAACGAATTTTGGCTGATCTGAACCAGTTGGAACTGGTTGTTACATGGATAAAAGAGCTCCAGGAAATCCAACAGCTGTAAGTTTGTTTTGTGTCAAGAAAACTGTTATCTGGGTTCATAAAGTTACTAAGTGTCAGGCTTGGCTTGAAAGTGACTTGACCTTTATCTGCCTAGGTCAAAACTTTCAGCCCTCAGAATAAGGATTTGCTTTCCTTATGTTATTCTACATAACATAAATAGCAATTTGATGATAATGATAAGACTAGCAACAATGTAATTAAGAATTATAATTTCAAAGTAAATCTAGTTAGAGCAATAGAATAGAACAGAATAGAACAGAATAGAATAGAACAGAACAAGAGTTGGAAGGGCCCTTAGAAGTCTTCTAGTCCAACCCAATACTATTTCAGACAAATGGTTGTCCAATCTCTTCTTTAAAATCTCTTCCAGTGTTGGAGCATTCACAACTTCTAGAGACAAGTTGTTCCACTGATTAATTGTTCTAACTGTCAGGAAATTTCTCCTTAGTTCTAGGTTGCTTCTCTCCTTGATTAGTTTCCATCCATTGCTTCTTGTCCTGCTGTCGGGTTCTCTGGAGAATAGCTTAACTCCCTCTTTTTCGTGGCAGCCCCTGAGATATTGGAACATTGCTACCATGTCCTTATTTTCATTAAATTAGATATACCCAATTCCAGCAACCGTTCTTAAACGTCATAAAAGTGACTAAATTATTGTAGAAAAACTTGAATATTTTGCCTCTGTTAAACCTATGATTATTCATATTGTTTAAGATTTATTCGCATTTATTCCAGCTAGCTGGGCTGGCTTGATCCGATCCTCTCGGTTTTAATTGAATTTGGTTTTAATTGGGTATTTTAAATTCTTGGGCCGAAATTATTTAATGTCTTTTAAATTGTTTTAAATTTTATATGTTATGTTTTACCTCGGCTTTTCACCCACCTGAGTCCCGCTGGAAAAGGGTGGTATAAAAATTTAAATAAATAAATAAATAAATAAATAAATAAATAAATAAATAGTTTCTCCCTAAAGTATATTTCTAAATTTATATCTCATTCTATAAATGCCAGCACCTGCATTAGTTTAATCTTCTAGCTTCTCATCTTTCCTTATCTCATTTTTCATTTGGTGCTTGGTCTCTGAATACATATAGTTCAGAAACATGAAACAGGCATCACTTGAGCAAAAGTGGTTGTAAATTTTATGAGTTGTCATTAAACAGCACCGATGCCACGAATACCCCATTGAAATGAATAGTTCAGTTTTGGTACAACGATGTGGGGGTAGAAGAGGCAGCCCAGAATTCATATTAAAAGATATTTAACAAGAAAAATATTGAAAGCGACTTTAAGCGAATGAACCATGAAAATGGCCCCTTCATTTTAATTAAGCTACTGTATGTAAGCTATCCAAAGTTCTCCAAATGTTTTTCTTTAAATACAGCATAGGCCAAACCAATTAAGTGTAACAAATATAAATTGAAGTGGAATGTAAACTTCTCAGAGTTCTTTATTCAGATTTAAGCCCATTTGAAATGATAAAATATGTCAGCTTCGTAAGAATTGAACACTTTTTAAAATATATGAAATTAATTCAATATATTAACATAATTTATAATGAGGCAAAAATACAACGTATACTGTGCATCTCTGCAAAGTAAAAGCAACCAATAAAAATCTAGTTGGCAGCTGTGAGCAGAGTAGGCCTCTTTCAGCTCCTTGGATATTCTTCTCAGAAAAAAAAGCTATTCTCAGTCTGGAAGCCATTTTTTTTTTAGCTTCCTCACTGCCACATATTTTAGCCTGGGAAATTGGGAGGGGGCTTTTCGTTGGAGCAGTAGAAGCTTAGCCATAACAACATTCCTTACTCTGGGAGTCAAGGACATTTGCCTGCACCTGGATGGGAGTGACTGAGGATTGTCTCCAGTTGCACTTGAAGAATGGATTGGACCATGTGATGAACTTGTGGGTATTGAGCAGAGTTGTGAACTTTCAACTGGGTGGGGAAAACCTGGAAACCTTCAGATTTGGGGTTTCCCAGATGTGCCAACATGACATCTCTAATAAAGTTGAATTTTGAGGAACTTATTGCATTGGAATTTTATTTTGTTGGAGGTATTTTTTGGAACCCTGACAGCTATATCACTTCACTCCAAAAGGGAAGTAGGTTTGTCTATACTATCAGCTGATGGGAGTTAGGAAACCTGCCTTTTCAGTGGCAATCTCTGACTTATGGAACACTCACTGCCCCCTGAATTCAGCAAGCCTTTAACCTTTTTGAAGAGCTGGCTTTTCCTCCAAGCACTGAAAGAGAATTGGATAATTACCCATTAGAAGTTTGACTGGGTACCAAGTCTTTTTTGTTTTTAATGTGGCGTAGGAGGCTAATGCCTCCTACAAGGCAGCATTTAACATCCAGCTGCCTGCAATTACTGTAAGTTTGAATCTCACCAGGCTCAAGGTTGACTCAGCCTTCCATCCTTTCTAAGGTGGGTAAAATGAGGACCCGGTTTGTGGGGGCAATAAGCTGACTTTGTATAAAATATACAAAAGTATGAAGGCTATTGCTTAATGCATTGTAAGCCGCCCTGATTCTCCGGAGAAGGGCGGCATATAAATAAGAATAAAAAAATTTTTAAAAAATTAAAATTAAATTAAAATGTTTTAATCCGTTTAGTTTTTAGTTTTAAAATGGTTTTACAAGTTATTTTAACTTTTGATTGAGAGCTGTCCAGAGTTGGTTAGAAGATGGGCAATTATAAATGTGCTAAATAAATCATCATGTATAATAAGTATTAGCATCCAACCCATTCTACTCTCTCAATTGGCTTTTTGTTCCATAGATGGGGAAGAAATTGAGGTAGTGACAGATTTTATTTTCCTGGGCTCCAAGATCACCTCAGATGGGGACTGTAGCCAAGAAATTAAAAGACGCTTGCTCCTGGGGAGGAAAGCTATGGCAAATCTAGATAGCTTACTAAAAAGCAGAGACATCACCCTGCCAACAAAAGTGCATATAGTCAAGGCTATGGTTTTCCCAGTTGCAATGTATGGCTGGACCATAAGGAAGGCTGAGCACCAAAGAATTGAGGCCTTTGAACTATGGTGCTGGAGAAGATTCCTGCGAGTTCCTTGGACTGCAAGGGATCAAACCGGTCAGTCCTAGAGGAGATCAACCCTGACTGCTCTTTAGAAGGCCAGATCCTAAAGATGAAACTCAAATACTTTGGCCACCTAATGAGAAAGAAGGACTCACTGGAGGAGAGCCTAATGCTGGGAAAGATTGAGGGCAAAAGAAAAAGGGGATGACAAAGAACGAGGTGGCTGGATGGAGTCACTGAAGCAGTAGGTATGAGCTTAAATGGAATCCAGAGGGTGGTAGAGGACAGGAAGACCTGGACGTCCATGGGGTCACAATGGGTAGGACACAACTTTGCAACTAACAACAAGATACGGTAGTATAAATGGCATTTTCTGACTGGGCAATGAGAAACTGATTGCTGAAGGTTTATTGTAAAGCACCAAAAATTGTTTGATATGGGCAATATAGAAATACTTGGAATTAAGATATATGAATTCTGACATCATCATTGCAAAACAGTTTCATTTAAATATTTTATAATAAAATCTATGATTAACAGATCAAATAGTCATTGATAAAAGGGAATAGCATGTATAACTTGTTGATATCTGTAATTCATCTCCTCTCTCCCCAAAATACTTGTATCTAAAAATAACAAAGGGGGTCACTGAAAGACAAGATGTAATTCTAATCTGTCTACAGCAGAGGTCTTCAAACTTGGCAGCTTTAAGACTTGTGGACTTCAACGCACAAGAAGGTTTTCTGAAAGGTTAGAGACTTTGGAATAACATGGGCTGGAACATGGGGAACAGAGAAATCACTCAAAATTAAATATAGGCATTTTTTCCCATTTACAATTCTTGGGATTCAAGTTAATTTAAACGTGTAGCTTGTCCGTATTTCTTTATAAATGCTTTCACAAACTAAACTAATGAGAGCATGAGGACTGTACTTTTTGATACTTCACTGTGGCATCTTGTCAAAAGATATATGAATGTGCAGTCAAAACAGGGAAAGAAACCAATGTTCCAAGTCATGTAACTTTAACAAGGAAATGTTCTTCTCCAATCACTGCAGCTCCAAACTGCTGATTTAGTTATGACATTTGAAGTTTATTATTATAGATTATCATAAGCCACCTTCCATATGAAATATTTTGTATTTCCCTGTTTTTCATGGCTTACACAAAGAAGTCAGAAGATTTAAGATCTTCAGTGCAAAACTATCCACTCTTCAAAGTTTTGAGGAAAGCTTTGAGAAAGTCCAGCTTGCCAATAACTTCACTTTTTACTAATGGGCCAGCAAGCTTATTTCATCCAGCTCAGATAAACCTTACATTTCTTTTTGAATTGGCTCTACTTTTCACCCCACCCCCAAATTTTGAATTATTTTGTGTTTGTTGTCCAACATCAACAAAACATGTTTTGTGAAGAATTCTGACCTCCACCACTGGAAACCATAACACATGTAGCGGATCACTCTGAAGTACTAAGTTTAGAGAATTTGTGCTGGCAGACAGACTTAGCATGATCTAACACTGCTGGGAATCTCCTTTGCACCGTGTTGGTCTGAATTAGAAATGCTCACATTTTGAATACCTGAACACCACCTGGGAAAAAATAAGAGATGAGCTAAGATTTATTGTCACCCTAGTGATGGCTATATAAACTTAAACTAATTCACTCCATCAATGTTTATTGAGACAGAGTTTCCAGGTTCTGAGGCAAACCCAACATGTTCTAGAAAACTGATGGGTTTTCAGGAAGTTTTGAATTGGTCATCCAAGAAGCAGAATCCAAGAAGCACTAAGTAGATATTTGCTTGGAGTAGCAAGATTCCTTGACACAATACACTCTGGTTACAGAATTTATCCATTTTCTAGGTCAAATACTATAGTGAATCCTCTAACCAAACGGGATGAATTTGTACAAGGTAGTGAGCCACAATATAGTTAACACTGACACAACTTAGCATGTTGTGCAAATGTGGTGACAAGATATTCAACAAGTATGATTTAAGTGTGTAACATGAACACAGCTATCTAATGTATGCATACACTTAACAGCCCCCCCCTTTTTTTTTACAATTATAGACAATTAAATGTTCCATCCTTCCTTGCATAGACTCTCCTATAGTCAGCAGAAGATAGTCTTTGCAGTCATTGATTGCAATTTCCAGGCAATGGTATGCATGCCTCTGAATTTGTATGTACACTCCCAAAGCCTGCTGAAGATTGTGCAAAGCCCAGAGAATGTAGGAATCTTATCAAGATAGTATATAGATACAAATACAAACAAACACGCATTGCAGGGAACATGCAGTTCTTGCAAAGAGCTACTTGGGGTGTTTTGCAAAGGGTTAGCATTACTTTCCCCTATTCAGAATAAGTGATAGATTATTCTTAGCTCTCAGATTTCCTTAGCAACAACCAACTGCATATAGAGATGGATTATATATTCTATACATGTGAGCTATTACATCCTTTGTAAAGAAAGTAGCATGTACCGCCAGCTGTGCTTTCTCCTGCGCTTCAGGACAGATTTGTGACTTCTTCAACCACAGCTTCATCAAGCTTGTCAGTAGAGTGTGTAGGCTAGCCCTTGTTTCCTTTGATGCATCATTTCCTAGGTTTATATCTGAATGGGCAAACATAATATTTTGACCAGATTTTCCTGTTATTTTTAAAGCTGACTTACCAGAATTTTCCTTTGCTATCAATTAAGCTGGAAGAGAACATGCAGGGCTCTCTGCTTATAGGCGAGTTAAGAGAACCTCTGCCATGAAATCATGAAAAGAAGGAGACGTCCAAAGGTAATCCATTGCAGCATACAACCAAACAGGGCTGCAATTGCCAAGAGGGATATGGCTGAGGATCAAAAATGTTTTACAAAACAGAAACATTCTGATAAGAATAGAAGGATGTTCATTTTCAAGCTGTAGATAAAGATATGAATTACAGTTCTTTCTCCGAAGAGTGCAAGCGAAAAAGGCTTAAAGCCCAAACTCAGTCTCTGTCCAGAAATTCATTAAGTGGAAGAAAATATAACCAGGTGTCTTCTGGTCAATGCTACATTTTGTCTGTTCTTTCTACTACTATTGATATCCTCCGGCTTTAAATTGCATCTGCATAGAGTACCAGCAATAGTAAATTTGCATTCAGGCAGCCATGGATTCCAAGATCTTGCAACGAAGTGTGGGAGAAAAAGCAAAAGGGGCTGGCATTCTGTTCTCTCGGTCTTTGTCAAGCTACTGTTTTTCCCTGAAAATAAGACCCTCTCATATTTTTTTGAACCCTGAAATAAGCACTTGGCATTATTGCCATGCACTCAAAAGCCCGATTGGGATTATTATCAAGAGATGTCTTATTTTGGGAGAAACAGGGTACCAGGGCAATTGACAGATCATGCATTTAAAAAAATGCCATACAAATTCATAAGTTCAGATCATTTAAAAAACAGATTTGAAAGTAAAAACCAATTGAAGGAGCTGCAAAATGCAGAGGTTTTAAAGCTTTGAAGGAATGCTTCTTTGGAACAGAAGTCTGTGCAAAGCATACCTTCACACTCCCTCATGAAGTCATATGTCCACTACTTATAAAACAGAGCAGCCATGTTGCGTCTTTTTACATCACTCCAAGGCCTATTCACCTTGAGAGCAGTCTCTTCGCCCTAAATAGATGAATAATCTTCCCAAGCAGATTTGTGTAGATATTTTAAAAAGGGGTAAAAATATCAAACCCTGTGATACCCTACAAGGAATGACCTCTCATCTCTCATGAACACCAAATAGCACTGCCCGCTTAAAACTGAGTAGAAACAGTAGCTCTATTCCCAAATCTTACAGAAAGTCCAGAAAGATATTATGGTTGATGGCATCATACAGCACTGAGAAGGAGAACAAGGAGACCCAGAAACCCCCCCCCCCAAATAAAGCTCAACCAAAGTCACTTCCATCCCATGCCAGGCCTGAACTCTTGACTGAAAGGGGTCCCAATAATCCACTTTGTCAGGACACCATGAAAATGGAGCCTAGTGTGTTCTTTGCAATCTTTCCTCAGAAGGGAAGGTTGGACACAGGTCTGTAGTTGTTCAAAACAGTTGGATTCAAGGAAAGTCCCATCATGAGGGTCTGCACCAATGCCTTCACTGGAGGACTTGATATAACCTTTCCTTTCAAGAAAACACTGACCATTTCCAGATCCAGACACTTATATACTCATATGCTCTACCTCCTTTCTCTCTCCCACCTCTCCCACACAAACACATACAACTACAGAGAGCTCTCTGAAGAAGCCAAGTATGACATGAGTCCATGTCACAAGTGGTGGAACTCATGCTAAAGAGCAACCTATCTGGTTTGTTTGTTTGTTTGTTTGTTTGTTCAGAGGGTGGAGACATTATCCCTAACCCCATCAGCCCCACCAAGTCAATACTCAGGAATATTTAAGGGAATGTATTTAAAAAATTTGTCCAAATACATCCTTCTACCCATTGTCCCCAATGCAGTACAGCACCTTAAATAATCCTGCTATACGACATCTTGACAATCCAATAAGGCAGTGGTGGGTTTCAAATTTTTTTACTACCAGTTCTGTGTGGCTTGATGGGTGTGGCATGGCTTGGTGGGCGTGGCAGGGGAAGGATACTGTAAAATCTTCATTCCCACCCCACTCCAGGGGAAGGTTATTGCAAAATCCCCATTTCCTCCCAATCAGCTGGGACTTGGGAGGCAGAGAATAGATGGGGGTGGGGCCAGTCAGAATTTTTACTATCGGTTCTCTGAACTACTCAAAATTTCCGCTACCAGTTCTCCAGAACTGGTCAGAACCTGCTGAAACCCACCTCTGCAATAAGGACAGAAAAGTACTGTTGTTTCTGAACTGCTAAAAGGTATCCTAACCATCACTTCTGCTTTATTTTCACAGATAGCATCAGACCCACAATCCAATACTTTACAGATTATTTGTGCTCTGCCACACTCACTGCTCTAATTAGCTATGCCCATTGAGATTATATTAAGTTGTAGTTAACATTATTTTCTTCAGTCCCCTTTTAGGAATGCCATACCTTTTTGGTATTTATACATGAAAAAGAAAGATTATATATTATGAACAGTGTAGCCCAACAGCATAACACTTATGGATGTATTTTCTTAGTAGAGTCTTGTCAATATAAAGCAGCATTAAAACAAAAACACAATCCTGTGTTCCTTTAGAACTACCAAATTGGAAGATAATAAAGATGTAAGATTTTCCCAAAGAAACGAGCACAACATTGAAAAAAAGAATCAGGATTATTGCAATGAACATTGGATGCCTTCTTTAGAAGAAAGAGGGCCCCTGAACAATGGAAAAGCAAAGATTTTTTAATAGGAGTTGTGGTGGAAAATCCTAAGGATCTGACTGGCTGGCCAGTTTCAGAAAGTTGGCAGGTCATTTCTTCAGGCATTTTAATGTTCGGTGGTTTTAAATAAAATTATGAGGACACAACATTTTACAACACTGGAAATCCTTTTATATTTTTTAATATTAATTTTCATTCCAACTATGTACTGTGATATGTATTTGAGTGGCTTGTAATATTGTTTTGCTTTAATTTTGTTTAAATTACATTACATTGATTTATGGGAAAATATAATGAAGAATGGGATAAATTTGAAACTAAATCAATGGGAGTAACTTAAAATATTTTCAGTGAACTCTTTTGTCTTTTAGGCTCTTTTAGTAAGAGTTTTGATCTGAATAAGAGTAATAAAAAAAAACAATTTGAGCACTTTCATAAATCACAGAGAAAGCTTTCAGACAATCCAATCCAATTTCTGGGAAAAGAAATTTGTTAAAAGGTTCTGGGAACATCTCCAGTAAATAGGTATTATAATACCAGTAGGTGGCACTCAAATCTGTATAGCACAACTCCTTCTGACAACATGGCTTTGTTGTTTCCTGAAAAGACTTTTTAATTTCCAAGTATCTCTTTCTCTGCCTCTCCCACCTCCCTCAAAACAACTTCTGGAATTGAAATAAAAGTTTTCCCTTTCAATACTCTGCAACCGTACAGTCAGCCAAGGGTCTGCTACCTTCTATACAGCTAAACTCCATAATAAAAATGCTAGCTACATTCATCTTTTATGTTTTCTTCATATTCACTTATCCAAGATTTAACTCAATGGAGTAACAACCCAATTACACTCTAAATGTGTTGGACCTTGGTTTTGAGAAAATTCTCAAAAGGTTGTGCACGATCAGGGTGCAATACAATCCATTGGAGGTACCGTAAGGTAAAGAAGCTTGTCTTGAAGTATGAATTTCTATACATTATGAATATCCTCCCTGTTCTGAAACATCAGCTTTTTACTGTATTTTGCAATTGCATTGGAAACATTAACAGGCACATACATTAAACATGTGATTTATATCCTAATAACAAGGGTATATATCCCTCCTGGAACTGACTCTGGCTTCACTTCAATGAACACTAAGATGTCAAAACTTAAGTGATGGGGCACTTTTAATTTATTATTTAATGGGGGAAATAGCCACAGCCTGGTTTTCTAGATCAAACTGTGGTCACAAAGTATTTTTATACTGTAATTTAGTAAATTACAAACTGAGATGGGTTGATTTGTACATACCACAATGTTCAGTCTTTTGTGAACTCCAAGGAAACTGCAGAGCATTTCCTCACCCTCGTTTGACTAAGCAGTCCAAGGAGTAGTACTAAAACCCCTAGTTTTCCTTTGTCATTGAGGTTTCTTTATACCACAATTTGTGTTGTTGTAAATACTCAAGTAAAATAAACTTGTCTCAAGAATAATCTTAGATTCAGAACAGCTGATTTCCATCGAATAAATTTTGCACCCATGCTGAACATAGGGAAGGGACCTTGGAGGTCTTCAAATCCAACCCCCTGCTTAAGTAGGATACCTTAAACCATTCTGGACAAATGGTTATCCAATCTTTTCTTGAAAACATCCAGTGTTAGAATGCCTACAATTTCTGTGGGCAAGCTGTTCCACTGATTAATTGTTCTCAGTGCCAGGAACTTTTTCCTTAGTTCTAGGTTGGTTCTCTCTTGAATGCTCTTCCACCAGTTACTTCTTGTCCTGCCCTCAGGTGCTTTGGAGATTACACACACACACCTCTCTTCTTTGTAAGATTAACCCATCTCATTGTATGCCGTTTCTTCCTGCCTTCTCCCTTTCTGCTTCAAAAGTTGTGGTTCCAAAAAGGTGCAGGAAAGAAGAGGAAAAGGGAAACTCCAATTATATGAGTGGATGTCTGCCCACATAATGTTGGATTTGGACCATAACCAAATCAACTTAAGTCAACAATGAGTACCTAAAAATAGCTGATTGCCCCAATGTGCTGAGTATATTCTCTGAACATCAACATTGGAGTAAAATTTAATAACAAAACTGAATTCAGAATTCAGTTATATTATTTTAACATTCTGTGGTTCAGAAACCAAAGCATTAAAATTATAAAAATATATTTACAAGCCAAAAGCAGTGAATAGACGAAAACCTAATATCAAATGCTTTTTTTAAAAGGAAATAATGTCACTAAATGGCAGAATACAGATAAAGGGAAAAAAGGCCTAATATCCTGACAGAAAAAGTTCTGCATATATCCTTTGGATCTATATCATTAATTGTAGTACATCATCCAGGTTTTTTTCCAAATTGTCTGTGCTTCTTCATTACTTTTTCTTGTACTTTAATGGTAGATAATGTTTAAAAGATGTTTGGTCTCTGACTATGAATAAAGCAATCTAATCATGCCTTAAGTACTATTGCCAAGCCAGGTATTTACCTTTCTAAAGCAATGTGCTTGATTTTTGTTTCCTAGGGAAGAACATAGTGCTCATCTAGCGTCGATGCTCACCTAATCCCATCATCCAAACCATTAATGCCATTTTGTACATTAGAAGATCCAGGAGTAATAATTGTGACACTAATTTGACACCTTTCTCCAATTCAATGAGAAGCCATTGATTAATATTCTTTAACTATAATTTTCAAGTCAGCCATACAGTATATCCACTTAAGTGTCCTGCCAACTAATCTACATTTGATGTCATGGAATATTCTGTCAAATCTGTTGCTGAAGCCAAGGTATGTTTGCAGCATTCTCACAATCTATTAAGCAAATTACCCAATTAAAATGAGATTAGATGGGAAGTTTTCTTCTGGACACATCCTTGCTGATGTTTGAGAGTTATCCTACTATTTTCAAGGTATTTACATGTACATCTCTATAATTTTCCAGGTACAGACATCATAGTTTGCTGGATCTTTCATTTTCCTCTTTTTGAAGGTAGCACTTCAAAACAACAGCACACAAAATAAAGTCTGATCCTAAAAGTTAGCCAAGTTCATATGTATGTAGAGTAATCAAATGCATACGAAGAAATTAAAGAGGGTAGGGAAGTCACCACTAAAACTGAGAACATATTGTGCATATCATAACAGGAAAAAGAGCAAACATTGTGATGAAAGATTAATGCAGGCTCTCATTAAAATATACATATTTTTCTATTGCCTTGTAGTACATATTTGATAGTTGAATCATGCTTGATCCCTTTATATTAAAGGGAATGAATGGCTTTTATTCAGCAAAGATAACATTGGGGAGGAAAAAAAACTTTATTTCTTTGGATAAACACATTACATTTTTTTAATCATATCTCCTAAGATAGCACATGACATTTAGGAAGTATTTAGGAGAAATGGAAACAGTTCTTTTTAAGACGCTTCAATTACTATCAATCATATTTTAGCAAAATGAACCAAGTATCACACTTAGTTTCTTGTCCATTGCTATCTCCTATCGTATAAATTACATTCCCAAAATGAGAAAACCAGCATGTGTGATACAATGTCTAAGAAGACACTCCAGTGTTTTGTGATTCAATTTAAAGGAAATTTGCAAGTATTTCCTGATCAATTTTACAAACATGACAAGTTCTGAAAGTCGCTTCCCATGTATGTGTTTGTGGTGACTCAAGATTACCTTCTTCATTCTCTAAAGCAGGGGTCAGCAATCCACAGCCCTGGAGCCGCAATTTTGAGAGGAGCTTCTAGTGGGGGGGGGGGAGCATGGTGTGCCAGGAGGAGACTCTATAGCAAGGGGAGGGTTTTCCGGTTGGCTCCACAATTGATAGGGCTTTTGGTTAGGACAGTTAGAGGAAAAAGGAGAGTGCACTAGGCGGAGACATTATGGTGGGGGAATCGGACTTCCAGTTGGCTCCAGAATTGAACGGGGGGCTTCCAGTTAGGACCTTTGTGGCTCTTTGAGGGTTTAAGGTTGCCAAACCCTGCTCTAAAGAGAGCTGATATGCGGGGGGGGGGGGGTTGGCAAAAAAAGGCTTAAGCATTTTTTTAAAAAAATCTGGAATGAGCTGACATTCAAAAAAGCTCAAACACACACCTTCCTAATTTGCTAAACTACAAGAAGGAGGAAGGGCTACGGAACAATCATACGTGCAAGATTATGTTGTTATAGTCAATCTCAATAAAAATATTTTTAGCCTTCTAGTGGAATTGATTTCCTGGTCTAGTTTACTTAGTGGAACTGATACCAATTCACTCTGATTCTTATATAGGTGAACATCAGAGCTCCCATCATCTAACATGAGAAAAAAACATAAATGCTCAGGATGTTCAAAACATTTCATTGATAAGTTCCATGCAAGGAATAATCCTTTTAGGTAGACCATGTCTCAATCAAAGTACAGGTGTTCCATGTAGACCTAGAGCCAAGGTATGAATGATACGGTGAAGATACTTTGAAAGGTGGTGAAAAATACAGCTGAAAACATCATTGTTGGTGCAATTGTTGGGAGATAAGGGAAAAACTGTGGGAAGAATGGGACGAGGTTAAGATAATTTTAATAGATTTTGATGTGTCTCTTGGATAGCAGAAGTAGGGAAATAAGGAAACAAAGTTACTGAGAAAATGGGGGAGAAGAATTGGTGGTGGCTCAGAGCAGCGGTGAAATGTAAAATTTGTTACTACCGGTTCTGTGGGCGTGGTTTGATGGGGGAGTAATGTGACTGAGTGGGCGTGGCCAACTTTTATTTTTAAACTTTTAAAACCATTTTTTCTACACCTCTTCAGCGGAAAAGGTTGTTAAAAATGCTTTTAAAAGCCTCTGACGATCAGGCAACTCAGCTGGATCATCAGAGCCTTTTAAAAGCATTTTTTCTACAACCTCTTCGGCCGATCTGATGATCCCAGCTGAGTTGCCTGATCATCAGAGGCTTTTTTTTCTTTAAAAAACTTTTTTTTGCAACCTCTTCAGCTGAAGAGGTTGTAAAAAAAAATGCCTTTAAAAGCCTCTGACAGTCCCAGCTGAGTTGCCTGATCATCAGAGGCTTTTTTTTTCTTTTAATGTCATTTTTTCAGCCGAAGAGGTTGTAGAAAAAATGCTTTTAAAATGCTTTTAAATTTTTTTTAAAAAAGCCTCTGATGATTGCGCAGCTCAGCTGGGCATGAGGGGGGGGGCAAGGATTTTTGCTACTGGTTCTCCGAACTACCCACTGCCATCGCTACCAGATCGGGAGATCTGGTCCGAACTGGGAGCATTTCACCCCTGGCTCAGAGGATGGTGAGGATAAAGAGACTGCGAAAAAAGGGCACAATTTGTGGGTATTGTTGCCCAGGCTGTGTAGAAGAGCAGAGAGACATGCAGATGGCTTGCCTGTCACAAGACCCTTCAGAAATTTCCCACAGCTGAAACTCAGAACAACTGAGATGATGCAAGTTCATTTCAGCCAAAATTCTGAGCTACAATTTAATTGTTACATCTGCAGAACAAAACGTACTTTCTACTTCATACACATCTCTAATAAAGGCACGATGGGCTTGTAAAGAACAGGATGACATTTCCTGGGAAATTCAGTGACAAAATTTGTGCGGAGTTTTTTTAAAAAAAAATCATTGCAACCACTTGTTCGGACACAGATTACTTGGATAGCATTCTCGGAGTTCTCAGGAATTCCTTGCCAAAGCAATTGGTCTGATCCCTATCCTTCCAAACTCTCCAAGGATACTGCCTAATATACTAACTTGCACACTCCCTTGTAGCTTAATGAGCTACAAAATACAAAAAGGAGAGAAATACATGCAACTAATGTATTTACAGTTTTAAATGGTAATAAAGCCACCCTTGAGGCCAATGAATAAGTGATATCAGAATAAGACCAACTAAGGAGAAAACTCTAGTAAGCATTAGTGTATGTATTTGACTATACCACTTTTTCTTTCTATCCTTGTTTCTACCATATCCATATACAGTCTCTTGTTCTTTAAACTCATTTCTCACTTTTGGAAGGTCTCATCAACTGCATTCCATCATAACATTCTCAGTATTTTTTCTTAAATTCCTTCCTTCCTATATTTCTTTTTTTATTTGACTCACCTATCTTCTTTATTGGACCAAAACAGTTCAATGTATTCCGTATTATTGATTACTAACTTTTGCATTCCACATTCCTTCAGCACCCAATTCATTCTTGATCTGCCTTTCCTTGTTTTACTATGCACTCTCCTCAATTGCCCATTCCCTCCACATTCAACTTCTAGACTTTTTAGACATGCCCAACTCTCACTTCTATATAGCCAATGTGTTAGGTGTTCACTCTACTGAACATCTAATTACCATAGTACTGTCTTATGTCTAAGGATATTTACCCCTATAGTATGGGTGTATTACTATTATCCTTCTCATCTTTTCTACTACCTTCTCCTATTGATACCTTATGATTATACTACTTTGTTGTTTGCATGTACACTGAGACCTTATGCACAGGAGACAAATTCCTTGTGTGTCAAATCACACTTGGCCAATAAAGCTGTTCTGTTTTGTTCTGTTCTATTCTATTCTTAGCCTATCCCCATGATGGCGAACCTATGGCACGGGTGCCACAGGTGGCACGCGGAGCCATATTGGTGGGCACGCGAGTGTTGCCCTAACTCAGCTCCAGCTCACATGCATGCCCTGGCCAACTGATTTTCAGGTCTTCCGGTCCCACCAGAAGTCGGGAAACTGACTGTTTCTGTCCTCCGGAAGGCCTCTGGGGGGATGGGGAAGGCTGTTTTTGCCCTCCCCAGGCTCCTAGAAAGCCTCTGGAGCCTGGGGAGGGGGAAAAACAGGCCTACCGGGCCCACCATGCCATCGCGTGCCAAAAGCAGGGGGAAGTGGGGGGGGTCACGTGCATACGCGGGAGGGTGGGGCGCATTGAATTATGGATGTGGGCACACGCACCCGTGACCCCCCCACGCGACCCCCACTTTTGGCACACGACGGCAAAAAGGTTAGCCATCACTGGCCTATCCTATTGGCAAGTGGACAGACCCATGCTTTTTTATGCAGCCATTTCCTGTTCTTTCAACAAACGTTCATTACTCTCTGTAGGCCAATCACTACCCTCTATGAATATTTTGGGGCTTAATAAATTATACCTTGTGTTTCTATCCATTTATTCATATAGCTAACACACTCTTTTTAAAAAAAACATATTGGAACGCATTCATTCAGAATGTTGTTCAATTTTTGTCAAAATTCATTCCTAATTTTTCCATTATCATGAGCATAACATGCATCAACCTATGGACTCCAATTTGTAAATTTCTGATTTATGCTTTAAAATGTCATTCATGATTAAAACTAACTTTTCTTGTTTTAGTTTCTTTTATCATAGTTTCACAGGCACAGATATATCTTTTTTGCCCTCTCATTTCATGCGTTTTTCTTTCATGTGTTTTTTGTTTCATGTCGTCAATTCACACTCCTCAGCATTTACATATTTTATATTACTAGTTGTAATATTCCATATGCCATGCTCATCACTAGAGGGTTTATAGATTGTGACAAAAATGTCTTTCCACAAGATATTACTCCCAGTATAAATCCCTATGCCACATGCAGCATTCCCAGCTAATGGAATGTATGATATCAGTCTGTTGTACCAATATACTAAAAATGCAACACAAGTCCAGTTTTACCACATCATGCTCAGGCTATGCTATGTAAGCTAAAATGAACTAAAATTAAAATAATTTGGTTGTTTTTGAGAGCATTGTCACTCGGAAAGGCACTTAAAAAGGAAACATCCTTTTTTCACACATCAAGAACTAAGTATTCCAAGCAAAACTTCATAGAGTATTTTCAATCAAGGATAAACTAAATTAGCTTCCTGCATCCTGTTCCCTATGTGTCAAAACAACCTTGAATTGACAGTCCCGGGATCAGGTATCATCTCAGCCTGATGCATTATCCTACTTTGGGGTGATAATAATCCTAAATCAGTGCAAAGGAAGAGAAAGGGACTATGTTTAAGAAGAGAAGTGGAGAGCAAATGAAATCCTCATTTAGTTGTGTGCTCAATCAAATGCCCATCTTGAGTTTCTTGAACTGCAGCCTTTCTGCTCAAATGATAATTTGCTTTTTAAAACTGAGTAAATTTTGACAAGGCTTCCTATTTTTAAAGAGTAGCCTTTTATTTTAGGGACCCTAAATAAATCTCCTGTTGAGCCCTATGAGCTGCTATTAATTTTGCTTCGTTATTTAGCAACATTTTCTTTACCAGCTTACCAAATTTAAATAAACCAAGTGGCAAACCTTAATAATCACAAATATGGTCTATAATCATTTCCTTTCAAACAATAACTACACCATGCAATCCAATGTAATGTATGAATGCTACCTGACACTCAGTATTGATATAAAATTTAGGGATACACAGGTATACCCAGTCCTACATTTTCCTCTGGTTAGAAAACTATTAAAGACTACATTTATCAAGTTCATCAAGACATAAACTCTGGGAACCAATCTGGCAAATTGCAATAAATGGCCATCTGCAACCCTATCTTCAGTTGACTTAATCTGTTGAAGTGAATGAGAATTGTGCCCCCAAAGCTATTTGCAGATGGAAGTTCCTGTAATTTATTACCGAAGGAATCTTGTGTCTAGTAATAAGTTTCTTCTTTCCCCAAAAACTTTAACAAACCATTGACCAGGCAGCGGAATTCTCACCATCTCACTTTCTCAGGTCACCCATAAGCACTTCAAGATTTATGTGAAGAAGAAATAGTGTTGCTATTTTAGGTGGTGGTGTTTTCTTAAGCAGAGCATCTCTGATCAAGATTTATTCCCGTGGGGCATAGCAAGGGCCTTTGCTTTGAGAGAGCTTGGTATGAACTGGGTCACACAAAGGCAATTAAAAGTCGTAAAGCAGATGTATCATGTCTCAGTTCAATCTCTTTGGTTTCTGTCAAGAGGTGAAATCATTGCATGGTACTTGCTGGCGCATTTTTTCATTCCAGAAGTAGAAACTCTGTAAACAAGGAGGAGGGAGACACTTCCTCATATACCATAACACAAAGCTAAAGCTCCATATTAATTTTAGCACTGAATTTATGGATCAGCTAGTCTTCTTAATCAAAGTATGATGGTGTACAGCCTGGATGGGAAGGCTCCTGAGCTCAGGATACTCTGAATTATGTTATCACTACAATTCAGCATTTCTAAACATGATTAAAACCTATTTAGGAGAGAAGACACCGAGAATCTTACAATATTTATGTAAAACATGTCTTTCCTCCAGATTGTGAAAAGATAATTAACACCAGCAGAAAATAATGATATAGGACATTTCCATTATGCTTCTGGTGTCCTCCAAATATATTCTAAATTTACTAGGCGTGTGTTGCTTGGATCATAAAAACATAGAAAAAGCCTACTGGATCAAGCCAAAGACCTATCTAATCAAACATTCTGTGTTGCCTTGTGGTCAACAGATAGACTGGAAGTTCATAAGACCAAGTGTGACAACCATCTTCTATCGTTGCATCCTGTGAATCTGGTGATATTTAAGATATGCTACCTTTGATCCAGGTGGCAATTAACAGCTATCAAGACTAATAGAAATTGATAGCTACACCTACCATTAATTTGTCTAATTTAAAACTATATAGTGGGTGGTCATCTCCACATCAGATAAAAGTTTATTTATGCATTGTGTAAATAAGATCCTTTTATCAGTCTGGAATCTCTCCATATAAGCTTCAGTGGGTAGCTCTGGGTTATATAGCAAGAGAAAAAAAACCCAATGCTATTCACATTTCCTATGCCATGCTTAGTTTTATATGAATGCATGAAATCTTTCCTCTAATCTACTTTTTTCTAAATCGGCCAAGCCTTTGCCTTTTCTCATAAGGGAGCTGCTGTAATCCCTAATCATTTCTGTTACCATCTTCTATATCTTTTTCAGCCATACTAGATCCCCTTCAGGATTCAGTAACAAAAGTATACCACCTGCATTATTAAAGTACATAAGGCCACAACTATTTTGGAAGTTTTATTTTAAGAATAAAAGAATAACAGAGTTGGAAGGGACCTTAGAGGCCTTCTAGTCCAACCCTCTGCTCAGGCAGGAAACCCTATACCATCTCAGACAAATTGTTGTCCAATCTCTTCTAAAAAACATCCAGTGTTGGGGCATTAACAACATCTGGAGGCAAGTTGTTCCACTGGTTACTTGTTCTAACTGTCAGGAAATTTCTCTTTAGTTCTATGTTGCTTCTCTCCTTGATTAGTTTCTACCCATTGCTTCTTGTTCTACCCTCAGGTGCTTTGGAGAATCCCTCTTCTTTGTGGCAACCCTTAGATATTGGAACACTGCTATCATGTCAACCCTAGTCCTTCTTTTCATTAGACTAGACATACCCAATTTTCATTTCAGCAACCATTTTCATTCCTTTTCTTAATTATTCTGATTACAACATTTGCCTTTTTACTGCTGCCACACATTGAGTATATTTTCATTTAGCAATCCCCAGTCACTGCTACCTTAGACCTCATTGTCACATAAATGAACACTGAATTTGTTTTTCTGATGTGCATTACTTATACTGCATTCCTTACAGTCCAGATCATTCCTTATACTGAATTACATTATTTTCTTTATATACACCTGACTGCTGACTTTAAACCCTGAGTCATTTATAAACAGATTAAAAGCAAGTAATGTAAATTTGTAAGAACCAGTTGGTGGAATGGTCAAGGTAACAGCTTTGAAATTGGGAAATCATGAATTCTAGTTGTGCCTTAGGTGAGAAGCCAGCTGGGTGGCTTTCAACCAATCACTTCACTTTCAGTCCTAGAAAGGAGACAATGGCAAAAAATCTGCCAGGAAAACTGGAGGGATTAATCTAGGGTTCAACACTTGAAGGATCTATCTATCTATCTATCTATCTATCTATCTATCTATCTATCTATCTATCTATCATCTATCTATCTATCTATCTATCTATCTATCTATCTATCATCTATCTGTCTGTCTATCTCTATCAATCAATCAATCGATCTATCATCTATCAATCAATCGAGTGGTCTATCTGTATCTATCTATCTATCTATCTATCATCTAGCTATCTGTCTATCTATCTCTATCAATCGATCTTTCATCTATCGATCAATCAATTGGTCTATCTCTATCTATCTATCTATCTATCTATTATATCTATCTATCTATCTATCATCTATCATCTATCATCTATCATCTATCATCTATCATCTATCTCTATCTATCTATCAATCAATCAATCATCTATCTATCTCTATCTATCTCTATCTATCTATCTATCTATCTACGGTATCTATCTCTCTATCTCTCTATCTATGGTATCTATCTATGGTATCTATCTATCTCTCTATCTATCTCTAATCTATCCTGTTAACTCTATTTTACTGTGCTAGGGAAAAAGAATATTTCCATGACCTAAAACATTTCTAATCATCATATCATGACTACATGTCAGCAGACAAATATGGGAACTAATCTAGCAGCTGCGTGAGTCTGTGTTAGAAATTTAACACAACTCAAGATATGTGTAATTATTATTTCTTTTTTATGCATGTAACTTCAAGTCAGTGTTGGCAATTACTTGGACAAGTTCTTGCAATTTTCCTGGTAAGGTTTTTCAGGAATGGCCTGCATTGTCTGCTCCCTAGGACCAAAAGAGATGAGATCCAGAACAAACCCCAAGTTATGCAAAGTTTTTATATAAAATAAACTTTCTTCAATGTCATTGTTTTCAAATAAATAGAAAATCTAACAATAAGATATTAATCTTAGTGCTCTCAAAATTTCAAAATAGAGACTGACTGAATAGTTCTTAGATAGCCTACAATCAGAAAAATATCCTGGCTAGACTAGGAAGTTGAAAAAGCACCCTGGAAGTTAATGGAAGCCACCTCCATGTTGTAGCTGGGGGGAAAAAATACATGGATAAGTCCATGAAGACATCATAAAGCTGAGCTTGACTTGAAGGCCTTAAAAAAAACCCTAACCTTTTTTAATACATAAACTCTTCAACTGGAAGGCAAATTGTTTAGTACACTTGGGAATGTTTTTGTTGTTATTTTTAAACTAAGTTTGCCAACACTAATACAGTTTGCAAGTACATATAAAATTAATAGACTTTGCAAGCGGGAAAGGAAGTAGAAATAGATTACAACATCCCAAGTATACTGATACTAAGCACAGAATAGATTTTTTTTATGCCAAAAAGCAGGCTGGGGGAGGAGGGAATATGACCCGGAAGTTGGAGGACTTAGAAAGCATTGCTTCACTGTTTAATTTTGTTCCTCTCTGGCACATACATGCTTTCTTTCAGTTCACTGGCTAGGCATTTGGACACAGATGTTGACTGTCTCCACTATTGCTGATAATGACCTAGTATTCCAGTGATTTAGTAAGACAATTCTATACAACCACTTATCCAGGAAAGCTCTTATCCCTTAAAGGTAATTTGCATCACAATATCTCAAAGAATCAACAATATGGCAAATTGTACTTGATAGACTTCTCTTGCATTATGTCCACTACTCTTATCTTATCGAAAGTCTAATTCCCACAAATTACTATGGCATTTCAAGAGAAAGGAAAAGCAATTGAATCACCAGTGTGTCTTTTTCCAGACAGCTGTTAAGCCTTTTGTGAGAATCTCAATAAGGTGAGATTTAGTTGTAAAGTAATTATTTAAAGTGTTAAATACCTTTAAAAGTAGTTAGCCGTCAAGGAAATTTTATTGAATATTGTTTTTCAAAACACACGGTTAATTATTAGGCCACAGAAATGCTTTACCTTGAAAGCACTGAAGGATTTTCATAAAGGTATTATTATTTCCTATTTTTATAAGAAAAATCCCTGTAACAAATATTAATTTAAACCAGCAGAAGGGAATATTTGTAGCTCAGGGTTGAAATGAGGGGTCCCTGGTGCTCTCTGAACTTGGTTGTTTTCTTGCAGACATTTCATTACCTGGCTAAATAACATACTCAGTATTAGAAAGGAGCAGAGTTTGTTCTCTGTTTATATCCAGTAGTTTGTCCTGCCAGAATAATTTAATGTGCTGTAGCTATAACAGTAAGTATGCCCCCACAAATTTCATAAATACAATGGTGCTTGCTCCAAGTAACCATTCCTAGATCTGATACAAGTATTATGGAGACAATTTTCATGTTTAACATTTGTGATTCCAAAAAACAATCAGTATGATCAGTTTAGTTATTTTTAAATATTCTTCTTTTTTTTCTATACATATATATACCTTCTGTCACTGTCACTATTGTTGCATGCTAATCATTTCCTTGATAAAGATCACTTTTCTGCTCTTTCAGCTGCAGAGGTCATTGCTTTTCCTACATATATTTCCATTCCATCCAAATGTGATTTTGGTTGGAAATATTGGGGGAGGAGGTTCTGACTTTATACAGGTGCATCTCACCTATGTAATGTAGAGTCAATTAACACATTTCACTTTAACATGTGATTTTTATAACTGTTATACTATCTTAATAAGAAACTTATTAAATATTATTTTAATATAAATGTTATTAAATTATTATATTATATATAACACATATATATTATATACGTATAATATTGTATATATTATATATACATACATACATATATATATATATATA
>WNWU01000001.1:16985245-16999226 GCA_012654045.1 Ptyas mucosa | reverse complement strand
CTACCTCAATCTCTATTGTGTGTGATATTGCTAATTTGCTTTCGAGCCATTGATACCGTTGGTGCCAAATAAGAAAATATTCGCTTTCTTCTTTGTCCTGGAGTTCCAGTGTTAATCTATCCATTTCGGCACACTCGTTTATTTTGGAGATAATTTTGTCTCTGTTCGGGATTTGGTCTAATTTCCAGTTTTGGGCAAATAAGAGTCGTGCTGCTGTTAATATGTGTATGATGAGATATTTTGTTTCCTTGTTATATTGTGTTCTTATCATGCCAAATAAGAAAAATTCCAGATTGTATTCTATTTGTAAGTTTGTTATTTCTTCAATAATATTTTTTATTTCTTGCCAGTATTGTTGAGCTTTGCTGCATTTCCACCAAGCATGGTAATATGTACCTTTTTTGATTTTACACTTCCAACACGAAGCAGGGGTATTTGGATATATTTTAGCTAGATGGGCCGGTGGTAAGTGCCATCTATAAAATATTTTAATTAGGTTTTCCTTGTAGGATGTAGCCCTTGTCCTTTTAATGTTCCGTTTCCATAATTGCTCCCAGTCTGTCAGTTGGATGTTGTGTCCTATATCCCTGGCCCACGTTATCATATTATGTTTGACTGTTTCTTCTAATAATTTATCTCTCAGGAGTTAACTGTATATTTTAGTTATCATTTTTTGGTCTGTTCCTAACATAACTTTATCCAGATCGTTCCAATCGTTTGCTATTCCATATTGTGATTTATCCTTGTTGTATCTTGAGTCAATTTGGGTGTAATGCCACCAGTCAATATTTATGTCTCTGTCTTGGAGTTGCTGTCTTGGGGGAAGTTCACCTTCGTTATCTAGTAGGTCTTGATATCGCAACATCTTTCCTAACTCTAGAGTGTTTGGGAATATCAATGCCTCCATCAGGGACCACCATTTTGGTATTCTAGTATAATAGTTTTTCTTGATTTCTTGCCAAATTTTGTATAATGGGACTCTGATTATGTGTCGTTGGAAATAGGTGTGTCATTTATCGGGTCCATCCCATAGGAAGGCATGCCACCCTCATATAAGGTTGAATCCTTCTAAGTATAACAATCTCTTATCTTCCAATTTTATCCAATCCTTGATCCAGGTCAATCCGGCTGCCTTATAATACAACTCCCAATTTGGTACTGTCAGGCCTCCTTTGTCTCTTGTATCTTGAAGAGCTTTAATCTTAATTCTGGGTTTTTTTCCCTGCCATATGTACGTCATTATTTTATTAAGATTTTTAAAGAAGTCCCTTCTCGGATGAATTGGTATAACCTGATATAGAAATAATATTCTCGGTAATATATTCATTTTTATTGAACTAATTCTGCCCATCAATGATAATTGTATTCTGTTCCATATTTCCAAATCATTTCTAATTTGTTTTAATAATTTAGTGTAGTTGTCTTCTTTAATTGTTGTAGCTTTTGCCGTCAACCAAATACCTAATACCTTGTATTCCTAATTTTTCTTCCAACTCCGATCTCTGAGTTTAAGTCATGTTCTTAGTCAATACTTTAGTTTTTTGTTTATTTATTTTAAGGCCCACGACTTTCCCATATTCCTCTATCATCGATATCAACTTTGGGCCTGATCGTCTTGGGTTTTCCAGATTGAAGATTATGTCATCTGTGAAGGCGAGGAGTTTGTATTCCTCTCCCCAGATCTTGAGTCCTTTAACATCTTTTTCTTTCCTTATTTCATTTAATAAAATTTCCAACACTATTATGAATAACAATGGTGACATGGGGCATCCTTGGCGTACTTCTTTCTGGATATCAAAGATTTGTGTTATATCGTCATTTATTGAAATCTTTGCTGTTTGATGGGAATAAATTTTGTGTATCGAGTTATGAAATTTCTCTCCACATTTTATCAACTCCAATTGTTTTATAAGGAAGGCCCAATTTAGATTATCGAATGCCTTCTGGGCGTCGAGAGAAATTATGGCTAATTCTTTGTCTATCTTTTGGTCATAATATTCCAGAATGTTTAGAATTGTTCTAAGATTCTTTTTAATTTGTCTCGTAGGTATGAAACCATTCTGGTCAGGGTGTATGTAATTATGTATTATTGTTTTGAGCCTCTGTGACAGCATTGACATAAATAGTTTGTAGTCTGCATTAAGTAATGAAATTGGTCTGTAATTGCTAATCTGGGTTGGATCTGAGTCTTCTTTGTGTACTAATGTAATGATGGTTTCGGTCCAAGATTTTAGTATATAGAAATGTAATTAGGAATTTACGAATGCCTATCAAGTAGAATGTTAATAGTAATACGATATACTCTGTTGATGACAAAAGTACTCATGTGGAATGTAGTGTGGGTGTTTTAGGTGGAGGGATGTATTTGTTTTTTATTGTGTATTGTCTTAATATTTATGTGTAATATATATATATATATATATATATATATATATATATATATATATAATATTGTGTAATATTATAATATTATAAAAATATTAAAATTATTAAAATTATTTGAACTGATTGGTCCAAAATTGAGAAAGGCGTCCAGCAAGGCTGTATACTGTCACACTGCTTATTTAACTTATATGCAGAGCACATCATGAGAAAGGTGGGGCTAGATAAATCAAAAATTGGAATTAAAATTGCCGGGAGAAATATCAACAACCTCAGATATGCAGATGATACCACTCTAATGGCAGAAAGTGGAGAGGAACTAAAGAGCCTCTTGATGCGGGTGAAGAAGGAGAGTGCAAAAGTTGGCTTGAAACTCAACATTAAGAAAACTAAGATCATGGCATCCAGCCCTCTCAATTCCTGGCAAATAGATGGGGAAGAAATGGAGGTAGTGACAGATTTTATTTTCCTGGGCTCCAAGGAAAATAAAGACCACAGATGGGGACTGCAGCCAAGATATTAAAAGACACTTGCTCCTGGGAAGGAAAGCTATGGCAAATCTAGACAGCATACTAAAAAGTAGAGACATCACCCTGCCAACAAAAGTGCGTGTAGTCAAGGCTATGATTTTCCCAGTTGCAATTTATGTCTATGAAAGATGGACTATAAGAAAGGCTGAGCGCCAAAGAATTGAGGCCTTTGAACTATGGTGCTGGAGAAGACTCCAAGCCAAGGCAATCAAACCGGTCAGTCCTAGAGGAGATCATCCCTGACTAATCTTTAGAAGGCCAGATCCTGAAGATGAAACTCAAATACTTATATTAAATATAAGGTGACCAGATGTCCCGCTTTTGGCGGGACAGTCCCGATTTTCAACAATTTGTTCTGCGTCCTGCGGCATTTTAAAAAAGTCCCAATTGGCGGGAGAACGGGTTTGCTTACCCCGCCCACTCCCAATCTATTGCTGCCTCCTGAGTCCCAACTAACGGCTAGAGGAGAAAAAAACTGTTTAAATTCTTGCCGTGGGGCTTCAAAGGGCTGCCCTACAGCTGATCAGTGTTAAAAGAAAACAAATGAGTAGACTGGTGCCTGCAAAAATAGAAAAAACAGCCCCTTTCAGCATAGATTAATTACCATAAGTTGATTAGATCGGCCTCCAGGCTCTCAGCTGATTTGCTTTCAGCTGTTTTGGCAAAGAGTGCAAAGAGTACTGCTGGAGCACATTTTTTTTTCTCCTTGTGCAATTCAAGCTGAAACCGAAACCGAAACTAAAGCAGATCGTTGGCTTTGCTGTTTGCAACGTTGAAAAGGCAGATTTCTTTTCTTTTTCCTCATCAAAAAAGGTAGGTGCAAACAATGGGAAATTTATGGCAAATGGCAAAAGAGGAGAGTTCAAGATTTTAAAACACAAAAGAAAAAAAAGCTCTATTTAACTAGGGAATTGTAATAATTGAGATACTATTAATTGTATATTGTGTTGAAAGCAGAAATGGTTAAACTGTGGTTTGGATGAATATATGGGGGAAATTATTTGGTTTATTATTATTGGTAAATATAATTAATTGATTTGTAAGAAATTGGATTGCATGGAAATAATTGGAATATTCATGTTCATATTGATTAATATACAAAAAAGATAGTTATATAATTAACTGATTTATATTAAAATGTTGAATTTGTATTAAACAACTGTAATATTACATAATTAACCAATGTGAGGATGGATATAAAAATAGATGACAATGGGAAGGGGTATAATATAGAATAGAAGGGAAAAATTGAAATTGGTTAAGATTAGAGATGAGGATGAAGGGTAATGTTGGTTTTTTAAAAAAACAGATGAGGAATAAATATGGCAAAAAGGAAATATAGAAATTGTAAATTTAAGTGAAATGACTAAACACTGTTTAAATTTGTGAACCGGCCAAATACTCTGTTCAAAGAAAATACATTGTATGTTTGTATGTGTGTTTCTAATTATTGCTATTTATTCATATTTGTTCTCTTTTATTCTTTAAAGTTTAACAATTCATTCTTTATCTTAATATCTTTATATTTGTTTGGGGTTGGTTTTCTTCCCTTTCATCTTTTTTATTGTACAGCAATCTTTCTCCTCAAACCTACTACCTCTCTTTTTTCTACTCAGAGGGCTGAAAAAGTTATTTTTGACTGGTCCTCGCACTTTTGACCAGTGCTCGAACTTACGACTATCCTCACATTTTACGTTTTTGCCCTATCTTGTCACCATGGTGAAGAGAAGCAGCTGTGAAATGAGTGACATGGTTGTTAAGAATGCACAGGCATAAATGTGAGGATGGTCATAAGTGTGAGGACCAGTCAAAAGTGCGAGGACCTATCAGAAATGACTTTTTTCAGCCCTCTGAGTAGTCCCTATAGAATAAAATAATACTACACATAATTTTTATTTATTTATTATATTTGTAAATTGTACTCATGTTGAAATTTTAAAAAATATATTACAGTACTATTTTTACGTTCTATGAAAATTTTTGTTGCTCCATATATACCAAATTTTTAATCAAGCCCCCCCCCCCCCCCCCCCGGTCAATGGTGTCCCTCTTTACCAATGTTAAAATCTGGTCACCTTAATTAAATACCTAATGAGAAGGAAGGACTCACTGGAGGAGAGCCTAATGCTGGGAAAGATTGAGGGCAAAAGAGGAAGGGGATGACAGAGAATAAGGTGGCTGGATGGAATCACTGAAGCAGTAGGGATGAGCTTAAATGGACTCCAGAGGATGGTAGAGGACAAGAAGGCCTGGAGGAACATTGTCCATGGGGTCATGATGGGTCGGACATGACTTCGCAACTAACAACAACAAAAGAAAATTAAGAATTTCCTTTTGTTATGCAAACATTTTCCACCCTCTCGACAGAAAATTTGTGGGTCCAATGCAACATCTGGTTTAAGGCACTCCACTCTACACACAGCCCTAGATCCAGATGAATTCTTAAAAACTGAGATGTTAAACAACATATTAAGAATGGAACACCTAGAACAAAAATATATTGGATTCAAAATCCAAATACTAGTTTTACTTTAAAAGACAGTCTTCTTTAAACTGATTAGTTTTTAAATGCTATTTTCTTTGCTTTCTGTGCTGTATTCTTCTATTGTACTGAACTGATCTATCAGTTATGTTTCAGATGCAGAACAAGAAGTCCAACACTTTGAAAGAATCTTCTTGCTTCTAAAATTAATATATTGGCGTCCATTTATTTTTACAGTGTTTCCTGTCTTTTAGTCAATTAATTTAAACAGTAGTGGACATATCTATTAATTCAAATATCTTGAACTTCCTCAACAGCTTTTGGTGAGGAACTTTTTCTTAAGTACAAATATACAATGTCAGCTGGCAACCCCCAGGGGGAGGGCCTTCTCTGCCCTCTGGAACGACCTGCCCCCGGAGATACGTAGGATACCAGATCTCCGTGCTTTTCGCCGTGTCCTTAAAACTTTTTTATTTCATCAAGCTGGGCTGGCATAACCCCTACTTAGATATTTTTAGATATTTTTAACTGTAAATTGATTTTAGTTGGGGAGTTTTAAATTTATTGGGCCAAAATTTGTTTAATTTTTTTAAAAAAATTAAATTTTGTATGTGATGTTTTTATTCTTGGCTGTTCACCGCCCTGAGTCCAGCAGGAGAAGGACGGTATAAAAATTTAATAAAATAAATAAAATAAATAAATAATTGTCAAATAATGCCTATTTTCTCTTTCCTCTTTCCCTTTCTACAATAATAGCAAGCAAACATGAGGTTAAAGGAGAGCAATCTCTCATGTGCTGCTTGTTCCTCATCACAGCAGAAACACTAGGCCGGGATGGTAGAGGTAATGGTAATGATGAGGGTGACAGGAGTCTAGCCTGTATTTAAGGCATTTTGGATAAGTTAGCTAACCAGTAGTGTTTCTAAGGAAGACTCTTGTCAAAATGCTACAACACACCTTTTTCTTTATCTTAATTCTGAGGACACAGTTCTATATACATACAGGCAAACAGTATATATACACACACAGTATAGCAGTAGTCCAGTATTTGAGGAACTGACACAAAGAAGAGGGGGTCAACTTATTTTCCAAAGCACCTGAATCAGGGGTGAAATGCTTCCGGTTCAGACCAGATCACCTGATCCAGTAGCGATGGCAGCAGGTGGTAGCAAAAATTCCTGCCCTCCCCCCATGCCCAGCTGAGCCGCGCGGTCATCAGAGGCTTTTTTTTTTTTACTTTTAAAAGCATTTTTTCTTCGGCCGAAGAGGTTATAGAAAAAATGCTTTTAAAAGTTAAAAAAAAAAGTTGGCCACTCCCGCCCAGTCACATTACCCCACCCACCCACCAAGCCATGCCCACAGAACCAATAGTAACAAATTTTACATTTCACCACTGACCTGAAGGCAAAAAAAGAAGCAATAGATGGAAATTAATCAAGAAGAGAAGCAACCTGGAATTAAGGAGAAACTTCCTAACAGTGAGGACAATTAACTGTATGAGCCGCGGTGGTTCAGTGGTTAGAATGCAGTACTACAGGCTACTTCTGTTGATCACCGGCTGCCAGTAGTTTGGCAGTTTGGGTCTCACCGGCTCAAGATTGACTCAGCCTTCCATCCTTCCAAGGTTGGTAAAATGAGAACCCAGATTGTTGGGGGCAATATGATGACTCTGTAAACTGCTTAGAGAAGGCTGTAGAGCACTGTAAAACAGTATATAAGTCTAAGTGCTATTGCTAACCAGTAGAAACATCTTGCCTTCAGAAGTTGTGGGTGCTCCATCACTGGAAGTTTTTAAGAAGAGACTGGACAGCCACTTGTATGAAATGGCATAGGTTCTTCTGCTTGAACAGAAGGTTGGACTAGAAGACTTTCAGGATCCCTTCCAGCTCTATTCTATTATACAAATTCTATTGTACATATTTTCCTCACACACTATCATTGTTTGCTTACTCTCCCATCTCACTCAGACACATACATCATGCTTGGCATGTTTGGCTGTATTTTTTACCAGAATTTCCAGACTAGATGGTAAATGTCTGAGTGGGGTAGAAGTTTCTGTAGATCTTTGTTGCCATCTAGTAATCTTTGGATTTCTGCAGCCCAGGTATTGTAATCATCTGGCATCTTATGACTGGGCAGGAATAATGATGTTTTTGAACTGCTGAAAAGCCCTTTTGTAGAGAAGACCTAACTGTGCATTGATCTCTGTCACTAAGTCTTGACCATAGCAATTTGCTACATGTGAGGCTACCTTGAAAAGCATATGAAAGTTGCACTTAGAGCAAAATATACAGCAGCAACTAAGTGGCTAAAGGCATAGGGATGGTCTTAGGCACCATGTTTTTTTTTATTATTTGTTTTTGTTGGTCACATAATCAGCCAGATACTTAGACTGGATTTGACATTTTATCCATCCCAAGGACCTAGAATAAGCCAGATGTTGTTTGAGGGTGTTAAAAATGTTGTTGCAGAATGTTCTATGTGAAACCATCTTGCTATTATTATTATTATTATTATTATTATTATTATTATTATTAATAATAATAATAATAATAATAATAATAATAATATTTTTGTGCATTTTTATTTATGGTTATTTCAATGCTTTTATTCTTGCTCACAGCTGCTAGTGCAAAAGGGTCTCCATCAGTGGTGGAATTCAATTTTTTTTACTACCAGTTCTATGTGCGTGGCTTGGTGGACGCAGCAGGGGAAGGATACTGCAAAAACCCCATTCCCACCCCACTCTGGGGCCAGCCAGAGGTGGTATTTGCCAGTTCTCTGAACTACTCAAAATTTCCACTACCGGTTCTCCAGAACCTGTTAGAATCTGCTGGATTTCACCCCTGCTCTCCATATAAATTGAAGAAATAAACTTTCCAAAAATCATAAGATACTTGGCTAAAAGATCAGCTTTGGTCACTAGTTATTTGCTAGGCACAGTTTAAGGTGCTGATATTACCTTTAAGGCCTTAACAGCTTATGGCCTGATTTTATCTGACCATCTGTCCTGCTGTAAACCTGTCAGGCTGTTAAGATCTGCAAGAAAAGCTCTTTTGAAGATGTTATTGTCAAAAACCCATCTTTTTTGGCATATAGAACACATTTTCCTACTCTGCTTACAGATTAAGTAAGCATTTAGAATCTCTTGACATTCAGAAGATGTTTATCTTTTTTATCAAGCTTTTAATTATTAACATTGATGCCTACTTTATTGTTGATTTCAATCTATGTTTTTAAACATTCTACCTCTGTTTTTCTTTCTTAATTTAATTATCTGACTTGAGTACTTGCCAGAGAAGAAAAACAGAACATAAATTCAGTAAACGAATGAACAATGAGTGTTTAGTAATGCCAAAAACATTATGACATGTATAAAACTGCTGAGAAGCGTGTGTCCTATCTTTTGCTATTAAAGAAGAACTGACTGGCCCTAGTCCTAGAATCATATATGCACTAAACAATACCCTTTATACAGAAGACAAAAGTGTCACCAGCCTTTGAAAAACCATCCAAAAGTTTGGAGAAGTTTTTTAAAAAAAGCTTTAGAAAATATTTGAAGTGCTAGTACCAAATTATTATTTTTTTAAAAAAATGAAATTCTTACAAAACCTAAGACCATACTTGGAATTTTGCGTCCAGTTCTGATCACCACAATATAAAAAAGATGTTGAGACTGGAAAAGAGCAGAAAAGTTCAACAAGAATGATCCGGGGCTGGAAGCTAAAACATACGAAGAACAGTTAGAGGAATTGGGTATGAAAAAGAAGGTCTAGAGGAGACATGCTAGCAGTGTTCCCATATTTGAGAGGCTCCTACAAAGACAAGGGGGTCAAACTATTTTCCAAAGCACCAAAAGGCAAGACAAGAAACAATGGATGGAAACTAATCAAGGAGAGAAGCAACCTAGAACTAAGGACAAATTTCCAAACAATGAGAGCAATCAAGCAATAAAATAGCTTGCCTTCAGAGGTTGTGGACACTCCATCACTGGGGGCTTTCAAAAAGAAACTGGACAACCATTTGTCTGAAATGGTATAGGGTCTCTTGTTCGAGCAAGGGATGGGACTAGAAGACCTCCAAGGTCTCTTCCAACTCTATTATTCTATGTTCTATGTCCATGATGGCAAACCTATGGCACGGGTGCCACAGGTGGCACGCGGAGCCATATCGGTGGGCACGCGAGCTCAGCTCCGGCACGCATGTGTGCGCCAGCCAGCTGATTTTTGGGCCTTCTGGGCCCACCAGAAGTTAGGAAACACACAGTTTCTGGCCTCCAGAGGGCCTCTGGGGGGGTGAGGAAGGTTGTTTTTGCCCTCCCCAGGCTCCTAGAAAGGCTCTGGAACCTGGGCAGAGCAAAAAACGGGACTACCGGGCCATCACGTGCCAAAAGTGGGGGGAGCATGTGGGGGCGGGGCGCATAGAATTATGGATGTGGGCACACTTGCATGTGACCCCACCACGCTCCCCCCGCTTTTGGCACGCGATGGCAAAAAGGTTAGCCATCACTGTTCTATGTTCTGAAAAGTAGCTTGTCTCAACATGGGAAAAGAAACATGGGAGCTTGTCTCAACATGGTAAAGGAAAGCCACAAGCAGGTGAAGGAACAGATAGGAGGAAGGGAGCTGGCAAAGAATCAACAGAATTATTGCAATGTTTTCAGGGAGGCTCTACATAGGAATAATTCGCATCCTTGAATGCCTTGGATAGTACAGTGGTCTAAAGCCCTGTTATTAACATCAGCTGCCTGCAATTTATTGCAGGTTTGAATCTCACCAAGGCTCAAGGTTGACTCAGCCTTCCATCCTTTCTAAGGTAAATTGAGGACCCAGTTTGTGGGGGCAATAAGCTGACTTTGTATAAATATATACAAAAAGTATGAAGGCTATTGCTTAGCGCATTGTAAGCCGCCCTGAGTCTCCAGAGAAGGGCGGCATATAAATCAAATTTAAAAAAAAAATCAATGGGCTTGAATGAGAGGCTCTCACAGGCTCAGTGCATTGAGATAGGAAATTCTGCCCCTTTGCAATTTACTACAAAGAAATATGGTTATTTGGATATTTCATAATTGTGCAAGACATACTGTAATAGATGGAGAATAGAAAACAATGATTTCTTCCTGTGTTCTATATATAGATGTTCCTAAATTCTATAAACTTTCATCAACGTTATTTCCCTCTGAATTATTTATTCAAACTATTTCTTCCATGCAAAGCACAAATGGCATCTCCCATTGTGCATTTCACTGATGGCTTTCTAAAGTTGACCGAGTGACAGGGGACTGCAAGAGTGAGCCAATTTTTAATCACCAGCAGAAGCAGCAGCAGCAGCAACAGCAGCAGCAGCAAATGTAGTGCACATAAACAGGTGATAAAAGCAGATAAGAAAGATGACAAAAATTACAAAAATATAAAAAAAAACCCCACTGCTGTAAAGATTTATGGAGCAGCTAAAGCAGAGCTAAATAAATGATAACAACCACTGATAAAAAAAGAGACGGGGCATCAGCCATATAAACACTTGGGGGGAACTTCAATGCTTCTGTGTGTTACTATGACACTGGTTTGTTTATGCCAGCATTGACCTTCGACTCCAGGAGAAGTATATTAACCATCTCTGTGTCTTTTGTGTTGTTTTACTCCTCAAGAGAAAGTTGCGCAGGGCCAATTCTGATGAATGGCGTTTGCCAAAAGTCAAGTTATCCTTGACTGGATGCAGATGGCCTAGTTAAAAAATGAATACTGCCAGCAGACGTCGCCTTTTATCAGTTGTAAAAGTTCAGCGGGGACTAGACTTCCTCATCTCTGGCCAGAAAATCCCCAGCCTTCTTTTTCAGCACCAGATCTCATATTGTCCTGACGGATTCTTGCAATAGCGCGTAGATAAATAAGCTTACATGCAAGCGATTTATGGCAGTTTGGCGCATGGTACAGTATTTCCAAATGCAGCTTGAGTTCTGCCTGGAACAGATATCAGGAATGTACATAGAGCTCAGGCAAGTTAAACTGTTGTTTGTCCTGAGTGTTGACCTGCGGTGTCACAGATCACAGTTCGGAGGGAAGTCAGCAACAGATTTGCACGGAATTCCTGCATCTCGGTCAAAACAGGACAAGAGATCAGGGCACTTAGTTAGTTGGTACCTCTTCCCTTCCTGCAGACATCAGACAAGGACTAATTAAAGGAGAATTAGACCAAAATTGGAGTTCAGGGTTTCTTATGATACCGTCTTTTTCAACCAAAGTGAGACTTTGGTCTTCTGGATGACTCTTCTGTATTATGTGTGTGGGGGGGGGATATTGGGCAAAGTGAGTTTCAGGTTGTTTTATGAAATGGGGAATATATGAAGACCAGATCTAGTTTCTAAATAGGGCTGAAGGCTTTTGAAATATTGCCGAGATTGCTTCCCATGTATTAATAGTATACCCCTTCTTTCACATTAAACATTTCAATTTGCAGAATCATTTGCAGAGGAGACTATGGAGTAATTAGTCTTGTGATATAATTTTATCTTCTCCTCAGTTTAAGATTGATATCTAATGAGACATTTAAGGGGAAAAAAATCCTTAGCAATAGGGAGCTCCCAACGATTTCAATGAAGTCTGAGTAGGTTTAAATTAATGAAAAATGCTGATCAAGTCCATCATTGAAGGATAAAAAATGGAAAAATCTGTGTTGGGGAAGGACGGACAGGAAGTTCTCCACATTGCAAAAATCAGATGATGCTTTAGTATGCATTACATTGGGCTTTTTATGCATGTTATTTATAGATGGAGGCACGACGCCTCAGTGGTTAAAGACATTGGGGTTGTCAGCTAGAAAGCTGACCATCCATGTCCGAGACCTGAGTAACACCCAACAGGGTGAGCTCCCATTACTTGCCCCAGCTCCTGCTCACCTAACACTTAGGAAGCATGCAAATGTGAATAGATAAATGGGTACCACTTCAGTGTGTTCTATGTGCCTTAGCGTATAGTCATGCTGGCCATAGGATCACAGAAATGTATTTGGATAATGTTTCTCCCTGAGCACCGCACCCTAGAGTCAGAAATGATTGGACAGGGGACACCTTTACCTTTATTTATAGATGGCAAAGTAAACCATCTAGGGTTTTAAATTCCAATTTGCAGTAACAGGAAAAGGCACCTACTATTTGTTTAGATGATATAAATAATAATAAAGATCCCCATGACCCATAGTTGAAGAGGTTTGTGCAATGGGCAATAAGATGGTGGAGCATTGTATCCAGTCTAAAAATTCAGGAGGACTGCCCAAAAAAGTAGATGGACATTTATTTGCTCTTTTAAAAAGAAAGAGCATGTGCCAGACTTTGTTATAAAAGAAAAAAAAAAGGGGCAAAAAAATATAGTGAGGTCAGGCACAGCTTAAGCCACTCCAGGGTTACAGGCAGGAGTGAAATCCAGCAGGTTCTGACAGGTTCTGAAGAACCGGTAGTGGAAATTTTGAGCAGTTCGGAGAACTGGTAGCAGAAAACAAGGTTGACTCAGCCTTCCATCCTTTCTAAGGTGGGAAAATGAGGACCCAGTTTGTGGGGGCAATAAGCTGACTTTGTATAAAATATACAAAAGTATGAAGGCTATTGCTTAACGCATTGTAAGCTGCCCTGAGTCTCTGGAGAAGGGTGGCATATAAATAAAAAAAAATTTTTTAAAAATTGAGAAGTTCAGAGAACTGGCAAATACACCTCTGGCTGGCCCCAGAGTGGGGTGAGAATGGAGATTTTGCAATATCCTTCCCCCAGGACTGGGGTGAGAATGGAGATTTTGCAGTATCCTTCCCAGGAGTGGGTTCTAATTTTTTTTTTATTAATTTATTTTATTCTGAATAATAAATAAAATAAAAAAAAATTTTTACTGCCAGTTCTGTGGGCATGGCTTATTTTGTGGGCGTGGCTTGATGGTCATGTGACAATTCTTTAGGATTTAGCAGAGGTACTGGTCTACCAGGCTTTTAACTGTTTGCAGAGCTGTACCGGTCTACCCATTTATTTTTTCAGGCACTGGTCTACTCATGTATTTTTGCAGGCACCGGTCTACTCATGTATTTTTGCAGGCACCGGTCTACTTATTTGTTTTTGGAGGCACCGGTCTACCACCTAACTGCCTTTTACCAGTGATCAGCTGTAGGGCGGGTTCCTTAAAGTCCATCAGCTGGGACTTAGGAGGCAGCAATAGATTGGGGGTGGGGCCAAATAATAGGTAAGAATAACGTGGGGGGAGGGAGGGCAGAACTGGTTCGGTGACATCATATCATCACCGCTACCGGCTTGGCGGAACCGGGCGGAACCGGGAGGAATCCACCACTGATCCTTCCCCTGCCACACTCACAAATCCACACCATGGCCACCAAGCCACCCCCTCAGAACTGGTAGTAAAAAAAAATGGATTTCACCACTGGTTACAGGCTTAGCGAAAGACATATGAATTCTTGATATCTCGCTATCATTGTTTTAGTATATCATGTGAATTAGAGATAGATGTGAGAGAGGAGGGATAGATAAATGATATGATAGATGATAGATAGATAGATGATAGATGATAGATGATAGATGATAGATGATAGATGATAG
>WNWU01000001.1:16964783-16978627 GCA_012654045.1 Ptyas mucosa | reverse complement strand
ATACTATACTATACTATACTATACTATACTATACTATACTATACTATTATTCCTTTTTTGGCTGAGAATAGTCAAGTTTCACAAGGTTGCTTAAAGGAAAAATGGCCAGCAAGGCTTTACATTACATTTTATGGTACTAACTACCATAGCCTCTTGAAAGTTTTCAATAATAATAATAATAATAATAATAATAATAATAATAATAATATAAAAACAAGATTTGTAATAAAAATATTTAAAATACAATTTAAAATATTTTAAACCATCATCAATTTAAATTAATGCCTGTGTCTTAAATGCAGATTTATGCACATGTGTCTTAAATGTACATTTAAGAGCAGGGGTTCAATTCCCTGTTTAATCCCTCAGTTGAATAAACTTGTGGTCCAGAGATCAGGGTGGTTACAAAACGTCTCAGCCCTAAATCTGTACCAAACAAGCACAGCATCTATGTTGATAACCTTGCCCCTTTGCAAGCAGACAAAGCTTAACTCCCTGTGGGCAAAAAGCCAGGCGGAGTCAGAGTCGATCCCCCCAATGCATCCCATCGTCTCTCAGCTTGCCTGTGGCTGCACTGAACAATCACCTGCAGGAGGGCATCAGGGTCACCTGCCTTTCCCATCCCCCATGCCTCTGCCTGCTGCTGGTGGTACCACACAAGCCTCCCGCGAGCCTCCCATGAGTCAGGCAGTAGCGCAGCACGTCTGGATTGCCTGTCTTCTTCCCCCGCCCCCCCGCCTCTGCCTTCACGCTTGGTCTTATCAGTATTTATGCTGTGCCAAAGAGGTGGTGGGCTGCAGCTGCTGCCAGACACCATCGGCCCCCTGCGTGCTCGCCATGCTGGCCACGCCCATCCCCCGGGCTTATTTTTGGGGTAGGGCTTATATTAGGCCCATCCCAAAAAAGTCAGGCTAGGGCTTGTTTTCAGGGAAACATGGTAAGATTTGGGTCTGTCTGTCTGTCCTATTTAGAATGTTGGCTAGAATTTGCAGCCTCAAATTAAGTTGAGTTAAAAAGACAGATTAGGGCAACTGTAAACTTTGTCAACTGAATTTAATTCTTCTGCCGAAGGATAATTAGTCATGACTCTTGGTTTTGCTCTAAGCCAGGTGTGTCCAACCTTGGCAACTTTAAGACTTGTGGATGTCAACTCTCAGAATCCCCATGGCTGGCTGGGGAATTCTGGGAATTGAAGTTCACAAGTCTTAAAGTTGCCAAAGTTGAGTGTGTCCCACCCCTGCCCTAAGCATTATTTTCTCTGTAATAGCTAAGACATATCAATATCACATATGCCCAGAATAATTCCCAGAAATATCATAATTTAACTTTCAATAAAATAAATAAGAAGATATAAATGGGAAAAATGTATACGCACTTGTTTTACCTGTATGAGTCCTGGTGTGAGTCTTCAGATGATCAGATCGGGAGAACTTTCTCTGACAGGTTTTACACTGGAATGGTTTCACTCCTAAATACATAAAATAAATCTGTTCTTGTATTCTAGTACCTTTGCAGGAGTATAAGAGTATCAGTTCTTCTGAATTTCAGAAATATAGACTTTTACTTTTATTTGACAATTGCCATTTCCGCCCCTAAGTACAAACCTCCACATCTCTAGTCACATTAATCAAGCAACTCAACTATCTGACCTTCCTCAGCCTCTTTGTCCTTTTTAACTCCATTTAGTGCTTTTACCATGCCTTGGTTTCTGGCAAAAAATGGATGCATTAATTCACTTTGGAGTGAAAACCTGAAAAATTTGCAAATAAGAAACATCACGTGGTTGTGGTTGTTATTTCTCAATTTGCTTTGTTCTTTAATCATCTGAACTTTTTCCCATTTCAGTTCAGGGCAGCATTCTTCGCATATCCAAGTGCTTTTAAAAAACTTTATCCATGATGTGATTTTTTTTTAAAAAAAAGGAATCTGAGTTTATTTTCCGTATTTAGAAGATTCTTTAAAAATTAACTGTGCACATAATTTCAATCACAGTATTCCACTTACCCCTCTTCTAAGCTTACTTACGATTGTCCATAAAGGAGCTCCAAATCTCTGTTAGTACAGTATTTAATTTAGTTATTTGTATTAGGTATTTTAAAATATGAACAGCCATATAAAAATGATGAGTTAAATAAATCATAAAGTATTCCTAATCTGTAGATGTCTATGCAAGCATGTTGTTGCATAGAAATATTTCCTCGTTATTTCTTAAGATATAAGCTTTTTATTTTTAAGTAGAAAGGCTGAAGTCATAGTAAAGACTAAACCCTATTCAACTTAATGAATTTTATTTCTGTTTGAACAATTAGATGTTTATCCAGTGCTGTGATCTTTATCGAAACTATATATTTGTTTCAAGCGAACTGTCAGTCCTATAAGGTAGACCAGAGTGAGAAACTGATGCCACTTGTCCTACTTTTATTAGAGTGACCATAGTATCAGAATCATATTAATTCTGAATGTTCTTTCCCTCCTCCCTTTTTTAATCTTCTTGAGAATTAGGGAAATGACAGTCCTTATTCATGAATTCCTCTTTCCATGGGCTTAAGCTACATTTATGTTTGTTGCTTTGATAATGGATCTTCCCTCTTCCCCTCAAGGTCATTCTCTATACCCTCTACATACGCACAAGTGCTTTTCTTTCATTAGCCTGCAGTGCAAAGTAAGCTGTAAAACATGAGGTATGTTTGTTTATACTGTCCGGTGTATTTGGGTTAGGATTGATGATCTGAGTTAGAGTACATTGAATAACTCTAGTTACTTCACAAAGTAATGGTGGGACAGCGAGGAACTGATGCAACCTTTGTAACTCTCCTGTAAGATGGTGGCACCAGAATAGGACTTTTTGCAAGAATTTGGTGATGCCAATTCATAAAGTTTGACAACTTCTCCGCAGATTCCAAACATATAGGAAATTGATGGGATTATGGTGTATAATGTAGAGCAGAAGTCCCCAACCCAGTCCATGGACCAGCACTGGTCTGTGGCATGCCAGAAATTGGTCCACCCGACCAGTGAAGCCCCATCCACGGGATGAAGGCAGGATGTAAAACCAAGTCCCCTCCAGTCCATGGAAAAACCTCTCTCCATGGAACCAGTCCCTGGTGCCCAAAAGATTGTGGGCCACTGGTGTAGAGTGACAGGACTGGGATGTGCTCAGCACTATTTTATTTTGGAAAGAGAAATTTATTAAAATTGAGATACAAATTTGCTTGCGTGCTTTAGGAACTCTGGGAACCTTCGTATCCCTCATGCTTTGACTTGAATGTTTTCTTTGTGGGCAATATTACTGAAAAGCCACTAATGTTCTTTTAAGGAATAATGTCTAAATTGAAGATTGGCTGGCTTTTATTACACTTTTACTTATACTCTGTTGTTGCTTTTGCTGCCACCTCAGGAAGCTCAGCAATGCATTGTGAAGCTGTCACCCCACCCCAAGAAGCCCCAGCCACTTTCACTGTCCTGCACTCTGAAACCCCTCTTATCCTGGACTCTGCCATCTGAGCTGACCATCTTGCTCCCACTAATGATGAGTTATGCCAGGGCTGGTCCTTCGCAAGGCAACTGCTAACCATATGAGGCCAGCTTCCTCAGATCTCAAGAGGCAATCACTACATGAAACCTGGAGAAGAAAGCATTATGTGGCCATAATGTTGCATTGCCTTGCAAAGGACCAGACTGGGTATGCTTGGTCAGCAGCAGCAGCAAGAAGACTACAAAGATCAGCTAGGATGACAGGAGCCACAGAGAGCAGAGGGCCAGAAGGGCAAAGATGGGGGAAAGATAGGTGTCTGGAGAAAAGCTGCAGCATCCTTGAGGTTGTAAGTGCAGGTGGACCGCCAAGCCCCCAAATTTTGATCGCAAGACCATGGGGCACTGTAACATCAGCGACAGGTTGTAAGTCCCTTCGTTCAGCACTGCCATAACTTTGAATAGTTGCTAAAGCAATAGTCGCAAGTCAAGGATCACCTGTATCAGTTCTAAAAAAAAATTATTAAACCTCTTAAGATTTGCTAAGTAGCTATTATTTCAACTATCAAGGAATATAACCAATATACCTTCCCACATTATTTATCAAGTATAGGGAAAGAATTACTTCCCAGCATTTCAGGCCAAAAAGTTAGTTTTCAGGATTGCCTATGCTCAGCATAAATGGTTATAAATAATCAAATTATATAACTACATTTAAGGCACAAACGGTCTTCCCAAGGTACAGACTAAATGATCTATACTAACATTACTATATTTTTAAGGGGCATATAAATAATCGCAACCTAAGTTCAGCACTGCTTCTTTGTAGTGTATTTCTGAACTTATGCAAACACATAAAAGGTCATAGTCCCAACCTTTAGTGCTCTTAAAAGCAAAAAAAAAATTACAACTCCATTTCACATACCCTTGATAAGGAAAACCGCAAATTGCAACAAATGTCAAAAGCTCAGATATGCAACAAACCTGTGTGCCGCCTTTGGTGCCTTTTGAGTTGATCTGAACGAGAAAATCTTCGTTCACAGTCCTTAAAGTCACACTGATACGGTTTTTCTCCTTAGAAAAAAGACAAGTTGATTTGAAGGAAGTAAAATAACATTGTAGGCATGAAATGAAAGTTCAATTAACATGCTAGAACAACTCTCACATGTAATGTAGAGATAGCGCAATGGATTATCTTTAGAGAAAAGATAATATAAATGTTTTTTTTAAATGATGTTTTCACTTTCTAACTTAAAAATAAATGGTTGGAATTGTGTAAACAATTTATTGTGCCAAGGTCTAGGCCCGTGATGGCAAACCTATGGCACGGGTGCCACAGGTGGCACGCGCAGCCATATTGGTGGGCACGCGAGTGTTGCTCTAGCTCAGCTCCAGTGTGCATGCGTGCACCAGCCAACTGATTTTCAGGCCTTCCGGTCCCACCGGAAGTCGGGAAACTGGCTGTTTCTGGCCTCCGAAAGGCCTCCGGGGGAATGTTTTTGCCCTCCCCAGGCTCCTAGAAAGCTTCTGGAGTCTGGGGAGGGGGAAAATGGACCTACTGGGCCCACTGTGCCATCGCGTGCCAAAAGCAGGGGGAAGTGTGGGGGGGGTCACATGTGCATGCACGGGAGAGCAGGGCACATTGAATTATGGATGTGGGCACCCGCACCCGCAACTCTCCACACTCTCCCCGCTTTTGGCACGCAACCGCAAAAAGGTTAGCCATCATTGGTCTAGGCTCTGAGTGTGTGAAAAGAAGATGGTGTTAGTAATTGTGATTTTTTTTTTGCTGCTATTTATTGTAAAATTTTTGTAGTTGTGATATCTTACAACTTCTTACATAACATCTTCCCAATAGCATTTACCTATCCCACCAAGTCCTGCAGGGGGGACATTCAGCAAGTCCCATCTTCAAAGGAGTTGAAGGCATCTGGCATGCCTTTTCTGCTGTAGCCCCTGCCCTCTGGATTACCCTGATATTAACCCCATCTCTGTTGGCCTTCCAGAAGGCCCTTAAAGCTTCTTTTCTCTTCTTTCTTTTTTAATGATCCAAGGGGCGGCCTACAAGGTGGCTATATGAGAGCAAGCGGTGTTTGTTCTCCCACATTCCTAGGTTTTACAGGTATAATTGATATGTCCTTTTTATTTAGTTTTTACTCTTTTTAGATTGCTATGGAGCTTTTAACTGTTATATTGTATGCTGCCCAGAGTCACGTTTTTGTAAAATCAGTGGCTATAGAAATATACTAAATAAACAAATTGTTTTAAATTTTTAACTGCTTATTGTTAACCACCCAAAGGCATTGGCTATGATGAGTGTCTAAAAAAAAAAAGAAATATTTGTAAGAGACAGAATAGGTTATTCAGGCAACAGTTAAAATCCATGCATTTGCAACTCAATAATTCCAGTGCTAGAATGCATATATGGAGCAATGAATACTTGTGACAAAGAATCAGCCCTGGAAAAATAGGGAAATGTTCAGGAAGGGAATTGAACATGGTTTACAAAAAGGAATCATGAGAATCTTGTTTAATTGCTTTGTGGTTATAATAAACATATTTTTATAGACATTTGTTTATTAATTAAGGTAAAGGTATACTTTTTATGTAAGTTTTTGAGGAAACAACATAGTTTCCTGTACATTGCAGCTCTAAAGCGGAGAAAAAAGCTCTACAGAGAATCATTAAAACTGCCCAGAATATCATCGGACTCCAGCTATGAGCCCTGGACGATATCTTCGAATCTTGCTGTTTGAGAAAGTTGCATAACATTCTCAGAGACTCTTCCCATCCTGTGTACAATCTTTTTGGACTGTTGCCTTCTGGCAGAAGATACAAAACAATTAAAACTTGGACCACACGTTTTCTGAATAGTTTTTATCCCAGGGCTATAATTGCACTCAACAATTAACTAAAGGGCCACCATCAGTGAGCTGTTGGACAGTATTACTTAGTCTGTTGTGTGGATGTTTGAGCGGTTTAGGGGTGGAGAATTGCGGTTGGTGGGAGTGTGTTTGGGGATTGTTATGTGTGTTGGACCTGGTCTTTGGGTGTTAAGTGAATTTCGTCGTATGGGTATACCGTGTATACACGTACAATGACAATAAAGTTATTTATTTATTTATTGTTCAGTCCTATTTATAATTTCTTCTGAAAATTCTAAACACCAATTAATAAGTTAAGTATAAGACATAATAAGTCCCTGGCTAAGTTATGGAAGTTATAAGGTGTTCGCAGCCTGATCACATGCTGTTTTCATCCTTAGTATGTATAAATACATGGGAAATTGAAAATTCCTCCATTAGCTTAGCCAAAATCTGAAGCAGCATTAAGTCCCAGCAACAGAACGTTTTTACAAAATTTTTACAATTCAAGTTATAATTCTGGAAGTGCTAGCAGCATCTGAAAATTTGGCATCCCTAGCAAATTATCTCAATACTGTAGAACCCAAGCAGGGTAATGAGCATTAGATCTGTGGTTTAGCACAGCTTTCAAGAGTTAAATGTGTTGGTATTTTTGCTCATCAGTAGTTACTAGTCTGTGGTCTCAGCAGATGGTGAACCCAGTCAACCAGTCAACCTTGGCTGGTTTTAGAAGCTAAGCAGGGTCAGTTGGACTTCGATGAAGAAACTGCCTGGGAATTTCAGGATTGTTGGCTAAACACTTTCCATAATACTGCCAAGAAAACTGTATTGATGTAGTTAGGCTTAACTTAGGCATTTATACTTTTAACCTAGTTCTCCATCTTGGATAATCAGAAACTATTGCATTATAATGACATCATATTTTGGGGGGGCATATTGAGATGTAACCCACTAATATATATAAACCAAATTCTAATTAAAATTGAAGTTACAATATATCTGGAGAAACCAGAGTGGGAGAATCTAACCTCTTAGCAGCAAATCAGCTCTGTAGTAAAATCAACAAAGAAACTGCAGTCTGTGTAAAATGAGTTGAGTAGGTTCAAATTTTAGTTTTGTTTAAAGGAAATCAGAAAGAAAGTTACGATTGTTTAACTTGCATACTCCACGGCCATTTTTCTATTTCCTCAAAGAGTTGTTATAACTTTTTAAAAAAACCCTCCATTAATATAAATCTTGTTACTTAATGAAATTATTTTCACCGCAGATAATCTGTTACAAAAACTTTATCTTCAAAGTGATGAGTTACTGTATTCGGTTTGCTTACAATTGAGTTTTGCTGGAAAGAAAAAGTTCATTGAAACTAAGTATCACTTTGTGTGTTTTTAAAAAAATCCTCCAGTCAAACAACACTTGCAAACTCATAAATCATTGTTGCTACTTCATTTTAATGATGGGTGGAAGTGGGTGCAATATTATTGATAAATATTTTTAAAAATATATTATTTTGGGTGTTCCAAAAAAAGATTACTTTTTTATATCTGGGTCAACAGTATTAATACCAGGAGGGGACTTCGTAAACAACCATAATGGTAACAGAGATATCAGCAAAATTTCTGCTGAAGCAGTGATAAGCACTGATACAAATTCCAGCTTTGTGCATCAGAGTTCTACAGATAGTAACACTATGCAAAATAACAATTTTCAGGAGGTGTAATGAATCAGTTGTTTTATAAGGGAAATCTTATGACCCACTCTTTTTTCTTTTCTTTTTTAAAAATTAATTGCTATTCAGCTGCTCCATTTCTCTACCCTATAAAATTTGAAGCTACATTTTAAGAACCTACACTGTTAGAACCCCACCAGCAAATATTATTCACTCATTTAGAATGATACACAAATCCCTTAACAAAAAAATGGAGGCGGGTGGTTCGGAGAACCGGTAGCAAAAATCCCTGTTGTCCCCCCCCCCCCAACATGCCCAGCTGAGTCGCACAATGATCAGAGACTTTTTTTTTACTTTTAAAAGCATTTTTTCTACAACCTCTTCGGAAGAAAAAATGCTTTTAAAAGTAAAAAAAAAAGCCTCTGATGAGCGTGCAGCTCTGCTGGGATCATCAAAGGCTTTTAAAAGAAAAAAAACCTTTTTTTCTTTTAAATGCCTCTGATGATCCAAGCTGAGTTGCTTGATCAGCAGAGGCATTTAAAAGAAAAAAAGTCTCTGCCGATCAGGCAAATCAGCTGGGATTGTCAGAGCCTTTTGAAAGCATTTTTTTACAACCTCTTCCCCGAAGAGGTTGTAGAAAAAATAATCTAAAAAGTTTTTAAAAAAATTGGCCATGCCCACCCATTCACATTACCCCCACCCCCCCAAGAACCGGTAGTAACAAATTTTAGATTTCACTGCACAAAATTCTTCCATTATCATAGGAAGGGCTGTAAGATACTGGATGAGGCAACTATTTTGGGGAAGTTTGCACTCCATAAAGATACTTACCAGTGTGTTTTCTACCATGCATCTGCAAATGAGACAGTTTAAAGTATCGCTTGTTACAACCAGGATACACGCACATGAAAGGTCGCTTTTCATTTGTGTCACTTGCTGATCTAACAATTGTTGGAGCCACTCCAGACATCCGCCGCATATCCTATAATGGCATAAAGAGGAGGGTTTTACATACAATATATTCTTGGGCTCATCAGAGAACTGTAAAAACTATAGTGCAGGGGTGTCCAACCTTGGCAACTTGTGGACTTCAACTCCCAGACTTCCCTAGCCAGGATGACTAGCTGGGGAATTCTGGTTGTTGAAGTCCACAAGTCTTAAAGATGTCAAGGTTGGAAAAAGCCCAACCCCCGCCCCCATCCCCACTATACTGCAACAAGTCTTCCTACTGACATTTAAGTTTCCCCAAAATATAGGTAGCATCAAATCCTGGCACTGTTATTTGTTACATGTCATAAAGGAAATTGTAACACAGTTTTCCACAATCCCAAAGGCTGTAGTAGCATTTCACAAGGGAAAATGCTTGGTCCTTCATTTTTTCTTCTCGTTAATTTTCTGCTTGCAGGAAAGCCCTCCAAGTATTGGATTACAACACCACCTATAAATCCCCACCATGATTTTTATCCAATGTGGTTTGGCAATCCTGGGAGTTGTAACTCAATATATCTGGAAGATTTCTCAGCAAAAGAGGGCAAATTAGAATTTGTCAGCAATAGATAACTTAAATATTTTCTATTTAATTATTATATAGTGAACACTATATTCTAAAAAAAAGAAAATATAGTGTTTTCTTGCTATTATCAAAGCAGCTAGGTAATCAGTCCAAAATTATATACTTTCCTTAATACACTCACTTGAATTCCTCTAAAAACTCCATGGGTATGTATTCTGTACTGGGCCCCACAGCTGTATAACATTGGGGCTGCGTGATTATCACTTTCATATCCTGTTCCATGGCTGAAAATAAAAAAAGGTCAAAGATTGGAAATCAAGCTTAATTATAAATCTCATTAGAAAAAATGAGTTTGCAAAAGTTTGCAATATTTCATTTATGCTAAAATGGTTTCAAAACATTTCAATAGTTTTAAAGTTCAAACTTCCTATGCAGAAAGATACCATGATTTTGCTAAAAACTTGGGCTGCAAAGAAAGAAGATAAATTTTGTTCACCTATACTTACAATGCCCATATGTCCTTTATTATAAAGTAGGAGATGACCAGGATGAGCCTAAGGGAGGGGTCAAATGTGTCATCAGTCTTGAGTCCCTTTGTGTTCACAAGATGTCTAGGTCCCACCTACCTTGGATTCCATTGATGCTTATCTATCACTGTCAATTTGACCATTAGTAGTTCAGATTCTTGTAGAATACTTAAGCTTGCAATAAACCTTTATGTTCATTTGAACTGCTTGGATGTCCTGATTTTTCACGCTTAACACAGTCCTTTATTTCAGAAAGCTGTCCTTTAGTTTTATTTATTTTTCAAAAACTCACTTTTATTTTGTCATTTCCCTTGTATTGTATACATGGTACCACTCGATGCACCATTTTTCACATTCATATGAAAAACATGGACATTGAACTGTCTTTAAAATATTTTAGATATTTTTATTAGAATGTACATTTTTGTAACTTTTTATTTTTGTTTTTTAATTTTCCTTCATTAGGCAAATTTATAGATATAAACGGTTTTTTAAAAAAAATCTTTATGAACCTCTTTTCAGCCTTGCCCCCTTTTTGGGTTTGTCCTTTATTTTTTCCAAGAAAATATGACTTTGGTAACCTATATTTTAACAATTGAATACTGAAACATTTTTTAAAAAAATAATAGAGAAAACCAGTAGAGCCACAAAAAGTAATACTGCATATGTGCAGGTTATTTATCAGCTAAATGCCAAGTTGGTAATTACGAATATCTTTGGAATTAGCAAAATACCTCAGGTTTCACATTAAGTGCAGTGTTTTTTTTGTCAGCACCTCATGACTCAGATATAAACAGATAGGACAGAGAAAGTGATGACATTTACAAGAAGAGCAGAACTTGTACCCACAGGATAGGATTACAAATCAGTGTCCTAACTTTTTAATTCATACATCAGCTTAGAAGATGCATTGTGGTTTAACCTTTAGCCGAAGGGGAAACTATTCCCTGTAGAAATCAATGATCTCTTTTACTTCCAGCAAGGCAACAGCTACATCAAACTATTTTATTTTACTTTTGAAATTTTAAATCCCCAAGGCTAGAAATCTTTTTAACATTATTAATATGTGTTCAGCAATGCTCCCCAAATTTCAAATAATCATGATCATTATAACAATTTATGATGGCCTAGGTCCAGAAATATTAAACATCAATGAAGATGGTAAAATAAAAGAAAACGTTGGAGGACATCCAGATGGACAACAGATAAACAGAGTTGTAACTATTTGTTTAGTTATTTTATTTATTTAATTATTTGTCAACAAGAACAAGGAAACAAGTATCTGTATAGACATAGACATGGACACATGAAAATTGGCACAAATAAATGGATATAAATAAGCAAAACATAGCCATACACACATAAAATGAGTACATATAAATGGGGACAGTAGGACAGGGATGGTATGCACGCTGGTGCGCTCATGCACTCCCCCTTAGGGACCTCTTAAAAAACGTGTAACGTCCATGGTAGACAGTTTAAGGTAAAAGGTATGGGGGTTAGAAAGACTAACAACAGGATTAGGTAGCGTGTTCCAGACATTTACTACTCTATTGCTGAAGTCGTATTTTCTGCAATCAAGATTAGAGCAGACAACATTTAGTCTGTATCTATTGATAGCCCTTGTGTTATTGCAGTTGAAGTTAAAGTAGTCATTAACAGGTAGGACGTTATGGTAGATAATCTTGTGTATTAAGACTAGATCGGAACATAGACGGACGGCGTAGTTCAAGGTTATATGGGACACTTTGCTTCATTTGTGCTTCATTTTAAATTCCTGCTGCTGCTTAGTATTTTGTTACAATTTGGATTAGAGGGGATCTGAAGTCTGAAAAAAGTATACTCATATGAAAGTTTTCCTCACAGAGAAAACAAGGATAAAATATAAGTGTTGTGGATGTCCTTGTGGATGCCCTAGTAAAATAACACATGTAGTAGTGTTTCAATATCCTTAGATATTGATATTGAAATTGAATAGGATATTGAAATCCCATAGAATACCTAAATATTGAAGTCCTGTGGGCAAACCTGTTTTTTGTATGAGATCCTAAAATAGTTCTCTTGTAATAGTACCCAAGGCAAAACATTATGCCTTAACTTCTCTATGCCAAGCTATTTACCATCTAAGAGTCTATGGAGATTCTTGATCATTCAGGTCATGGTTGTCCCAAAGGTGTTTTTCAAAAAGTAAATGGACTTTCTTGGGTTGTTTGTTTGTTTGTTTGTTTGGTTGGTTGGTTGTTTTGAGAACATTTCAAGTAAAATGTTTTTGAAGTTTTGTGGATAAGAAGTGAACTGAAGAAGCTGAAGAACTAAGAAATTTCCTGACAGTTAGAACAATTAATAAGTAGAACAACTTGCTTGCAGAAGTTGTGAATGCTCCAACACTGGAAATTTTAAAGAAGATCTTGATAACCATTTGTCTGAAGTGGTGTAGGTTTTCCTGCCTGGGCAGGGGGTTGGACTAGAAGACCTCCAAGGTCCCTTCTAACTTTGTTATTCTATTTCTATTTCTAAGACGTTCAGAGAACCAAAGAAGCTTTTTGGATGAGAAGTGAAACGTTCTCAAGAAAAGGATCAAGAAACTTTTGGGACTTCCAGCTGAGGTGGACTACCATTTAGCCTCTGTAGAAGTGTACCATTGGTATGGTCATACCCTCAGGAATTGCTTTCCAAACCTATATGTCTTTTATTTTTCTTCTATGACATTGTACTGCAAATAGTTGAGGTACACTTTTTTTCTTCAACTAAAAGTCAAAGACTCTTTTCAATTACATATGATTTATCTTATATAATCCCAGATAAGCCAAGAATTTTAAGTGCCAAAATATACTTTAAATAATGGGTTTGGCTTATCCGCAGATGGACTTATACATGCATATATACAGCATAAGAATTATTTACCCCGAAATGAGATCAAATTTGGGTTCAAATGGGGTTTGGCTCCATTACAGAACTCGGTGAAGAATTAAACTTTTATTCAGCCAACTTTATCAAGTTGGTTCAGCGTATGGTTTTTGGTCACACAGAGCTCCTCTTTAGCTAGAACTATGTGACTTTTCCTTAACTGAGAAACCTTAGATTTTCTCAAAGCATTAAACTCTGATATACCCCAAATTCTATTGTTTACGGTCACGAATAACAAAGTAGAATCATTTTATTTTTACATTTTTATCTACAGCATGTTTAAAATCAGTTCTATTATAGGGAATAGAATGGACATCTTTATCCATTATCTTTATCTTTAATATTAGCCAGACAACTGTCTAAATCTTGCATGGATGAGGGGCAGCACAATGACATGGGGACCTTATAATCCTTCACAAGGTAGGAAGAATCCACCACTGATGTCTATTGCAAATAAACAGAACTGGATAAGATTTATGGAGTTGAATTTGTCTTAGACATATCAGTTGATTTAATAATTTCCAGAGCCAAACTCCCCATTGAAAAGTAACAATTGAACAATGCCTCTATGTGAAAGTAACAATTAACAATTTGCACTAAATCAGTCTAAGTGTTCCATCTTAAATAAACTTTTTAGCGGCATCCCCAATTTAAACAGCTCGTACATTCAAATATGTGTGAGTCAGGGTTAAAGTAACTGATTAAGTGCCTGAACAATTTGGTTTTATAATGCTAACATAACATGCTCCCAGTTCTGATATTTAGCGTCAAAATTTTCAAAAAGGAGAACAGAAAGATAGATAGAAAGAAAGAAAGAAAGAAAGAGGGAGGGAGGGAGGGAGATAGGAAGGAAGGAAGGAAGGAAGGAAGGAAGGAAGGAAGGAAGGAAGGAAGGA
>WNWU01000001.1:16933427-16958668 GCA_012654045.1 Ptyas mucosa | reverse complement strand
ATTCCATTCCATTCCATTCCATTCCATTCCATTCCATTCCATTCCATTCCATTCCATTCCATTGGTGGTGCTGATGATGATTTATGTTTCTTACTGTTATTTTATTTTAGTGTTTTATTTATCATCTATTTTATGTATTTTTACTGTGGATGTGTTATTAAGGTATTATTATTATAATTTACATCTGTTTTGAGCCGCTCCAAGTCCAGTTGATTACATTACAAACTTGTAATGAGGAAATAAATAAATATTCCTTCTTTCAGAAGAAGAATGCTCCTAAAATACTTACAGAGAGTATACATCCATATCATGGCTTAGCTCAATGTTGCTTATGTTTCCAAAATATCTGGAATTGTAGCCAAACATCTGAAAGTTGAGAATGAGTGATTTTTCTCATTGCTTGCTTGATTGCTTGGGGACAACTGACCATGGAACTAAGTTTTCTTTTGCCCACTTTTCCTACTTCTTTTTCATTTTTAAGGGATGTCTAACAATTATTCCATTTCTGTTTGTTCTAAAATAATTTTTCTGTCCTTGAAAAGAATAACAACAAATCAACCAAGCAGTGTCAGAAGAAGCAAACTAAAACATTTAAAACAGAGGTTGTAGAAAGAGACAAAGGCAGTGGAAATACTTATAAAGAAAAGAGTTATATGCTTTGATTTCAATAGGAGGAAGTCTAACTCTTGGGACTGGAATCTCGGTCCAATGAAATTTCATGTTTTCATAAATTACAATGTTGAACTTTCTGCTCTTCAACTAATATTTTCAACATAGTCTCTTTACCTATTCATGTTGAACTGATTTAGAATGCCAAATTACAGAATAGAATAAAATAGAATAGAAGGGAAGGGAAGGGAAGGGAAGGGAAGGGAAGGGAAGGGAAGGGAAGGAGGGGGGAGGGGAGGGGAGGGGAGGGGAGATAAATCTTTACTAATTAAGTCATTTGACCATATCAACTATATAAAACTGATACAAAAATACAAATGAGAAAACAATACCAGTAGTAAATTGCCACCCTTCAGATAACCCCGATCTAATCTAAATATTCTGTCCTGTTCAAAATGACCTTTGAAATAAAGAACTGCAGTCTTGCTAGTGATATGCAGGTTAATTTCCTGCAGAAAGTAAGATTGTTTCTCCTGGGTGCCCCAGTATTTTTTAGTTTTTAAATAAAAATCTAAGTAAGCAGGCCTTTCTATACAGTTCAGTTTGCAGTCAAGAAGGATATATCCAATTTCTTCAGTGACTGGTGCTCCTCAAATGCCCAGTCTTTCTTCAAGTGGAACTCCATAAAACCTCCCATATCTTACCATGGAGTCCAATTGTTCAAAACAAGCTTAAGAAAAAACTTTTCTATGATGTTGAGTCTTGAAAGTTGCTAAACACTTTTAAAACTGGGAAGATTTCTCTTACTACAGATAAATACTAAAAAATGTGAATCAAACATTGCCGTAAAAATATTAATAATATGATCCCAAGTAATTTTTTTTTAAAAAAGGGATCATTTCTACAATATATTTGCCAATATGCATTTATTATAATTAAAATTCCTTTTGGAATTGCACATTTCTTTTATAAAAAAATCTGTTCCATATCATTTTGAAATATTTTGGACTTTTGTATTTTAACTTTTTTTAAATAAAAGTAAAATATTTTAAAACAAAAAATCTGCTCCGTATCAATACACTGCCCAGAATAAAATTGTATTATCTTTCTGCTTATAATTATATTTGCAATGACCTTCATCTTCCCATTTAGTCCAAACTTCATAAAAGAAGAAAGAATACTATCCAAAATAGCTCCCACATACTGTCCTCAAATATTTCACCTATCATGCAGCTTCCTCAAAAAGAACTTCCTGCTTCCAAGGTAACAGGAAACATTTGTGGACACATAATGATTTGTCTGAAGTCCACTCCCTTTAGAAGGGACATGGGAGAGATCAAAGGGAGGAAGCTGAGGAAAATGGGAGGGAATGGGAAACTATATGCCAAAGATATAAGAGCGGTAAGAATTCAATATATTAAAAGAATGTGAATGGTATAAAGAGAATAAAGAGTTTAAGGGAAGATTAACACAAAAATTGGGAAGGATATAGAGGGTATCAGCTGCAGCATCATGACTGTTGCAAAAAGTGGTGTTCCTGCTGTACTGTAATCCGACTGAGCTACTTAACACCTTTCCAGATTAGATAAACCTTTGGGCACCCTGCACCTTCCAGTTCCCAGCTCCCCTATTTCTGTATCAGTTGCCATGGGGGGGGGGGGGAGGAAGTGGGAAGAATTTTCCCAAAGCTTTAGAAAAATGAGAATTTTGCCTCCAGATGTATTCTAAATTGCTGGACCTGGACAGCCCTGAAATGTCAACCCAAACCAGAATTAGTCTAAGCCAAGGTTCTATAATTTAGACTTTTCACATGACTTTTCACATGATTTTACCCTCCCTGCCTGTCAACTCTCTAGGATGCTGCTGTTAAAACTATACTTAGGATAACATATCTATTTTCCCTTCATTTCTAAAAATAATTAGTTCCTGGATTAGGGATGTGCTGACTCGTAAAACAGCTAAGAAAAGTGTTTTAAGGTGATCAACCTTTGAACTAGGTTTAGTCCAGAACTTGACCTGTCAGTGAATATGTGCTACAGTTAGGATATTAACTTTGAATTATAGTTTTGCATTATAGTTTCCCAAGTCCCAATAAAAAAAATGGAATGAAATAAGCAAGTGAATAGCCATAGTACAGGCAAATGACCCCTCTGCCCAAGGCCTTGTGGGTAATGCTCTTGTCTTTTGAAATGTTTTTTTCCTGGATTTTCCTTTTTAATAGTGTCATTATTGATTTCAGTTTTTTTGCTTTACTGTTTCATTTGTAAACCAGACTAGGGCAGCATATAAATTAAATAAATACAATATAAGCCAATTTTCCAAATGTGGAAATCAAATAAGGTGATAACTGAATAGCTGTACTCAAGAAAAATATCTGAGTATCATCCCACAAATATATTGCAGAAAAGTCATCATTTAGCATGATATAAAATAGACATCAGTCTTTCATTTGAATAAACTGTTATTATTATGTGCTTCTCTTATGTGACTTATCCTACTATGAGGAAGTGGAAGAAATTAATTAATTCATTCATTTGATTTACATGGTCACCCACCTCACTAGAGCAACAACACAAAAACTGAATACAAAATGAACAACAATAATGCAAAAACATTTAGTGCAGATAGATAAAACCCAATCAACAATAAATTAACAACTCCTCAGGGAGTACAACTAACCTCCTGTTCCCATGCCTAGAAAAACATCTACATCTAAAGCTAAATCATGCTACAAAGAATATTTCATACAAAGTGGCATAAGAGATCAATGAAACAGATGTGAATAGGTAGTCAACTTTTCATGTTGAAATATAATGTAATATTAAAATCCTACCCAAAAAAATCATGACAAGCAAATGTTTCAATTTTAATTTTTAATATGGTATATATTGATAAATATAACCCATACAAACAAAAGATTTTTTGGGATCCTCCATAATTTTTAAAAGTGGGAAGGGGTCCTGAGGGGGGGGGGAAATAAAACACTGTTTTAGGGGAACTAACAGAGAAGCCCATTTCATGCTGTGTTTTAATGGCTGTTTTTATTCTGAGCTATTTGCTTTATCTATGTATTTGATGCAAAGCTTAAATGTCAAGATACATATATTGAAGGATGGCTTTGTGTAATAAAATCACAGATTGCAAATAATCATTTTTCCATCATCATGACTTGCCATGAACACATATGGCCGGAAAACTACAAAAAACCCAAAATGGTCAGGTTATTAATCTATATCACCCTCAGGAAACCTTGGAAATATAAAAATTATGGAATTTATTTCTGAACATAGTTTATATAAAATTGCATTGTAAGTCAACAGCCACTTAAAATCACTTGCATCAACTTGTTATTCTCCAATAAAATGATTACATTATGACAGCAACGTAAGTAAGATATTAAAAAACAAATGGAATATAACACTCTAGTACATTCTCAAAAATGTGTGCTTCAGAGAAGATATTGGTAAGTGATAGAAAATATAATTTTTGTGTCCTTTCATTGCCTTAAGAAAATTGAATAAATGTAATAATATTGAGAATAAAAATATTTTATAAAATTGAAAATGCCTAGTATAATCAGTGACAAAGCTCTTTGAGGATTTTATTATTTCCTTGTTTCATTTGTTATAAAAAGTAATTCATAATTCTTCATAATTTTATGGTGTAAGATTTTAAAAAATAACAATCTTACCCCTTAAGTGTGGATCCCAAGTTCATTTGGTTCCATGTCATGCATTCAAGCTGAGAAGTCATTTGGTATATATTGTCACTGTTATGAAAATATTTCCAGTTAGTACTAAAATTATATAATCTATTTCAATTAATTAGTTCAACATTATTTCCTTTTTCAAAACAAAAAGCAAAAAGCAATCTAAAGGAATAAAGAAATTATAGTTTATAAATTCGTAGACAAATTTATAAAAATAATTTATAGTTCATAAATTTTAGGAAAACAAGACAAGCGTGAAAAAAGAGAAAATGTCAAGAGAAGATCTATTATGAAGAACTAGAGTTTTGAAAAGGCCCACAAAATGATTGATAGAGAGATGATAGATAGACCCAAAGATACTGCCCTGGTTTAAAAAATATGTAATTTGTTACCCTGTTTAAATCCAGTGTTTTGTTTATGTCCATATACAAATTATACTACACTTGTACAACTCTTTGTAAGTATTATTACTGAAAGACTGTGAATTTATATTAAGTGTCTCATTATCATTTGGGCAGCCCAACTGGTTGTAGAATACCATCTTCTTATCTTCTTTACTACCTCCTCTTATTGGGATGATGATGATGATGATGGATGATGATTACTTTGTTGCTTTTTATGTACACTGAGAGCTTCTACACCGGAGACAAATTCCCTGTATTTGGCAGATAACATATTCTAATATTTTTCTACTTTTATTAAATTAAATACAGTTGTAAAATTATTTCTATAATTTTACTCCCAAGAAGTAAGAACTATAACCAGTTTCATTGCTTCTAAATCTGTAACATCATTCCTCATTTTAGAAGAACATATTGTTTAAAGCTTTATCAAAAATTGTGTTACATAAATAATTAGCCAATTTAGTTTATCTGACACAATATCATATATTATGTAATATCGTTAGAAAATTATTAGTACTAGTAAAAGAGGAACAAGAAGAATTTGAGTTTTCTTTAAAATACTTTTTCCATATAACAATAGACTATTCTCTTTTTTTGTCTTTTTCATTCTTTCTCACCAGGTTGACCTTTTCTACATCTCTAACTGAACATGTCCCTCAATCACAAATACATTTTAGGAAGATTGGTAAAGCAATGTTTAAATTATCCAAAGATATTCATAGGACATCATTACAAACATTGGAGTAGACAAAATATCATTTGAAAAATCTCTCTTTCCATGACGTTTTCCAGAAAAATTATTTTGCTGGCTAAAAAGTGAGGTAAACATATTTACAAGCTTCTAAATAAATACACTGTCTAGATAAAAAAGAATACCACTTCTGTATGTGTGTATGTGTGTATATGTATATATGCTCTAGTGGTTTGTATCTTGCTCTTAATTATGAAACAAAATCTTTCTGTAAAAATCTTAATGTGTTTATTATATCCTAAAACATACTTACATGAATCATCCATTTATTGTAAATTCATGTAGCTTGTTTTCTGAATTACAGTAGCAAAACATATTTTAAATCATTTTCTCTACAAAAATCAGGAGTTTAAATTTTGCCATAATACTTTTTACATACATGTACACACACACACACACACACACACACACACACACACACAGAGGCACCTGAAGAAAGTAAAGTTAGATGACTTAAATTACAAGGTATGTGTAATATCATTTATCATTACCTCAGCATACTATTATTCATTAGACTGTCCGGATTACTATTATGTGACTACAATGACCTGCATATCAGTTCAGAAATTGTTAAGACACTCCTGCAGTTTTCTTTTTGCAACAGAAGCTCGTGCTGGTCTGTGCCACCACATTTTGCAATTCCATGCATTCTTCTCGTAATGCTGATGTAATTAATTCCTCAAGGGCCTTGATTTTTATTAGAAGAGCCAGACCTTGCATTTACAGCAGGAGATTTTCCTTTAACTTTACTTCATTTGACAGTTCATTTATAAGAGCCTCCTCCACAAAACCTCTTTTTTCCCCCCTTAATTTGATTTTTCATCAAGTCATATACTTACTCATCTTGTCATCAACAAAAAGACACAAAAATTGCCAGGCCTGAGAAGAGAGCTAGAACTTGAACATTAATAGGGATAACTTTTTACTCATTATGACAGAGAAACCAAATTTGATGTAATCTTCTCAAAGCATACTGTCATGTGTTTATATAGATTGGGCATGGAGAAGTGGAACAAATACCAGTAAATTAGAAAATAGAATAATCTTCAATTCAGTAATAAATTGCACTACAGAGAGGCCTTGACTTAAGAGCAGTCAATCAACTATTAGAAGTTACAACATACCCCAAAAGGAAATGACAACCTGGTTTAAAAGTTGCAAAGACACTCCCACACCCCCATTGTGACATGGTTGTGTTTTGGGCATTCGGCAACCAACCCATACCTAAAGCCATTTTCAGGGCCTCCATAGTCACATGACCATGATTTACAACTGTTTTGCCAGAAACTGGCATTTACTCTCAGTTTTTGGCAAAAAAAAATGAGCTGTAGTGAACAGTGAGTTAACATAATGATCACAACAAAATAGATTGTAAAATCAGATCGGGTCATTGGTGACCCACTTTATGACATTATAACTTATGACTGTAATTGCCAGGCTCAATTACTGCCATTACTGTATAAAAAGAAACCATAGACCTCTGTAGGATCAAAGTCAATAACCACCTGTTCATTTTTCAGATCACCCAGCTAGATGCTCCTTGGATCACAAAAGTAACACATGAAGACGGTAACTAGGTTCAGACATTGAGCTAAGCCAGCTGCTCCATATAATTCTAGTATTATATAAAAGGAATACAGTAAAAGTTCTCCATGACTATTTATTTAGTTTTAGCTTTTCCTCATGAGGGAATTGCTACCTCTCCCATCATTGTGGATGCTGTTTCCTATAGACCTTCCTGCTTTCTAATACTATGTAATAATGGCAATACGTATAAACTTTCCCAGCATTCAATCATTCAGAAGCCTAGAAGTGCAGTTCATCATAGAATCAATATAAGTTATCTGTCAGTATGAGGAGTCCTTGGTGCTCTCTGAGCTTGCTTGCTTTATTGCAGATGTTTCATTACCCAAACTATGAAGCATCATCACTGCTAGTGATGGCTAGCACTGATGATATTACCTAGTTTGAATAATGAAACGTCTGCAAGAAAACAAGCAAGCTCAGAGGGCATCAAGGACCCCTCATATCAACCCTGAGCTACAAATACTTTCCTTTATTATCTGTCAGTATGAATTTCAGCACAGAGAAACTATTTGGTGAGAGATATAATCTAAGCAATTAGAAAAACAAAAGGCTATATACTAATTTTAACTTTTCCTTTACCCTGCCGACTTTGCATTGTTCACAAATATTTTGGGTCTTGTCCGAAATATTTCTTAAGTGTATCCTGTTGGAAATTCTGGAAACGTGCCTCTTATCATTCTAATGAAAATCCGCTGTGTATTATGTTGGGGGGGGGGGGATTCCATTGTTTATATTTTAATTAATAAACTTTACTTAAGGACAAATATTATGAAAGATGCCAAAATCAGATCCGTACTTACGTCTTAAAAGAAAAACAGTTTTTGGAATGTTCAGGATACATCAAGCAAGCCAATATAGAGAGATGGGAGAAACAAAGGTGATTCATTGGTCACATTTATGAAGAGCATTCTCCTCAAAGAGAAATGCTTTAGGTGCTGTACACAGAGTGCTGCTTTGTCTTCACATAAATTTATGTTTGATGGGCCATTGTATATATCTGGCCAAAATCTTGATACAATTATTTGTGTGTGAAATGTGCCAAATTTTTGAACATGCCTCCATGTCATGTTTCGCTGCAGTTATTTATAGCAATACTTTGCAAATATTCATATGTGACATAATTGTATATATATTGGCTTTGCATACAACTGGCAATTCATTTCATACTTTTCTTCTAGGTTTTGTATGAAATACAGCTATGTATCTTTGTGTAAATGAATTGTGGGTTGGTGTTGTTTTTTGTTTAGTTATATAATTTATAGGACACTCCAATTCTATATACATGAATGTTTGAATCAGTCTGCATGTTAGGTTTGTGTGTGAAACAATGATTCTATGTATATGCTGTTGCATGTGATTGCTTCCTGTGACATTTTGCGCCTGAATTTATAACATCCACTCTTTTCGATACATAATACTTTTAGAATCTGCTTTTAACACTCTACAACCTACTTCCATATTTTCATTAATTCATATCTCCTATTTTGCCTTTCTTTGCACTTCATTGTATTTCATTTTCAGATTTTTATCTCCAGAACCTATAAAATCCTGTGAGCCAGTAAGACCTTCTCATTCAAAACACCAAGAATAATGTGGAGATAATTTTCTTTCTTCAAGCTTCAACACGGGTATGAATATTCTATGCTTTTTCTAGCACAAAGAAAGCATCTTCTATACTAACCCAACGAGCACAGACTAGGATGATGATGTTGGGAAGCCTTTAGGGCAGAAAATAGTAACTACCGTATTTTTCGGAGTATAAGGCACACTTTTTTACCCCCCCAAAAGGGGGTGAAAATTTAGGTGCGTCTTATACACCGAATGTAGCCCTGCCCACCCACTGGCCCCCACCCTTTGGCCTCTGCCTCCCAGCAGTTACCTCCTTGCTAGCAAACAGCAAGAAAAAACAGCCCCATTCAGCTTCCCCATAGGCTAATTAGCACAAGTTGATTAGATCGGCTTCCTGACTCTCAGCTGATTTGCTCTCAGCTGTTTTGCGCAGGCTCTTTTGCAAGCTCTTGTTTTGCAAGCTCTTTGCTTGCTGCAAAGAGTGCAAAGCAGATTTTTTTTCCCCTAGCTAAAGCGAAACTGAAAGTAAAGCAGGCTCTGCTGCAACGTGACAAAATGAGGCAGGGAGAGAGATTTCTTTTTCTTTTTGCTCACCAAAAAACGTAGGTGCAAACAATGGGCAAAAGAGGAGAGTTCAAGATTTTAAAACACAAAAGAAAAAAAAGTCTATTTAACTAGGGAATTGTAATAATTGAGATGCTATTAATTCTATATTGTGTTGAAAGCAGAAATGGTTAAGTTATGGTTTGGAGGAATATATGGGGGAAATTATTTGGTTTATTATTATTGGTAAATATAATTAATTGATTTGTAAGAAATTGGATTGCATGGAAATAATTGGAATATTCATGTTCATATTGATTAATAAACAAAAAAGATAAAAAGGTAATATTGGTTTTTTAAAAAAAATAGATGAGGAATAAATATGGCAAAAAGGAAATATAGAAATTGTAAATTTAATTGAAAAGATTAAACACTGTTTAAATTTGTGAACCAGCCAAGTACTCTGTTCAAAGAAAATACATTGTATGTTTGTATATGTGTTTGTCTAAAAAATTTTTAAAAACTTAAAAAAAAAAACAACCAAAAAAGGTAGGTGCGTCTTATACTCCGGTGCGTCTTATACTCCGAAAAATACGGTATTTTCCTTTTCCTTAGTAACTATTTTCTCCCTCCACTCCCTAGAATGTCTTGGAATGGTAACTGGACAAGGAAGCATTAATGGAAGCAGAGGAAGAGAAGACCAACACAGCTATAATGCATACCTAGACCTTGTATTATTGGGTGCAAATCAAAACATTTAGTTAAAATCTTAAAGAATACACATAGCATTGTGTCAATCCTTCATATCTAATTCAAAATAGAAAATAATCTGCTCCCAGTAAGTTCCAATGCAATTCAGCATAAGAAAAGTTTCACACAGCATTATTACTTTGTACATTCTTCATAAAATGAGCTTTGTTAAATCAGACCAAAACCAACAATCCATAGCAGCAATTCTATCTATCTGTCTGTCTGTCTGTCTGTCTGTCTGTCTGTCTGTCTGTCTATCTATCTATCTATCTATCTATCTATCTATCTATCTATCTATCCTTCCTACCTATCCTATTTCTAAACCACCCATCTCCCTCAGAGATGGGCTCAATTGCAATGCCAATGGGGATATAGGTACAAAACCATTTCCCACAATGTTTTCAGCAGCTGTTTATTTAGAGTCTGAATGCCAACTTTAAATTCAAGTACATCAATAAGCCTAATAACACACCCCATGAGATGTTCCAACTCAGCTATTTTTTTTCTGTTTTAGATCTTTTTTTTTAATGTATGGCTAACATCCTTGTTTTAATTTGCTGATTCAAAATTGATATATATTACCTACTCTAGTGGTCTCAAGACATCAACTTCAAATAATCTGCATTTCCAATTAAATTTACGTTTTTGAGAAGGCAGAGAGCTTTATGGAAAAGTTGAAAGAGCTGTTGCGGAATAATCTCATCAAATTGTCTTAAGATAAAAAGATGTTTGTGATAGTGGTAAATACCCGTAGCTTGGGTGGAGGATGAGGGTTCACTCTGCGAGCTTGTGGGTTAGTTTCCAAATGTTTCATTACAAGGCTAGGTAACATCTTCAACTAAATTTAGGGGAGTTCAAAATGTTACCTAGTCTGGTAACGAAATGTTCGAAAACCAACCCACAAGCTTGGAAAATGAACCTCCACCCTCATAAATTGATGTTTTGTGAATGGTGTATCATAGTAGTCATTTAATGAGATAGGCCAAAATATATTTTCAAAATTCCAAAAATGCTCACCAGCTCCCAAAGCTTGGAGGCCATTGGGTTCAGAGGCATAATACATTTTTGGAGATACTGTATAGCTATCATGAGTGATAGTACTATCAAAAAGTTCTGCATTTTAAAAATCTCCAAGCATGACCAGTTCACCAAAACAAAAATTATATAGCCTCAGTGGCTCTATATCTATATTCCACTTTTAGGGAGACATTCCATACATGATGTCAGTTTTGGAAGCCATTTGATTTTCTTTTAGCTTCCTCACTGCCCCATATTTTAACCTGGGAAATTGGGAGGCGGGTTTTGTTGGAGTGGTGGAAGAATAGCCATAACAACATTCCTTGCTCTGGGACTCAAGGACATTTGCCTGCACCTGGATGGGAGTCACTTGGGATTGTTTCCAGCTGAGCCTGAAGGATGAATTGGACCATGTGATGAAGTTGTGGGTGTGGAACAGGGTTGTGAACTTTCAACTGGGTGGGAAAACCTGGAAGCTTTCAGAATCGGGTTTTCCCAGATGTGCCAACATGACATCTCTAATAAAGTGGAACTCTGAGGAAGATATTGCCTTGGAGTTTTATTTCATTGGGGGGGTGTTTCTTGGAACCCTGACATATGAACTGCAAATAATACATATTATAACTTTTATACATTGCCTCATTTAGGACTGTGGAGGTATATTTTTTAATCAGGAACAGAAAATATTGTTATTGTTGTTATAAGGGCAGACTTGATTTAAAAAATAATACCTTGTTTTAAGAACAGGAACAACTGCAGTTTTGAAAGATGCAGATAATGCTTGTCCTTTTTCAAAAGAGTAATAGAATTCCAAATATCTGCTTACTCAAAATTTATCCAAAATTAAGATATATTATATTTTCATGATCGAAATTATGATTATTTAAATGCTTACGTGAAGTAATGGACTGAATGACGATCAATAAATTCTACCTAGGCAAAATGGGAACCATTGATGGTTCATTGGTTTAGTTAAACAGTACTCTCTTTTGGGGATGGATATAAAGCCACTTTAAATATCAGTGTCTAGTTTAAAGATTTTTAACCCATAATTGTGACTACTTTAACTTTTCAGCTCCTGATAGTACATTGACTATGAGTGAGTTAGACACAATGGTGTATTAACCATTAAGCAGACTAAGCACGTGCTTAGGGCACCAGGTCCAAAGGGGGCACCACAAAGTTGAGGGGAAAAGAACCCAATGAAGATTGGTTCTTCAGTAAAAGGAGGGGGGCACCAAGATTTGTCAGTGCTTAGGGCATCAGTGAGCCTTAATCCACCACTGGTTAGACAAGATGGCCAGACCACACTCCGAGACCATTACATGGTCAAATCTTCTTTTGAACAGTATCTGAAACAGATGTTCAATTGAGCATAAAAATCAATCACAAGATCTTATAAACTACAATCTCTCAATCCGTTTAAATGAATGTGGAAAATCCTAAAATTCTAAAAATAATAATGTGTAATGAAAATGGAAATCAAGAAAACCTATTAAAGATCAATTGACAGAACCTTATCTGCTCAACTAATCTCCTAATCCCCATGTCTAGAAGAACAGCAAAAAACAATATTTGCTGTATTTACACAGAAAAAAAAATAAAATAACATTTCCTGGGACTATGAGTTTCCATTATAAATCTAAAGCAGTACAATTACTTTTGAATAAACATGCATAGAAGTCCATATATATATTTCAACTGCAATTAATGAATATTAAGGTAAAGGTAAAGGTTCCCCTTGCACATATCTGCTAATCGTTCCCAACTCTAGGGGGCAGTACTCATCTCTGTTTCAAAGCCAAAGAGCCAGCGATATCCAAAGACGTCTCCATGGTCATGTGGCCAGCATGACTAAACACCAAAGGCACACAGAACACTGTTACCTTCCCACCAATAGGGTGGTCCCTATTTTTCTATTTGCATTTTTTACGTACTTTCAAACTGCTAGGTTGGCAGAAGCTGGGACAAGTAACGAGAACTCACCCCGTTACGCGGCACTAGGGATTTGAACCGCTGAACTGCCGACCTTTCAATTGACAAACTCCACATCTTAGCCACTGAACCACTGTGTCCCTTTCCCTTTAATGAAAATTAACTGGAATACAAATCTGAAAAATCCAGATTACTATGCCTTTTAATTCATGAGGGTTCAGAAATTAATTCCATGAGGTTATTTATGACACCATCTCAGAGGAATTAAAAACTGTTATGTAACTTATTCACATATAATTTGTCTTACAACTCTCAGTACAGAAAAATACATTCTTGGGACCAATGCCCCTTTTTTCAAATATTTGCTTTAAAGCAAAATTCAAAAAAACTAAATTCAAAAGAAAATTATTGCAATGGTTTGAAATGAATTTCCCAAATCACTGGAGATTAACTACTTAATTTTTTTTTAGAAATAAAATAAGGAAGAGGAAAACATTTGTGCAGGCAGAATTAATGTTAGCTGGAGTGAAATAAAAGGAAATTAATACTGAGGGGGAAAATATCTTAAAAGGAAGCCAGTAGTAGATCACAAAAAGTTTGTTTTGGCCTGTATTGCAGCCTACGAGTTCTTGACCTTGGTGCAGAAAGAGCTATAATCTGAGCTGCAACTCCCCCACTCTTAAAGACTTCGCAAGTGTGACTCATAGTAAATTTTCATCTTCAAATATGTTTACTGTATCAAAATGCATAACGCAAAAAAGTTCATAGTGTAACTTGAATAGAGTATACCCAATGAATATTTAAAGCCAGTGTTGCTTTGCTTTCCTCTGCCTGGCCATTTTACACCAATGTAATATTCCCAGCAGTTGAAGACTATGTTTTTACATTTAATTCAATGAGTCACTACCTAGGCCATACCTCCATTTTGATGGATCTGGCAGGTTAGGCAAAGAATTACCATTTTGAAAAAAAGCAGAGTCCCCAGCTATTTCCTCCAATCCTGTCTGATACAGTATGATCCTTACACTAGAATAATGACAGGGTTTCATTGGAGACCCTTCCTCATTAGGCAAGGAAACAACAGTAGGCATGGCTCGAGGGTTGTGACCAATCAGTGTTTGAGAGATATATTTTAGTTTTCAGGTATTGGCAGGTAAAAGTCATTTTAATCGAATAAAATGAAATAGTGTTAATAGAAGTCATTGTATTTTCAGCTGGGTCTGCACCCTTGTTTAACTTCCTTGAAGATCTGCTGTATAGCTGACTAGATTTTTGAAATATCACTACCCATATCAGTAGTGGGTTGTCCCCGGTTCGGACTGATTCTATAGAACCGGTAGGAAAACAACGGCGGGAGACTCCGCCCACTGACTCTGACATCATAAGAAACGATCTGCGCATGCGCAGAAGCAAGGCGCATGCGCAAGTGAAGTAAGCGCGCACACGATCCTGTTGCAAACCAGTAGTAAAAGTAAGTAGAACCCACTCCTGTCCCATATCTATCTGGGTTAATAAATTAACTAAGCACACTAAGCTTTTATTGATCTGTCAAGCATTTTGTGCAAATTCAAATATGGTTTCACAAGCCATTTTATCAATTCTACTAATTAACAGTGTTGTTCTTTCATTTACATATATAAGAAATAGGTTACCACTGACATTTTTTTCCTGCAGTTTCACTGTAACAAGAGAGGTTACATCTGGTTCAGTTCTAATCACTTTAATGAGTGATAGTATGTTTGTCTAAAGCAGCAATCTTAAGGATATAAATGTTTAGTCATTCAGCAAGGCAAAAAAAAAATTTGAATTATTAATGAACTTACAACAGAGATCACCACTGCTAAAGAACAAGCAGGAAAAGGTCTGTCTCATTTCATAATAATATTTGGCAATAGCAACAATTTATCCGTAGTACTTCTACTATACTTTCATTCCACACTCAAAGACAAAAAACAAACAGATGTCTTCAGGGACAAAGATCAGAGAAAAAAGAGAGGAAATCATCCAATGTGGCTTCAGTTTTATATATCTCATTCCTTGATATTTTTATTTAACATTGGATTCTAATGACTTTAATAAACAAGCTTTTCAAGTGAGGTTAAGGAACATATATGTGGAAAGTTAAAATATTTTTTAAAAAATCCTTTCAAATCTTAAATAAAATCTTGTTCCTACAAGAAAGGCTGTGCCGACTAAAGCCTCCTTTTCAAACTACACAAAGTAACAATTTTATTGTGTCCAGCAATAATTTTTTTAAAAAAATTGATTTATGCCGCCCTTCTCCGGAGACTCAGGGCGGCTTACAATGCGCTAAGCAATAGCCTTCATACTTTTGTATATTTACAAAGTCAGCTTATTGCCCCCACAAACTGGGTCCTCAATTTACCTACCTTAGAAAGGATGGAAGGCTGAGTCAACCTTGAGCCTTGGTGAGATTCGAACCTGCAATAATTGCAGGCAGCTGATGTTAATAACAGGGCTTTAGACCACTGTACTATCCAAGGCTCTAATTCTACAACGGCATGCGGTGTTGGCTTGTTCTGAGCATCATACTTTAAAGAAAGAATCAAGCAAACAGAAACAAATGCAGACATGGACAACAAGAATGAATAAACCTTATAAACAAAGTCCTATGAAGAGAAAGTGAGGTAGATATGATAGATAACAGAAAAACAGAGTTGGAAGGGACCTTGGAGATCTTCTAGTCCAACCTCCTGCTCAAGCAGGACACCCTATACCATTTCAGACAAATGGCTGTCCAGTCTCTTCTTAAAAACCTCCAGTGTTGAAATACCCACAATTTCTGGAGAAAGCTCTTCCACTGATTAATTGTGCAAATTGTCAGGAAATTTCTCCTTAGCTCTACTGTCTGATCTTGGAGTGAAACTCACCTCTCCCCATCCCACAAAGTACACACAGGGCTGAAATTTATTCATTACAACATTCTGTTGTAATAAATTATAAAAGCAAGAATTACCCCCCAGTTCCATCCAATGCATATACTGTTTGACAAAATACAAGACAGCAGATTCCTATCTCAAACAAAAATAAAAAATCATACAATCTAAAAATTGATGTGGAGAAAGCAATAGAGAAGAAGTTAGATGGAAGCAGAGGTGGCAATCTGAGAAGGTTTATTTTGTAGTGGCATTGGCCTATGCTTAGTTAGACACTTAGGCGCAACAGAATAAAAATATTGTCCAATTTGTATAATATCCAATAATATCATTGTATTAAAAAGGAAACAACTGCTATTTAACCACCACTTTAAAACATTCAGTATCATACAATGCCCTTTCTAATGTATCTGAAAGTACATTCTAAAAACAGGAGTATCTTTTTTGGCATGTAAATTTAAACTGTGATGAAAGTAATCCCATAAAAAAAATAAACCTAAAGGTTGGGAAAAGTCAGCAATCAATGCAGATTTTCAGTGCACAATAATAATCAATTATAATGATGTAATCAAGCCAGAGCACAGATAACTTCTACCAGATCTGCTCAATTATAATTACAATAGGCATAGTCTTTGAGTTTGTCAATGCAATCTAGAAAATCCAGTACTATTGGCTGAGTTCCAATATTTCCAGCATGCTCACGGACACCAAAATTTTAAAATCAAGAATTTACATTTGATTTTACTTTTGTATTGTAGGTTGTTGTTTTTTTTAATTGCTCATCAACAGATAATTTTTTATCCCTTTACATTAGCTATAAAGGAGTAATTTATATTAAAGAAGTTTCTCATATTCAAGAATATAAAGAGGCAAGAAAGAAAGGTGGAATCTTCAAAGTTCCCATTATCTTCTGCCAGTGGCAAAAATGACCAAAGAGAATTGAGTATAACTGCAAGGAAATGGTGAGGAAACAAGATATGTCTTGGAACAGCTATGCTCTCAAAGACAGAGCAGATATTTAAGGAAGGTTATGGCATCCTCAGAGAAAGATAAATGCATTTGGCAACTGAATGCTATAAAAGGGGTAAATGAGACAATAACAAAATTCCTAGAAAAGTTTGTAGTGGGGGCATGGATCAATATTCCTTCCTGAAAGGCAATGTGAAAAGACATCTTAATAGCCTTGAGAAATATGGAACTGATGGTCAGAATGCCAATTTTGCCTTTTGCTCAGAATCTTTAGGGAGAGCTAGAGCAGATCAAGAGAACAAACTGGCATTTTGAGCATAAATGTAATGAAGACTCAATCATCCAAGCCAAAAGCATCCAAAAAGGTTAAATCGTGGCAACTGGACCAAAGTTCATTAAACTGAGACATTTCATTACTCATCCAAGTAACTGCTTTAATCAAAATGAAAAATGTAAGTTAGGAAGAGAGGCAGAGTCATTGAAATGCACCAACTCTTGCCATAACAACTGCAGTGGTTTGTCTGGTTGCCATGATTTAACCTTTTGGAGTGTTTTTGGGCTGGATGATTGAGTCTTCATTTACATTTGCAATACATTTTGGGGAGAAACCCCGCAATTGTTATGGTAAGTGTTGGTGCATTGCAACGACTCTCTGATTCTCTGCCTAACTTAATTTTTTCATTTTGACTGAAGAAGTTACTTGGATGAGTAAAGAAACATCTAAATGTAATGAACTTTAGTCCCGTTGCCATGAATTAACCTTTTTGGATGGTATTTTGAGCATTTTTACAATATATTTCACCACCCTGTTCTAATCTATAGTTTTATTTGCACATTCAATTTTATTGAGGAGTCCTTTGTAGTAATAAGTATAAATTGAAAAATTATCCTGTTTTTTTATTTGAATCTAAATCAATAAGCATTCAGAAAAATAAATCCAAATTTTATTGTATCATAGTATAGCATCATTATCTTTAGAAATCTATATTATAACATTATTGAACTTGTAACTTCAAGTCAGTAGGTACTATGGAGGTTCAACAGTTACTGGAAAGTCAGTTATTTAAGGTCTGTACATTGAAAAAATTATTATTATCCTCATTCATTCAATTAGGATTCTGGGATATCAATGCTTTTTATAGTTCTTATTTTGCCATGGAAGAATCAAATACTTAAAGAAAGAACACTAAAAACTAAGATTTGAAGAGTTCCAATCAGATTCCAGATTGCAAAATGTATACAAGATACATAATTCAGCTTTATCAGAAATTGGGACTTGAAGGATATAATTTTATTTCTACAAATTAAAGTTTAAAATAGGAGAATTTTAAAATAGAAAGACATAGAACAGTAGGGTAAATGTCAAAAATGTAACTTTTAAAAATTATGACTGGTTGTTAGTGGTATATTTTTGCTGCAAATCAGACTAAGAAAACAAAAGTTTATATCAGCTTCTAAATTATAGACTTAAGAAATTTTAAGTCTGGTTTTATATGTTGCTGAGCAGATAAGAGAAGCAGCAGAATCAATGTTCTGTCAATCCACAGATTAAATAGGGATTACAGATTATAATTATATTGCTAATAGTAGCAAAGAACTTCAGTAAATCCTCACAAGTTTTTTACAATCAGTTATAATTAGACAGAAAAGCCAGATTTATTTCTCTACACTTCTTAAGGCCTAAACATTTTGTTAACTTCACCACACCATTAGAATAACAATACCATAATATTCAGATAATAAACACGTGGGAGATAAATTCCACTGAACTCGGAATTTAGGATCTTTTCAGTCACCATATTAAACCTCTGAAACTTCTTTTCAAGGGAGCCGTTTGTGCTTAGCAATCTCATGGGAATTGGTGAAATGATTTATTTTCACATATAATATTGCTTTTTTAAAAATAAATTATCTTTAAAATGTCACTGTTATGTTTCCCTGCTATTTATCTTTATCTTCAGATATACCATCTGTAAGTTTGTAACTGCTGGCTATTTTAAACAATGTTTTAAAGATTACAAATAGAAATAAAAACTAATGCAGACTACAAAAAATATAAGACTAAAAAGTAGACATGTAACTGTAGTGACCACCTAAACCTTTATGGAAAAAAAGGGGGCTATAAATATTTTAGAATGAATGAATACATAAAAAGGTTCCAGTTATGATTGGAAAATTTTGCAAAACCAGTTGCTAAGAGATAGTAATTTGCAGGAGAATATATCTATAAATGAACCAACATTAATTAAAATAAGAGAAATCTGTAGCAATTGCTTGGACAAAATGAGATTCCCACAAGTAAAAGGCTATTTTAAATTATCATTTAATGACCAGAGCAGAGACTTCCTACTCTGGGAGACACAGCTCCCATAATTCTCAGTTCACATGGCCGTGGTGATTAGGAATTGCAACAATTGAAATGCATCTGAAGGATACCATTTTGGGGAAGAATTTGACAAGGCCAGATCTTTGCCTAAATAACATCTGTTTCCAGTCTATTTGTTGCAGCATTGCTTTATAGCACCAAGCTGTAGACACTGGGGATACTAGTCTATTCCACAGCTGACCACTGATAACTCCACAGCTCAGCTGTTGCTCATTAAGTTTAATGATGCAAAGTCCAGTCTGGCCTTGGATCTGCCTGTAAATTCCTAAACAGTCATTTCCATCTCAGGTGTTTGTGCTCTTATCTTCTTTTGGGGTCTTGCCTGCTTGGCTTTGATTATAACAGGACAGGGAATTGCCTCCCTTTGACCTGATATTCAGCTTTGTGCACTCAGAATTCAGGGTCATTTAATTCAGACCTACTTCTGATAAGATATAAAGTTCTGAATATAACTTTTGAACTTTCATCCCCTTTCCCCATCATTTCTGATTTGTAACAATTTTCCAACAGGTATGAAAGAACTCAAAAGCTTGCCACGGACCATGCTTGGTCTAAAAATATTATGAAAAAGTTGATAGGGTTATTAAAATACCCAATACACATCTAATAGATCCATTATCAAGTCTGGATCTACACATACCTATTTTGCCTCAAAATATTTGTCTTGTACTGTTCTCTTATTCGTTGATTTCTTTCTATATGAATAAGGTTGATCCGTTATTTTTCTTTATGCTTGACATCACTGTAGTTCTCTAATACAGGAAGAGTAGACTTTGAGAACAGGAGAGATGCTGACTTTTTGCTATTTGTCAGTCAGCACAACTATACAGCCAGACATACTTTTCTACAGTACAATTAAGTCCTGTTGCAGCTTTCCAGTTTAGGATGTACCAATGTGCTTACAGCTATAGCTTCTATGCTGACTGAGAATTCTGGGAAGTACAGTCCCCAATCCTATGGAGGCCGCCTGCCTATAAAACTATGTTTTATAGTTCCTCTTTGAAGAGCTCCCCTTTGTTTGGTGCATAATATTTCTCAGCAGCTTCCGAGACATAGGATTGTTCCAAGTTCACCAAAAGTTGAAGAATAGGTGGGGGAAAGGGGAGGGGGAGAAGAGAATTTAGTTCAGGCTGGTAAGCAAGCTCAAAATAAATGAAAAAGTGCCTCCCCCCTTCTTCCCCCATGGTCTTAACCAACAAAACAGCAAAGGCTGCTGGCTTTTTTTTAACTGATGATGATGATCAAACCCTAAAGCTCATTGAAGATAGAAGTTAACTGCTTGATAGCTTCGGGTTTGGTAGGTAGACACCTAACAAATAGTCTTCTCAATCATATTCTCAGCCACAGTTGCCATCACTCTCTTTGAAATTCACCTTAAAGATCCAGGTTGTTATATGAGAGTAGATGCACCCCACATATAACTCTCTGATATAAACCCTGAAATGAGGGTTTCAGGAATGTGCTGGGCCCAGTCCAAGAGAGGAAAGAAGAATGGTGCATTCTGAACTAGCAACCTACAAACTTAAAATAGCAATGCTCTCTCTTCTCACAGTTGGTAAGAATTGCAGGAAGAGGCCATTTGTCCTGATTAATTTTAAAACCCAAGAATTCTGGGACATTTTTTTTCTCCTCAGAGATGCCTTTAACACTTTTTAAGTACCTCTATTTCTTTCTGTCCTTCTGTATTAGTGGAAAGGAGCACACCCAATTATTCCCTTTCTCCCATGTGTCAGGAGATGGGCTTTTGTCACTGGCTAGAATGAAGAAAAATTAAGGAACTAAGTAGTCAGTCCTCCAGCTCACCAATTAGCCATTGAATGTGTTCTGTAACTTTCTATCACACTTCTATCACCAATACTTTTCTCTTAAACCAGATTAGTCTCATTCATTTCAATGCAGAATGATATATTGCAAATACTTCAGAACAAATACTCTGGAAAAAGTCATGCTCTCTTTCAAAAAGTCACATGTTCTACCAGAGGACAAGAGCAGGTCTGAAAAGAAGGATTGAGTAGAATGGCAAAAACCTCGTCTATTTTTGGCAGTCATTCCACTGGGAAAGTTCTTATTGTGCAGATTTTCAGCCTGTGTTAATGGTAAAAGTTGACACTGTGTTCATGGGGACAGTAAAGTTTACTATGAAGTTCTCCAGCCTGGTCCCCTGCAGGAATTAGGACTCTAAAGTCTATCATCCCTTGCCTATATTACAACTGATTGTTACTCAGAAAAAAAATCAAGTCCTGTTTAGTCTGGTGGGATCATCCCTTCACAAATAATATTTGGTTATTGTCAGGAGGACAACCTGGAGGCACAAAAAAGACTCCACTGTTGTCTGACAATTTTGTCCACATATTTTCATCTTTAATAAACCAGTTATATCATGATAACTCTCCCTTCCCAGTGTTGATGATCTCTCTGTCTCTCTCTCTCTCTCTCTCTTTCTTTTTCTTTCCTTTTTTCTTTCTTTTTTCTCAAAGAGAACTAGAGGTGGTGACATGGTAAGCTCTTTGCCCTATTCTCAGAGGTAGAATAAAGTCAGGTGGAAGGAAGGAGGAAGAAGAGAAGAAGGAGCTTTTTGCTTCAGCGAAGCATTAGAGTCAACCCCAAAAGCTGATTTGCCAAGTTTCAGGAGGCAAAAGAAGATGGAGGATACAGTCATGATTCTCACCTGTTGTAAGGGTTCCTCAGGAGAAGAGCCTGGCTGCTGGAGCAACTGTCTGTGGGAGTGTGGCAGCCGTACACTGGGGGAGGCACCGAATATTGTTGGTCACCTGCAGACAAACCATAAAAAAAAAAATCACAATCCCGTTGCATGACTGATTAATGTCACATGTTGGGGTGAGGGAGGCAGTGTAGTCACTTTCAAGCTGCCTTTTAAAGGGTGGTCAGCTGGAGCAAGGTGTTCTTCACTAGACTATCAAATCTTTATTTTCTAGCATTCATTTGTGGGGATAATAAAAAGTCTGACAAAACGTAATAGGTGATTGGAGGGCCGTCTGATGCGTGAGTCTCATTTCAGATTTCAATCCATTTTTAAAAATTATTTCCCCAAGCACTTGTTTCCTGTTTTTAATATGGGGGCAATGATATTGGTAACCAATTTTGTAAAGCTGCCTCAAAGCAGTTTTTCCTTTGGAAGAAATCCTGAGCACCAAGCATAGCAAATGCACCATTCCCCGTGGCTGGCTTTCCACAACACACTGAATAACAAGTTACCATGTTTTACTTAGCTGTGCTGTGTGAACACAACCTTCCCAATATAGTTAACCCATGGTTCAAAGCATCCTGAAAACCAGAAAACTCCCTTAACTGAATGTGTGAGCTAGCATACCTTTGAAGTCCCATTTGCTTTTGATGGCACTTGAAACTGATGCTTAAGACCTTTAGATCTGTGCCCAAATCATTTAGCAGTAACATGAAAAATAACATTATTTTACTGCCTTACAGTAAAAAGGCTGGATTATAAATATAATAAAGCAGCGATGTCAAAACCAACAAGATTCTGACATAATTATGAGTTTTCTAGATCTACACTTTAGAAACCGTAAAGACTTTTTGTAGATATTGTCATTGAGGTCATTGAAATGTACTTACTGGGCTCAGTCTTAAGTAGATTCACCCAGAGGTAAAGAGAGGGACACAAAAGATTACTATCAGGTAAATGAGTTACAAAGTTTAGAATACAATGGTAGATGTCTTAATTCTGGGTAGACTAGAGCTCATTTGCACTGGCTTAATTTAATCCAGTCTTCCTTTTCCATTCTGATATCCTCCAGATATATTGAACAATCCTTCCTGCCATCCTCAGCCAATCTTTATCAATACTGCCTAGAAATTCTGGGAGCCTAAAGCCCCAATAGAAAACTTGGAGGGGATCATAATATTGAGGAAAATTGGACTCGTCTGTGGATGAACTACTGACACAACTCCACAGGTTGTATTTGACTATCATTGGTTTATGCTGGAGCAAGGTCCCTTCACTGCCAGTGAAGTTACTCTGCTGGCTCACGGAGGAGTAAAACAGTGTTACAATATTCCCCACAGAGGTTTCAAAGCCTCTTGTAATTTTTACAGTTTTATTGACATCCGGTCCCATCCCCAGCTTCCCAATTATCCAACTTCTCTTTGCCATTAGGATAAACCAGATTAGGCCCGCAGACACGCCAAATCCTCTCAATTGTTAGTCCAGGCACGTCCCCCAGTTATCAAAGGGAGTGTGTGTGTTTGTGGGGAGCAAACAACTTCCCTCTCTCCCACCGGGCTCGGTTCCCCTTCGCACAGATGTTTTCCGCTACCATTACCTAAAGGCGTCTGCTGGCCGATGGGGTCCTCATGCTTGAAGGAGTGGTTTGTAAACTGCGCCCCAGGGTGAGAGGGAGTATGGCCGTAACTTGGAGCTCCATCAAACGCCACTGTGCCGTAACCTGCCAAGAGAATAACAGGGTCGGAATCAGGGGCTGAATTGCCTGGCCTTGAACTTTCTTCCTGCGAGGACGTCCCTCGAAGACAGGCAGGAGGCGGAAAGTTGCCAAAAAGAGGAAGCCCCTGCTCTGTAAAGGCAGCAGATGGCTTCTTTCTGCAAAAGAGAGGGCCAAAACCATGAACTCAGAATCACCCAACAGGGAAAGGAAGGGACCCTCTCCGCTCTGCCTGGACGGCAGGGTTCTCATTGAATCCAGAGCGGGCCTGTTTTCCTGCAGTGCCTCCTACCTTTACATCGAAACTCAGCCTGGGCAAAAGAGGCTGCTACCCAATAAAAAGATTTTAAAAGTGGATTATAGATGTCCATTCAAAGCAGAGGACAAGCCGCACGCCTTTGAACAATCAGCCGTGAAGTCAAAATTCATATACTGTGTAAACAAACAGCTTTTATTTAAAAAGTAATAAATCAGTTACACCAACCCAGGATGATAGGGAAAAGTTTTCCAGTTCTCCAAAACTCATCATCCAGCGGGTGAAAAGTTCTGGGGAAGTCGAAAACGCCATTTTCTAACTTTCTAATTGGTCCCAAATAAGTTAAGAAGAGAAATGTTACAATAATAGATATGTTAAGTATTAAGTATTAGTCTTAAAGTAAGAGTAGATATATATATATATAATGAATATGGTGGTAAGCTTTAACTGTTACGACACAAAAAAATCTGTACCCAGACGACACAGTTTAATGAATGATGAAATGCTTGTATTAAAAGAAAATAAAACTTTAAATTAAAAAAAAAATACTACTCAAAGCCTGGAATTGGAGTTTGTGTGTCTCTGCCTTCCTTTGATAAAGTGATGAAAGCTGCAGAAACTGCTGCATCAGTTGGAGCTTATTAGATGTTGATTCCACTGTTTGGTGCCAATAAGTTTGGAGCAACAAGTCTCCAAGGACTTTCCCAGTTTCAGAATCCACGCGGGGTTTGGCTATCTTTTAAAAGCCCGTGTCCCCCCAGTAAGCAACGTTTCCATTAATAGTCCCCCATTTACAAGAAGGAAAGAAAAAACCCTGATCTGCTGAACAATGTGTGCCATTCCATATGTTAAAGTTTCCCTTTAATTCTCGTTCCCGCGGGCTTCTCGCTTGTTTTGTAAGATTAACTTTCTGAAGAGCCTGCAATAAAGATGGCAGCCCATTAAATGAAAAAATAACCTCCTACTTTAGCCGAAAATTACTCGCTCAAATAATAATAAACAGCTTTTTTTAAAAAAAAAAGAAAGGAGCGAATTCAGATGGAGAAAAAAAATCGCCTATTGTGACCTCAAGGTGAGAGCGAATCGTAAATCAGGCGTTTAGACACCAACTTTCATTAATTACGTGGAGCCAGTTAAACAACTTCGGCTAAAAAGTAATTACAAAGTAATATTATCTTTTAAGACTTCTCAGCGCATCAGCATTTGCCCTAAGACCGTGAAATGTTTAGCGTAGTCCCTATGAAATCTTCCCTTGCTTTCCCAATACCGGACCAAACGCTTCTTTAAAGTAAATAATCGCTTTATGGGAATTTCCCTTCCGGAACGTTTAATTAGAACTCTGCAGTTACTTTTAAACTCGCTACTCTTTTAAGAGAACAGGTTTGCGCTTTCAAAATACCAAAGTTGCTTTTCAGAGGAGCAATAAGTCGTAGCTTTGCCG
>WNWU01000001.1:16921897-16933327 GCA_012654045.1 Ptyas mucosa | reverse complement strand
GGGGGCGGGGAAATCGGCAAGTGCTTTTTTTTCCCCGCTGCATTTTCCTACAACCTGCTTTTCCGGACAAACTCTCACTGTCCAAAAAGCCGTTTAGGTTCTTGGAAAAGAGATCGTATTTGCACAGAACCGCGAACGGATTGTGACAAAACTGAAGAAATAGGAGAGTAAATCGGGGGGGGGGGGGATTGAGGATCCCTCGCATAAATGCATCGCTGAATGCCCACAAGATGCAATTTAGTTCACCAGCTACTCAAGACTAAAGAAGACTTTGCTAAAAAGACGTAGACTTGCGCTCCTTAATTCATCAACTATCCGTTCAGTTCAAACGCCCCCTTTTACTCTTGCTAATATGTTACTAGTCCTAGTACTTCTCATCTTGGGGACGCAATTTTTTTACTTTTGACTTTTCTAGACGAACCAAAACTTGTGGAGAAAAACCCGCGCAAATCTTTTAATGGGTGATAGCAGGAATAGGAACGTTTTCGATATTTGTTTTATTCTGGTTTTGTAATCTAGTCTCAGCTTTGGTATGGGGCGATAGTTGCCAGGCCTGGGCTCGGAAAAGAAAACTATGGATCTTCTCAATTCAGAAGCTCGCTTTTCCTTTATTTCTTTCCTTTATTATTTATTATTTCACGTCTTTCTTTATTGAGAAGTACCGGGCGGCGTCTCAAATTTAACTTCTTTACTTTAAAAGTAAAGCCTACTGAATTCCATTGTCTGAAATCTCTAAACCGTTTTGCCTACAACACTTTTCCCCAAGTCTGGGCCTCTCCAGATGAATTTTCAACACACGGAAGTGAATCTAATCTGCAAATCTGTAGATGTTTCTAAAAGGGAGAAAACTGTTTCGATGGGTTTATTTTCCAGGTAAATTGCTTGGATCGTAGTTTTTTTTTAAAAAAATTCTTCTTCCAAAGATTCCTTGACTCTGGAGTTTATGGCGTTTACGGATTCGTGCAAGCCTGATCCAAAAGCTGGGGATCACCTACGTTCTGCAGCCTAGAATATAGCGGTTTCAAGGCGCTTCTGAGGGATCCCTCCTTTGTCACCACACTTCACTCTTTCAAATAGATATTTCACCATTCAGGTTTCAAGTCAGCGCCTCTGATCTTAAGTGTATTTATCCTGACCTCTTTTTTTGGGGGGGGGGGGACGATTTATTTCAGTCTGTCTGCTCTGAAGTCCTCTCGAGTTCAGGGGACCCTGCTGTCAAGAAAGTGAGGATCCATCAGCCTTTCCATCTCTGAATCTCTTTTCCTTTGCTACAAAACCCGACCCGTTGTGCGGAAGGGGGCTCATTCTGGGATCGCCTGCATCTAAGGCTGGGCTGCTGTAACTCAAAACTTTGCAAAAGCCTGGGAGGAAACGGGCTTCGAGTCATAACAGGGTTTTTCTGCCTTCCCAGCTCTCCACGGAGTGGAGTTCCCAGGGCATTGACCTGAAGGTAAAGGGGAGGGGGGGCTAGAAACACCTTGTCGTCCCCCTCCCCTCCCTCTTTTCCTCCCACCCGTCGTGCATTTGGCAGGCAAGTAGGAGCTGGCGAGGCCTGAGCCTTCAAAGCTGCCGCATGCGCCTGGCGCGTTCTGGTGCTTAGCGGTCCCTTGTCTATTCGGCCGCGAACAGTGATGACAGGCCCGATGCCCAACCCCTGCACTTCCAGGCATCAGCTGCGCTCCGAAACTGCCTTATCTCAGCTCATAACACACAAAGCCAAGGCTTCCCTCCTCCTCTTTGCTCTCCTAAGGCTCCTCGAAAGCACTGAAGCTTTCTAGATTCCTTAACTCTCTTTGCCCAGCAGTTCGGTGGCCTTCAAAAGGCTGCCCGGAGCAGAATGGGTATTTTGGCCACATTTTCCGGTGTTGCATGACCCAAAGCTTCAAGAATGCGATAAGGAGGTTGGAGTTCTGAACCCGGCCCCCTGATAGCGAGGTCTCTTTAATTAGGGCTTTATCAGAGGCTTGAGCTGATTAAAATGTGCTGAAAATAATTGAAATGTGGACATCTGGCGAAGATGGCAACTCTTCTGAAGGGGTGCGATTGTTAGGGGAACCCAGCTGCTTGGCCGGGAGGGAGAGGGAGGAGACGGAGACGGGGGCCAGGAGGCCTAGCAAAAAGTTCAAAGCAGAAGACTTCCTTCTTCCCGGAGAAGACTTGGCAAAAACGCCAAGGTAACTTCTTTCCCACGGTGGGGAAAAAAAACAACCCCCGTCTCGAACGGAACGCTTAACCTTGATAGACTCAAAGCAGAGAATGTTATATTCATTGCTCACACTTATCAACCTCCCCAAATTCGGTCCCCCCCCCTTTTTTTTAATAACAAAGTTGTGTGTGTATGTGAATGTTGGATATGGTACCCGATATTTTCCCTCTCCTCTCCTCCCCTTCCCCGGTTTTTGGTTTGGCGCCATCAGAGCATTTTTCACGACTTTTAAAATTATACCTGCTTCTCACCCACTGCTATTCTTCCGAAGTGGCAATTAAAAAGCGATTCTTTTCTCCGCTTTTTTAGGAATCGCAGCCTACTCTAAAGCACTTGTGTTTGGTTAGACCTGTCCACACAACAGGAGCTGAAAGATCAGTCGTCTCTAGATTTCTCAGTCCATCCGTTTAAAATCAAGGACGCGGGAGTTTCTCTTCAATTTTGGAGTAAGAACGGAAGAGTTTCCAATTTTCGAATTTAAAATCAAGCTAAGACTCAGCTCCTTCAATGACACCAGCATACGTGGCATCAACTAAATCTCTTCTGATTAAAGTTTTACCTTGGGCACAACTGCCAAGCCTTATGTTAAGAAAATTCATGGCTTTGGGGGTTGTTGTTTTTTTTGCTACTTTCTCCATCGCTAGAACAATCAACAGATGGGGTTACACAAAAAAGAGTTTTGAAAAGTTTTGAAAAATGCAAACCAACTCTGTGAGGTAGCCACTCACATATGCAAATGGGAGATTTTCAATAAATCAGTCCTTTCTATGTGTGCATACAGACATGCATATACATTTGGAAGAGCTGAGGAATGTTTTACACACAGAAAGACACACACACACACACACACAATTTCATGAATATTATAACAGAAAACCCTTGAGGCTCCATTATATTAAACTCAGTTGGATAGTAGTTAATGAATATCAAAAATCTTCCAATTGCAATTTAGGTTTTCGGTAGTTTTGCTGATATTATTAAAGTGGGATCTCTCCTCTTGTCCCACACTGTAAAAAGACATGAATTTTTATTCAGCATCCTCATCATCTGGAATAAAGATATTTCATTGTTTTAAATATCAGCTGGGTCCATACCTACATTCCAGAATTCCAATAATGTGTTGATTAAAAAAAATAATACCATTAACCAAATGCAAGAAAGGAATCAATGGGATTAAGAAGAGAAAAAAACAATTCAGTGAATGGAATTAAAATCTGAAATAGTGTTCCCAAGCAGAAATTGCCTTCACAACTTAGCATCTTGCTGAGTAAGACAGGTCAATGTATTGAAAAACACTGACCATTTTACTATTTTAGATGCAATAAAAGTTATCTGTAGAATCATTAAAGTTAAATAAAATATTTTAAAAAGAATTGAAAATCATGGAAAGAATATTAAAGTGCAGGATTAAGAATAATTAAAATAAATGTGCTATTAAAAATGACCTATTTTCTCTATTGCTCTTACTGTAATTGTTCACCACAATTACACCCCTCCAAAGCAGTACAGAATCTACCAGTAACTGCTGCAACAGGCTTAACTACAAACTAAATGCAAATAATTATGGAATTTGTCATTAACTGTTTTCTGCCTAATAATACTAGGTATATATCTGCTGAAATAAGCTATTGCTTAGAATTATATTCTAATGATATTGTCATTCTTTTGCACGTGCCCTATCAAAAAAAAGATCCTTTGTTTTTAATTTATAAGATTTTTTTTAAAAGATCAATCAATGGATCTTTTGTTAAGATCAGTTATTTCTTTTATTAAGATCGGTGGTTTCATGAATTTCACAAAAATATTCCTTTCTGGTTCATACAAAAAATATCAAGATAAGAACTAATGTTTCAGGACACAACTGTTTCAAGTTGTTTCCATTGTGTAGGAATAAGCAATATATTTCATCATATGTTTATCTAGCAATGGTCATTTCTTCAAGAATGTGCTACTCTAGGAATGTACCTTGAGAACTGTGTACTTGTTGAGCGCAATGTCCCATTACAGCGTAAGAAACATATACCGGTAGGTTTTTGCATAGACTTGCTTAAGACGTGGTGATGCTAAGTTTCAAACACAAAGGATTTTGGTTTGTTGGGAAAGTATAAATGAATTCTGAAAATGTAGCAGTGCAATCTTATGTATACCTTCCCAGTCTAGGTTTACTGAGATCAATGGCATGCATTCTCAGATTGCACCATAACTCTCACTGATTTCAATAGGATCAGGGAACCAAATTACAGTATTTCAGAAAACAAAGTTGGCACGTGATTTTTGCAACTTCTGTGAGTTAAAAAAATGATATCCAAGGAACAACATCCCCTTCTTCCTTTCAATATAATTCCCGCTGTGCAGTTTTAGCTTCCTAAAATATATAGATGAGCTAACATAATGTCTTGATTTTGTGCTCCTTCACTGTACATTTGCTGCATTAAAAGCCATATTAGATCTTAATTATTAATCTTCCCCACCCCCATCAATATCCATTTAGGACTATTTGCTATATGTGAGTACCTATGCACCTTGTAAATTTTTGAAATTTTATTTCCACAGGAATCAATTCTTTCATCCTGTTGAAATAAATCACTCCAACAGTTGGTTGCAGTAACATTAACTGAATTGAACGGTTAGATTCATTTGAAAAATTAATCTAGCCCAGTTATAAACAAACAGTAGTACCTGCTTGCTTAAAATAACATCTGCAAGAGAATATCCAGTTCAATTCATAAAGACATTAGCAAATAAACAGAAACTAACAGGAAAGCCCATATGTGAAACAATTATTAAAAGAAACTTCCATACACATTAAAGTTGTAATAGAAACTCACTGAGTACATAATCCCATGCATTTTTAGGCAGAAATCTGGGCCATGTAACTCAATAGGTTCTTTTCTTGGATAAGTGAGAATAATCAGATTGCTAATTTAGCTTTAGACTTGTTGATACTCCTGTTGGAAGACAAAGTACTTTTATCAGTTGTGTATGCATGACATTGTAATTCTGATTTTAATTCCGGAATGAAGCAATTCCGACTTAATTCAGAATTGCAAATGTTAAGAGTTTCTTTTCCTGAAGCTTGGCCGAATTTCGCTCTGAAGCAAATATATGCCACTGTGAAAGGAGAAGGTGGAGCGATTGTATGATTCATTCAACGCTTGAAAACCCAGTAAGCATAATATTACAAAAGGGTGTTGCCATATAGGAGAGACCATACAGTAAATCCATGCTTCCCAGTTCCACTCATTGGGATGAATATGGTTTGTATCAACAGAAAAGGCTCTTTCAGTCCTTAACCCTCTGTTTCCAAATAGTTTTATCAGGGATCTCCATGGGGAGAGTTGTGTTTAGAAGCAGCAAACCCATTTAATCCATAAATATCTGTATTTGAAATACACACACAAACACTATAATACACAAGATAATCAGCATAGAGTTTGCTACAGGTATTTCTCTATCCGATGGGAACCTATAACATAAATTGTAAATTAATGGGACATCCCTGAATGAATCTATTTGGAACCTAAGTTTATTAAGTTTAATAGAGCATTCTCGCAACTTTACGTTTTAATCCGCAGGTTTGCTTTCAAGGCACGTGAAGTACCGTATGTTAATCTACTACACCCGCTTAGTCCAAGACGAACTCTGAAGCATTGACTTCCAGCCCATTCAAACTCATAAACTGATTTAACCATGCAGTACTCTGAAAAGTAACGTTCCAGATGTGCTAATTTTACACCCTAGCAGTCCTATGCACGTGCATTGAAAAACCTTTAACTCCGGTTCGATTTTCTACACGGATATTTAGGACCCACGATTGGATTCCTAGCCTCAGATGGTTGCAATCTTTTGCACCCTTTCTTAACAGCCATCCTCGCATATGTCCAAGCTATCGCGGTTAGGGTTGTTAATTACAGTGGTTTTTAAACCAATTTGCCGCCTTTGGGAAGTTATCCTTTCCCCCTTTCATAATGGTTTTTGTTTCTTTGTGGCTTATATATTAAAAAGATTTCTCAGGATCGGCCCGTAGGTTCTCCCCCCCGCACCCCCACCCCGGAGGCTTGCCACCGCTGCCTCGGATCACAATCCAGGCTCAGGAGTTTGCCAGGGATCGCTTGATCCCAGGAAAGGCTCTCTGAACGTCTTCCAGCTTTGCTGGCGGATGCCTGGAAAGCGAGCGGGACCTCTGGCTGGGTGAAAGCGAGCGGGGCGCCCCAAAAGCGCAGGCTCCCCCCTTCCCTTCCCTTCCCTTCCCTCCCCTTCGGCTTACCTTGGTTGCGGATGGCTTGCTGGCTCTCGAGGCAGTTGGGCAGGTAAGGGCCGTTGGGGAACATCCGTGCCTGGCCGGAGGGCGCTTGGCTGGGCGGCGGGGGCGGCGCAAAGGGACCGTAGCGGCAAGCGCCGGCCGTGCCGGTGAACTGGCCGGAGAAGTGGACGGTGAAGGCGCTCAGGCACTGGTCCTCGTGAGGCTCGCCGGAGCTCCAGCTGGGCTCCTGCTTGATGAAGGCCGAGGGCGGCGGGGCCAGCGAGCCGTAAGAGGCCGCCGGCGGGAAATCCAGCACCGGAGCCCACTGCGTCGCGCTGCTCACCGGCATGGAGCAGTTCCCGTTGCCCGGCAGGGGCGGCACCGACGGCGGCAAGAGAGCGTTGAGATCGCGGACGTCGGAGCCCATCTGATCGCCGGCACAAACTTTCCTCCGCGGAGCCTGGAACCAGTCGCGGGCCCCGCCGGCTCCGCTGCACTTGTTCCAGGCGCTCTGAGCCCGGCTCGGGTCCGGCTGGAGACACCAGGCGGCCGAGTTCAAGCCTTTCGGGGAGGCCGGGTCCGCGGGGGGAAGGCAAGCGGCCGGCTCCAGCCCTGCGGCTGCCGGCAAAAGCGAGAGGGCCAGGTTGGTCTCCAGGGTCGCCCTTTGGCTGCCCACCGGCGCGGGGTGGGGGGTGGGGGGGTGGGAAAAAAGGAAAGGGGAAAGAAAAAAAGGCTCGAAGCCCCGGAGTGGAAGAAGCCTGAGCTGGCTGGCTCCCTGGCTGGCTGGCTGGCTGGCTCTCGGAAAGACGGTCAGGAGCGATTGGAAAAAGCCGCACTTGAACTTTCTTCCTCCAGCCGCGGCTTTGCCCTCCGGCCCTCGAAGCTGGGCTAATTGAGAGCGACTGGCGGCGCGAGACGGAGGAGGAGTCAGCCGCGCGCGGCCGCTTCCATTCACACTTCCCGCAGCAAGGCGGCCTCCCGGGGCGCAGAAGGCTCAGGCGACTTGGGGGGGGGGGAGGAGGAGGAGGAGGTGGTGGGGCGGGAGGGGCAAGGGACCCGCGCTCTCCCCCCACAGGCCAAGGAGCGTGGCAGGGGCGCGGGGGGAAAGCTAAGCCTCGCCCACCCGCCCCTCGCCTGGCACAGCCCTCTTCATTCGGGGTCAATCAATCAGAATAGAGATAGAAGGGACCTTGGAGGTCTCCTAGTCCACCCCTCTGCTCAAGCAGGAGAACCTATGCCATTTCATACATGTGGCTGTCCAGTCTCTTCTTAGAAACCTCCAGTGATGGAAGCACCCACAACTTCCGAAGGCACTGGTTAATTGTCCTCACCGTTAGGAAGGTTTCCCCCCCCCCCCTTAATTCCAGGTTGCTTCTCTCCTTGGTTAGTTTCCACCCATTGTTTCTTTTTCTTGCCTTCTGGTGCTTTCTGGTCTTCGGAGATTCGGGGATGCTGAAGCGGGAAAGGTGATAACGGGGAAGGAATTCCCCAGGAGTGACGGCTTCTGAAAAGGGGGCTTCTGTGGCGAGGAGAGATGGGTGCCCCCCCCCCTCTTTCGCTTACAGACGCTGGAGATGGGCGCCTAACTTTGGTCAGGGTTTACTGGAAATGTAGCCCGATTTAAATAAGGAGGCAAAGATTAACCCTCCTTCCAAATTAACCTTCTGAAATGTGCCATAATTCCGGCAGCCAGTCGGCAGGGCCGCTTCCCGAATTTCGCTGCACCACCTCGAAACAAGAACCCGGATCCCCGTAAACTCTTTCAACTCAGCCGCCCGGATGGAGCTCAGTTCCGAGTTGGTTGGTGAACCAATGGCCAGTAAGATAGGAACCAGATCGGCTCACCTTCTGCCAAGCGGCTGAGCTGACCCGAAATTATTTTGGCTTGTGTCCCTGAGAGCACCGGGACCATTCCTCCAATAACGGGGGCCTGACAGGTGAGGTCTGGAATTAGTTAGAACTAAGGGTCAAAATGCTTTCGGCCGAACTCCCTGCAACCTCAGGAGGGATCGGACCAACAAAACCCAGTCTGGTCCCACTTTTGCTCCATCTTATCTTTCTTCTGCTTTCACCCCCTCCACATACCCCCCCCCCCCAGAAAAGGAGTGTTATTCTAGTTGGAATCAAACTTGATCCCTAGTGATTATATGGAAACATTCACACACTTTGCTTGGCGCGATTTATCATTTATTTTGTCGAGATTTTTTTTTTTGGTGGTGGTTTGTTATTTATTTATTTTCCGGCCTGGTCTTTAGTCCTTTAGCCATAAGAACTCCTGGTGGTCTCCCATCCATTCTGGTCCGACTTTTTTTAGCCTTTGAGCCGCCATGCTGCCATCTGCTGCAGGCCTACAGAAGCATAGGAGTTTTCATGGCTGGTCGCTAGTCAGCATTGTTACATAAATATCCTCTTTGACAAGGGTGGCAACACACAAACTACCTCTCCTAACCATCGGTACCCATGGATTTGTCCAAAGCTGTCCAGGCTGGCGGTCAGCATCTAGTTAAATGGAAGTGGGGGGAGAAATCTATGGGATTAACCGTTAGCTGGCAAACCCCGGGGCGGGCAGGGAGAGGTGGAGGTGATCTGATGCCTTTTTCGCAGATGGAAAGATGGAAGGGGAGACTTTTGAAAGGAAAAAGGTGTTTTTAAAAAGGAACCAATTCCTTCCATCGCCGCCTGACTGTGCTAAAACGGGCCAAATCCCAAAGAAAGGGATACTCGGGGTTTTCCAGCAGAGTTTAATATAATTCAGGAGTTTTCCCTCGCCGATGCTTCATACTGCCAGTCAACACACAGTAAACTCGCTGCCCCCGAACAGCTGGGCTGAACGAATTGGAAGGCAAGGGAAAGCTTTATTCTGTCCTCGTCCGTTTCCAGCCTTTAGCCTTGACCTGCTTTCCCACCGAAGGCGGTTCTGCTCACAACCCTCCCAGGACGGCTCCCACCTCTGACTGAGCTCAAGGATTAATCTTGGGCGTTGATTTTGGAAAGACGGTCCCTAATCTCACGGGTTACTAAATTTGAACATCCCCCCCCCCCCGAAACTTCGCGACTCTCCTCAAAAGTCTCGCCTATCTCGGGGCAGTTTTCATGTGTCCTTCCGTATCCTGAAATGCACTTTTTGCTATTTTCTGCATCCCTCCTAAAAAGCCTCCACGAGCCATTTTCTGGTCAAACGAGTCATATTATTTCTCCGGGAATCAATCACTTCCCCGGGCCAGGCGCGTTTGGAAAGAGGCGCTTTTCTGCCCTTTGACAGAAAGCGAATGAGAGACCAGCTCGCAAGAAGATGCTGTAGGCGCACCTGGCAACTCTTCACATTCTTCCCTTTTGCTAGGTTTTAGGGGAATTCAACGAGCAGGCACAGACGGCTGAATCCCTAAACTTTACTAACCCCAGTGCAAGTGCTTGCAGGACGACCTTCGTGTTGCAGAAGTATATTTTTCAGACGACCCGCCGTGTTGCTCTGGGGCAGCCAAAGCCACTCCACGAAGGCTTATGTGAGAATAAACCTGTGGCTCTCTTAAATTGCCAACTTCTGGAAAGGGAGATTGGGACGAAAGAGAGTGGTTGGCTGGCTCAGAGCTGCTCCTGAGCCGTCCGTGGCTGAGTTTAGGCTGAATCCTAAATTCCCGCCGCGATTTTAATCCTTGCACCAGGCTCCCTTCATGACGTCCAAGCCAGGGGTGAAATCCAAATTTTTCCCTACCGGTTCTGTGGGCGTGGCTTGGTGGACTTGCAGGGGAAGGATATTGCAAAATCTCCATTCCTACCCCACTCCAGGGGGAGGATACTGCAAAATCCCCATTCCCTCCCCGCTCCTGGGGGAAGGATATTGCAAAATCTCCATTCCCATCCCACTCTGGGGCCAGCCAGAAGTGGTATTTGCCGGTTCTCGGAACTACTCAAAATTTCCGCTACCGGATCTCCAGAACCTGTTAGAACCTGCTGGCTTTCACTCTTGGTCCAAGCCCTTCCGTTCTGCAGTCCTGTGCGAACCCTTCTGTAGAAAGAGAGTGCCTCCCGACCAATTTGGTGGCGTTATCAAGCTTAAGAACCATGTATGAGTTCTAAAGCCGGAGGATAGATAGGGGAAATCACGCGATTCCCCTGCATTTCACCGGTTTAAATTCGTCTGAGCTTTCAATGGCGGCTAAGGAAAAAGGCTGCGGAGGAAGCACTTTCTTCCTAAAGTCCCACCGCCCGTTCTGCTGAAGAGTCGGATTCGTAGCGACTCCGAGGAGCACCTGGAATCTGGGGGTGGGGGAAGCGATGGAGGGGCCAGGGAACCGAGTTTCCAGTCTTTGGACGAGTAGCAATGCCTGGTCAGTCTTCCTTATAAAATAGTTTATAATCTATGATTTGTGATCTCTGGCTCTTTAACGGACGGCGGAGCTGCAACAGAACAAGCCGAAAAAGGGGTTTAACAGTGGCCCTTCTAGGACGCTTCCTTTTGTAAAAAATATGCATCAGTTTGAGGAGGACTGGATTGGGGATTATCTGTAATCGGTGCCTTGGGAAATAAGATAAACACATCTTTGAATCTCCCTGTGCGCTTTTTTCTATTTCCCTAAGCTCATATATATCTCTGCATTAAACTGACCTGTGTAACCAATGAACGTTTGGGTCCTCCCACCTTCTCTCCAAAATGCTAATGCCTTGGGGCAATTTGGGATTTTCGTCATCCCCTAGGAGAGTAGATTTACTCCAGATAAATCCCACCGGCGGGAAGAGTTAGATTGCATCCACCTATTTACCTGGAAATGAGACCTGTTGAATTTGTTAGCTTTTACTAGTTTTGACTGGGCATATTCAACAGCAATTGTCTATCTGGATCCTAAATTGGGGCCCCAGTCCAGAGCATCGGTCAGCCAAATGAGATGGAGCATCATCGCCCAACAGAGCAAGTCTGGCTTATTTATGGGCATATGTATATGTATATGTAAAAGTATGTGTATGTGTATGTGTGTGTGTGTGT
>WNWU01000001.1:16892010-16909682 GCA_012654045.1 Ptyas mucosa | reverse complement strand
CTATCATCTATCATCTATCTATCTATCTATCTATCTATCTATCTATCATCTATCATCTATCATCTATCATCTATCATCTATCTATTTTATTTATTTATTTATTTATTTATTTGGCTTATATGCCGCCCTATCTCACAATGGACTCAGGGCAGCTCACAACAATAAAACAAAGCCACAATATAAAATGAAGACTAAAAATTTAAAAACTTAAAATTAACCCTTAAAACCCCATTATCAGTCCAGGTCGAGGGATTTAAATAACCAAGTTTTTAGATAGATAGATAGATAGATAGATAGATAGATAGATAGATAGATGATAGATAGATCGATCTATCATCTATCATCTATCATCTATCATCTATCATCTATCATCTATCATCTATCATCTATCATCTATCATCTATCATCTATCATCTATCATCTATCTTTCTATCTATCTTCTATCTATCTATCATCTATCTATCTATCTATCTGTCTATCTATGTATCTATCATCTACAGTAGTGGCCAAAATTGTGGAAACCTTTTGAGAAAAGTGCATTTTCTAATACTAGCTAATGACACCACTTTTTTTCTGGAGTAGTACTGTAATATATATATATCAATGGAAAGATAATTTAATCAAGACTAATATAATAACTTTTATGAAGGATTTGCTATTAGTATAGCAGTTACAGTATAAAGAAGAAAAGGGAAACACGTAGAAAAAATGAGATATACAAAAATTATCACCATGTCAGTTAATAGTTGGGTAACCTTTAGCATGAATTACGGCCTTACAATGTCTTCCCATGGAGTGAACAAAGTCTTTTAGTTGTGCAGCTTTAGTTGTGCAGATTGAATGATTGCTTCTATTAACTGGGTTTTATTGCTGGGTCACTTCTGACTAACAAGTTTCTTTAGTCGACTCGATAGATTTTCAATTGGGTTAGGGTCTGGGCTATTCCCAGGCCATTCCAGCAGTGGAATATGATTATCCTGAAACACAAAAAAGTGGAATTATTAGCAGTGATGAAATCTAAAATTTGTTACTACCGGTTCTGTGGGCGTGGCTTGGTGGTGGTGGGGTAATGTGACTGGGTGGGTGTGGCCAATTTTTTTTTACTTTTAAAACCATTTTTTTCTACAACCTCTTCATTGAAGAGGTTGTAAAAAATGCTTTCAAAAGCCTCTGACGATCCAAGCTGAGTTGCCTGATCAGCAGAAGCTTTTTTAAAAAGCCTCTGACGATCAGGCAACTCAGCTTGGATCATCAGAGGCATTTATTAGAAAAAAAGGGTTTTTTTCTTTTAAAAGCCTTTGATGATCCCAGCTGAGCTGCGCGATCATCAGAGGCTTTTTTAAAAAAACTTTTAAAAGCATTTTTTCGGCCAAAGAGGTTGTAGAAAAAATGCTTTTGAAAGTAAAAAAAAAAAGCCTCTGCGGCTCAGCTGGACATTGTGGGGTGGGGCAGGGATTTTTGCTACCAGTTTTCCGAACCACCCACCTCCATTGCTACCGGATCAAGTGATCTGGTCTGAACCGGGAGCATTTCACCCCTGGTTATTAGCCATCAAACCTCAAAAATACACTTTTCCCAAAAGGTTTCCACAATTTTGGCCACTACTGTATCTATCATCTATCTGAGGCAGTGTGCAGTAGTTTGAATGGAGTATTGCAGGCAAACTCTGCCCACAGTCTGGAGTTTGATCCTGACTGGCTCAAGGTTGACTCTGTTTTCATCCTTCCGAAGTCAGTAAAATGAGGACCCAGATTGCTCCCAGATAGATAGTGCTGTAGAGCGCTATGGGGCAGTATATAAGTCTAAGTGCTATTGCTCTATCTATCTATCTATCTATCTATCTATCTATCTATCTATCTATCTATCTATCTCTATCATCATCTATTTATTTATTTAGATAATGCCTTTATTATTTTTATAAATAACTCGAGAAGATGAACAAAACTAATACTCCTTCCTCCTCCTATTTTTCCCCACAACAACAACCTTGTGAGGTGGGTAGGTCTGAGAGAAAGTGTTTGCTCCAAAATCACAATCAGTTATTTCCAGACAGTTAGAACAATTAATCAGTGGAACAATTTGCCTCCAGAAATTGGGAATGCTCCAACACTGGAAGTTTTTAAGAAGAGATTGGACAACCATTTTTCTGAAATGGTATAGGGCCGTGATGGCGAACCTATGGCATGGGTGCCACAGGTGGCACGTGGAGCCATATTGGTGGGCACGCGAGCTCAGCTCCGGCACGCATGTGCGTGCCGGCCAGTTGATTTTCAGGCCTGCTGGGCCCACCAGATGTCAGGAAACACACTGTTTCCGGCCTCCGGAGGGCTTCTGAGGGTGTGGGGAAGGCCGTTTTGCCCTCCTCGGGCTCCTAGAAAGGCTCTGGAGCCTGGGGAGAGCGAAAAATGGGCCTACCAGGCCCACTGTGCCATTGTGTGCCAAAAGCAGGGGGAGTGGCAGGGGGCATAAAATTATGGATGTGGGCACACATGTGTGACCTCCCCCGCACTCCCCCCGCTTTTGGCACACAATAGCAAAAAAGTTAGCCATCACTGGTATAGGGTTTCCTGCCTGAGCAGTGGGTTGGACTAGAAAACCTCCAAGGTCCCTTCCAACTCTATTATTCTGTTCTATTCTGTTCAATTTTCAGCAGAACCAGAATTTCAGCAGGACCAGAATTCAAGTCTCCCAGTTTCTAGCCAAGTGCCTTAAACTATTAGACCAGGCTTTTTTTATAACTAACGCAGGCTCACTAATCTTTGGAGAGAATGCTAGACCTATTTAAAAAAAAACCAGGAGAAGCATTCTCTCAGATGTATGGCTGTTAGCAAAGCAGAGAAACTGACAAGAGTTGCAGGGTCTGGGATAATGGAGGAAAAATTGCTGCTCCTAGCCAGCATAGCATTCTCAGGCACCTGGTAATAAATTAAATAAAAGGTTCTTTATAGGTCTTCCCGCTCCCCAGTTTAAACCCATTACTGAACTTTCTTATTTCCCTCCAAAATCTTTGGCTCCAGAAAGAAAGAAGGAGCCAATATACTGGTATATTTAAAGGCAGAAGAAAGACAGAGGTATACCTTGCCTTCAGCATATGATTTGTCAATATTGTCTGCTCTCATTGTTGTTATTTTTCTTCATTATTATTTTTTTAGCAATCTGTAGAGATTCCAGCCATCGAAATTTATCAGAAAATCTTTCCATATCCCATCTTTCCCATTCCATCTTGCAAGCAGTCAGCCGCTTTGGAAATTATATAGAAAGACAAATTTCTCTTTCTTTCCCTATTACAAAATAGTGCTATTCTGAAATATTCTGAAATTGTCCCTCCTTAAAGTGGTGAGATTATCGGCAATCCCTGGCCTTATTACTGGGGCCAAATAGGACCCTCACTGTAGACATTGCAATGTATCAGGCATATTTTTCTGTTGCCCCAAGGACTGAAGGAAGCCCTTTAATGCCACTGTGAGAAAGAGCCATTTTTTTCTCTATTTTAAACATAATATGATGAGCCGCGGTGGTGCAATGGTTAGAGTGCAGTACTGCAGGCTACTTCTGCTTTTTATCAGGTTCGCCTGATACGCCAGTTGCGTCCCTTTCTAGATCGGGACTCGTTAAATACAGTCACTCATGCCCTTGTCACTTCCCGCATGGACTACTGCAATGCTCTCTACATGGGGATCCCCTTGAAGAGCACCCGGAGGCTCCAGTTAGTCCAGAATGCAGCCGCGTGGGTCATTATGGGAGCAGCGTGGCACTCCCATGTGGCTCCCCTCCTGCGCGAGCTGCACTGGCTCCCTGTGGTCTTCCAGGTGCGCTTCAAGGTTTCGGTTACCATCTTTAAAGCGCTCCATGGCTTAGGACCGGGGTATCTACGAGACCACCTTCTGCCACCAATAACCTCCCACCGACCAGTACACTCCCATAGAGAGGGACTTCTCAGGGTGCCGTCAGCCAAACAATGTCGACTGGCGGCCCCCAGAGGGAGAGCCTTCTCTGTGGGAGCACCCACAATCTGGAATAAACTGCCCTCGGAAATACGGTTAATCCCAGATCTCTGGGCTTTCCGCCGGGCCCTCAAAACATTCCTATTCATGCAAGCTGGCCTGACCTAACCTCCCTTAAAACCACTTTTAAATTCTTTAAATCTGAATCTACCCTATAAATTTGAGATGTTTAATTTAATTCCATTTCTAAATCAAACTATTCAATTGTATTTTTAATCAGTTTCTGAATATCTGTATTCTGTATTTATCGTTTAACTGTTCACTGCCCTGAGTCCTTCGGGAGTAGGGCGGTATACAAATCAAATCAAATCAAATCAAATCAAATAAATAAATAAATAAATAAATAAATAAATGTATTACAAACTTTGATGCAGCTTTCTTCATTTTATGGCAGGAAAGAGGAAAAAATACAAGAGCAGATTAAAGATAAGCATTAAATATACCCAGTAGTTTTAAAAATGGTGGGATTCTTTGTTCCCCAGTGGTATCCCAGGGAAACAATTTTATACATTTAATATTTACAGTTTAATTTCTATGACCAAAGCACTTTCATAACAATAAAAAAAACCTCCGACAAAATTAGTCCTACCTTATTTGGAAGTGTGTGTCAAAATTTCATTTACAATAAATTTGTTATTTGTTACAAATGAAATTTTGACACAAAATCTGTCTTTCAAACTGTAAAAGTACTTTCCCTTTTGCACATGTAATATGTCATTTTTTGGCCTGCCGACCAAGATTTGAGCTCCCTAAGTTCCCTTTTGCCAGCAAAAATATTTTCCAGTCCTTGCTGATAGATTTTATATCTTTCCTTTCTTTAGCAATCATTCTGCTGTTTGCTGTTAGATGAGAAGATATAAATGTTCTGTAAGTTTTCTGGATCAAGACTATGAAGCATAACTTCCCTCTAATGATAATTTAGCACTGGGGCAAAAAAAATCAATTCTTCTCCCTACTTTATTACTTTACTTTTTAAAAGATATATATTTTTGCTGTTCGAAAGCATTTTTTAAAGACTAATATAAGACTAACACTAGTGGTAGCATTTTATTTCAACAGATATAAATGATAGACTTTCCAAAAGCTGAGGTTATGGCCCATAAATATGGAGGAACATAATTGTTCTTATTTTTATTCTTATTATTGTTGGAACCAGTTTTTTCCTAGAACTTAGACCTTGGAATTTGGAAGCGATGGGGGATTTTCATCAGTTTTCACTTTCTCCTAAAACTCCCTTTCTATAATAATCAGAAGACTGACATTATTCAGCATTAAAGTAGTAGCCTTTCACTACTTTGTTAAGATTTCCTATTGCTGCCCTCTCCCTTCTGTGTCTAGCGAAAATCATTCCAGAAGATCATCCTGTTTCTGGAAAAGATCTGTGAGTTACAAAAGGAAATGTAACCCACTATGTTTAAAACCTTGAGTGGTTATTAATGTGATTACTTGTTAAACGTATTAAATAAGGTGGGCTAATGAGAGTTAGAGAGAGAGAGAGAGAGAGAGAGAGAGAGAGAGAGAGAGAGAGAAACAGAGAGAGAAAGAGCACACAAAAATGCTATAACAGCTTCACAGTATATTTGAAAAGTAGATTTACTTCCTCTTCTCAGTGAGTGAGAGAGAGGGAGAGAGAGAGACAGACAAGAGACACACACAGAGAGAGAGAGAGAGAGACAGACAGAGAGAGAGAGAAAGAAAGAGAGAGAGACAGAGAGAAAGAGAGAGAGAGACAGAGAAAGAGAGAGAGTGAGTGAGAGAGAGAGACAGAGAAAGAGAGAGAGAGCACAAAAATGTTATAACGGCTTCACAGTATATTTGAAAAGTAGATTTACTTCCTCTTCTCACAGTAGGAATTGTTTGTTTGTTTACTCAACTTGTGTAACCACAACTTCCGCAGTATATATCAAGTATAAAAACCAAGCAGAAAGCAATGATATAAGTTAAAAAAAAACCCATACTCCCCTTCTCCCAATAAAATAAAGAACAAAGGAACAAAAACCGGCATACCAGGCAATGTACAGCTGGGGTCAACCAAACACACACTTCACCTCTCAGAAGATGGGCTCATCTATCATCTTGGCCCAAAGCCAGGGAGAAAAACCAGGTTTTTAACACTTTCCGGAAGGCTAACAGTTGAACCTCCTATTGTGACCACTGTTTCAGAACAAAATTATTCCATCACTGCCATTTTTCCTCCACCACTAAAAAAAAGTAGTTTCCTGTTAGAAAATCTGTCTGCTGATGTCAGGCCAAGCATTTCCGTGTGAAATGCAAAAATATAAAATGCTATTGATAATTAAAAGATTGACAATGTCCTTCATATGGGTGTTATGATGGTTCATGAATTACCTGCAAGAGCCAACAGTTATTTCTTTTTAATGTCTTTAAAAGTGAGTCATTGACAGTTCCAGTACTTCTATATCTTGGGAGAAGAGCAGACATTTGTTTTGGATTCTTTGCAACTCGGCTCCACTTTATGGAGCCTTTCCTTGACATGTTGTTTTAGGCCTCCTCTAGCCAACAGTTGGGTATTGAGGTATATACAATTACAAGGCAGCCTTTCCCATCCTTGGATTTCCAGATATGACAATACAACTCTGATAATTTCCAGGTGAGACTGATGGGACTTGGAGTTCAGCAATATTTGAAGGTCCAAAGATAACCTCTCCTTGCATTAAACAGGGCGATGATCTACTGTTAGATGGCTGACATGTGAGAAATTAGCAGTGAGATGTTATGGAAGGGAATTCCATATATTTTCAGCTTGTCTTTGTTGATGTAGCCTGCTGATAAGACAGAAGGAGGATTCAGTGGACAATTCTATTGACTTCTGTCTGTGAAATGGGAGGGTGTATATGCTTCCTGTTTGGTTCCAAAATACATGGATCAGTTGTGCCAGTAATTTTAAAAAAAATACAAAACAACAATAACCATAATCCCTCTAATTTCAACCTTTTAGAAAGAGACTAATGTTATCTTCTTCATGCTCATTCTTAAAATCTTTGCAACATTTTAGAAGTTACATTTAAAAACATCTTATTCTGGCTCAGCATCTCTTCTCACACCACCATCAATTCTAACTAGCAATTTGGATCAGTTTTGAGCTAGTGAGAAAAAATAAGGAGCTATGAAGTAAAGTGCTACATGAAACTTTTCAGCACAGATCAGTAGGTATGATGCTCATTATGTAATTCTGAAATCTAGCATTCTTTCTGGGAATGGGACAGTATGCTTTTACAGTCCTAGAAAGGGCTCTCCTTTTCATTATATTCCCACAACTATGTTTCTGGAAATAGGGGCCCCTGGAGAGTGGGGACTCTGGGTCCCAGGCAAAGGTGCCTATCTTTTTTCAAGTCAAAGAAACACTTGATTTTGGAATGCATGCCAAGGCAATCAACACAAAAGTGATGGGTAGGCTGGGATGTATTGAAAAATTAAAGTTGATTTCCTCTACCTTCAGTTTTAATTAAGGTTACTCATTACTAATATAATCACACTAGTCACATCCTGTGACAATGCAAACCAGAGAGTCATATCAAGACTTGTACCCTTCTGTGGTACAGGGCATGTAACTGAGGGAATTAGAGATAGCAATGAACAGAGCAGCTGCTTAGATTCTACAGTATGCCCAATGGTAACAGAAATATCATTCCTGCCTTTGATGATACAAAAGGAAATTAGAATCAGCATTCATATGCTTCCCTAAAACTTCACATTCCTCTTCCATAACTACTGTAGCTTTCATCCAAAGAGCTGCTTCCTACCGTAGTTATAATCAGATTAAGCAAAATATCATTTGTAATGAAATTAGCCCTTGCAGAACAGAGCAAACCTCCACATGTATACATTTAATTTGAAAATGCAGATAATATAAGAGCCTTCTGCACTAATTAATTCTGTTCCAATTTATTTACTTTCATAAGCTATATCCAAACATACGGTATTTGTAAATGTAGATTTCAAGGAGCAAATCTGTATCTGTCATTAGGAATGCATCAGTCATAGAACTGCAGTCATAAGCTCCTAACACCAGTCTCCTACAGCAAGAAGAAGAACTCCTTATGATCCTAGATTCACAATAATAAAAGAGGTGGAAAAGACTGACTAGGCCATGCAGGTCAGGTCCCATCTGGCAATGCAGGATTACTCCCCATGGTACACATTTCAACTCTTTGTCAAATCTCATGTTGTGTTTCCCACACTGTGGGGCTTCCAATGTGTTCACCAAGAAATGCATTCACACAATCTAACAGATCTTCTTATTCAACTTTCCTTTCCTTTAATTACATCCATTACTCATCAGGCCATTGTGATAAGTACATAAAGTGTTTTTACCTTCTCTGCTTTATTGTTATTTTTAAATCTTGCATCTTTTTTAAAAAAAAACTATCCTCTGCTTCACAAGGATAGAAAAAACAGTAGAAATAGGAATGAATCTGGTTTATTTCACAGAGCCTTCTTGTCCCTAATCTGGATCCTTTCAGACATGCTATATTGCTACTTTACAAGCAACCTCACCCTTAGGAAATAAGATTGAGGAAGCCCACTTATGTCATGAATTGCACCTTTTAGCCTCAAATCAATCAGACATTGTTAGTGAGGAACTCAAAGTAAAATCTCAATTCTGAGCAATTATTGGTCCCATTGGTCTTACGACTTAACAACATACTATAGCTGCTACTTCTTCATCATATAGTCTTCTTTTCTGCCCTTTGTTCTTCCAGTATTTCACCTGATCTCCTCTTTTTTAACTCTTTTATTTTTTTTATGTATATGTTTATTATGTTTATTAATAGGAATAAAATACAAAACAGAAAAAAATGCATCCAACAGTAACAACAACAAAGAAAAAAATGTGTACATAAAATGGAAAAAAGGGAAAAAATGACCCAAACACCCAACATTAAACATAAAAACTCCACCCTGTCTGGATGCTGAAAAGAAAAATCAAAAATACCCTTACATAATGAGTCTCTAAATAGTTATAAACTGTCTCATCCTCATTTAACAAGAAAAATATATAAACAAATATTTCAGATGAGGAGGTCTCTACCTAATAATCAAATCATATACACACACACACACACACACATATACATATACATCACACACACACATATAAACAGTCAAAAGGTTTGCCCAAATATTATACTAGTCTTCAAATCTCTCTGTTAATCATCTGTTACTGTATTTAACATGGAGAAAGTCCACAAATGGCTTCCAGTCTCTTAGAAAGCTGTCTAGTCCATTATATCTAATCAAGGTAGTTAATTTCGCCATCTCTGCTAATTCAGTCAATTTTAAAATCCATTCTTCCACAGTTGGCGTTTCCTTTCCTTTCCAGAGCTTAGCAAGTATAATCCTCGCAGCGGTCACCATGTAAAGAAATAGCATCCCATCCATTGTTTCTAAACTGATTTATCCTTAATACCCAAAGGAAAAGCTTCAGATTTTATTAACATTTATACCTTTAGCATCTTCTGGATCATCATTATAATATTTATCCAGAAGGTTTTCACATCCTTGCAAGACCACTCTTTCAACTCTTGAATTAACCTGTGTTCAAACTAAGGAAAGTGGATAAGTATGCATATTTCAGTTACTTGGGGGGGGAAAACTCCTTGCTTTCCCATCTTTCCAGTGGAATGGCCAAGCAAAGTATCTACCCACACAAGGAGATGGTAATCTTTAATATATCACCTCCCCCAAATTTTGTTTTTATTGCCCGCCCCCAGCTCTTTCTGCCCCTGCCCCATTCCCTAAAACATTCTAAATTTCTAGAGAGAGAGACCAAGTCAAGTCATTATTTTCTTGGGATGAAGCTGGGTTGTCAAAGTGTTGCTCCCTTCCCTAAAACCAATCAGTTCAGTGAATAAAGTGACTGGCTTTGGAACATCTATATGCATATTTCTTCAAGTAATTTTATATTCCATTTGTCACAGGGTGTGACTTTATGTGTTGAATCTCACACATTGAGAAGACACAAGCACACAAGAAGCATATCCCCATTTGAAGGGGAAGCAAGGAGGCAAAACATGTCTAGGACATACGAGCAAAATCCACAACTGGTGCACTTGCATCAGATGCTGTGACACAAACAGAAAACTGTGGATTTGCTCAATTGTATCATTGCGCTTATGTCATCATTTTGTCAATATTATATTTTGTTGTCAGCTTTGGGGATGTGTTTCCTTTTCCATGGGGTTTTATGAATAATCTTCTGCAGATTATGAGGAACTATATATGATTTCATGATGCTTTGATTTCAGTTTAGCCATTGAGGAAAAATAAAATAAAGGTGTTCTTCTCAATGGGAAATACCTTTAAGCTATCCATATTTCAGACCTCATTACATGCTCTGATGCAGGGGTGAAATGCTCCCGGTTTGGACCGGATCGCCTGATCCAGTAGTGATGGAGGCGGGTGGTTCGGAGAACCGGTAGCAAAAATCCCTGCCCCTCCCCCCATGCTCAGATGAGCCACACAATCATCAGAAGCTTTTTTTTTATTTTTAAAAGCATTTTTTTCTACAACCTCTTCGGCCGAAAAAATGCTTTTAAAAGTAAATAAAAAGTCTCTGATGATTGCCGGCTCAGCTGGGATCATCAAAAGCTTTTAAAAGAAAAAAACCCTTTTTTTTCTTTTAAATGCCTCTGATGATCCAAGCTGAGTTGCCTGATGGGCAGAGACTTTTTTTTCTTTTAAATGCCTCTAATGATCAGGCAACTCAGCTGGAATCGTCAGGACCTTTTGAAAGCATTTTTTACAACCTCTTTGCCGAAGAGGTTGTAGAAAAAATGGTTTTAAAAGTTAAAAAAAAAATTGGCCATGCCCACCCAGTCACATTACCCACCACCAAGCCACGCCCACAGAACAGGTAGTAACAAATTTTAGATTTCACCACTGCTGTGAAGTCTTGTGTTAGCATTGTTTGAGCTATATAACTAGCTCTACCTCTCTCCCTGACAATTGGATTCACTTCCAGTCTTCTCTACCATCCTCACCTAGTCCATCCTCTCTACAATTAAGATTTCCTTTGCCAGCTATCTAAGGGTTCAGTTTTATGGTTGTCCAGTCTATATTCTCTTCTCTTCAGGTATTGACATTTATCAGCTTGTTATTTTTTCTAGCCATGATTATAGTTTTCTAGAAATTGAAGCTTGCCTAAGGTTCAATGCCTTCTTCCATTTTCACATTTCCATAGCTCCCCAAACAGGGCACTTTCCACAAGTGCATCAGTCAAAATATATACCCTGAAACTTCTGTATCAGATTTTATATTTTCAGTCTGTACAATTTTGCTTTGGTTGGTTCATCTTTCCATCTGCCTAATCTATTGGGATTCAAAAATTCTGCCTTCTATCAGGCATTTCTGCACATTGATAGAATTATATTTTTTTCAGATTAGTTATTCCAAATTAATTAAATATTCTGGCTCTAAGAACATGGCATATATCTTAAAAGACTTGAGTGACCATGCATTTCTAAAGACAAGTATTATTTGTTTTAATATACATTGGAATTCAAAACTCTTTTTGAGTTCTTTGAAGAAGGATGTTGACCAATGGAGAAAAAATACTGGTTTTAATAAAAGCCACTCGGAAAAATGTAAAAACATAAAGTATTTTCCCCCATTTTTTCTTCTTCTCCCTGAGGAACCACAAGGCATTTTGTACATGTCCAAAGAGACATTAAAAATAATTATGTGGAAGAGTAATAGCTCCCTTGGTTGTTTTAATGTATTTTTGTCTACAAACAAGAAAAAAATCTTTAATCTGCTGTTTTGGCATTGCTTGAAAAGTTTCTGAAACAAAAGCATTTCAAGTAACCTTAAATATTATGAAGTGAGCAAGAACAATAAATGTGAATATTTATGCAAATTTACACACACATCCCAAAGCACAACACATATATTACTAGATATGTTTAAGAACAGGGTTTTTTTAATTTCATGGGACACATAGAAGATGCCTTTGGAATTTAAATGTTAAGACAAAAGAAATTCCAAGTTATTCTATAAAAGTTCTCCCAAAATGGTGATACTGTCATATCTTGTATAATGTCATGATTGTTTACTGCAATCCTGCAAATAATGAATATAAGACTTTATTTATGTTCTAAATTTCTTACAAAGCATGTTCTTACAAAGTATAAACCAGGGCCCATCCTGAGCTGTTTTGATCCCAAATTGAAGAACTGCCCCATTGCACCCCTACCACCAGTCCTGCTGAAAGTCGCACGCACCTCTGGAACTTAACAACAGCTGGAACTCCTGAAATGTCCTTCATGTCACCATGTCAATGATTGTGATATAACTTTAACACTTCAATAGCCAGGATCCCAACATCATTTCTGGAATAATCTAATACTGTGGCCCTCCCTCTCAAAAGTTCCAGAGAAGAGAATTTTCAACAATGAAATCAGTTTTTGAAATATTCTATATTATTGATATGGTTGCTAAATTGACATATGCTTTGCTTTGATATTTTAGAGGTTGCACCTATGTTTTTCTATTTCAGTGCCTTGCTAAATATTTAGTACTATGGGTTCATAGAAGCTTTATGCTTAGAAGTGACTACAAATGTATCCATGCTTAATGAGCTTAGAAGAACCATAGAACTTCTTGGACTTTATTTTAAAGCAGGTACATACACAACTGGTAAAAGATTTTGATGTACATCAAATATATATGTATTTCTCTTTAGCCAGGTTCTTCCAACGTAAACAAAGATTTTTATGCAGCCCTAGTTCAGTGAAATCACAATCCACCAGTTTCTAGGCTTTTTTCAGGAAGACCAGCAAGCACCCTGCTGCCCATTTGGGAGATATATATATATATATATATGATCATTAATGCCGTCTAGGATCCTCTGTTAGGAAGTAGTATTTGGGGACATCTGTATTGATGAACCAGAAGCAGGAGAAGCAATTATTATTGGTATTAATGCAAATATAAATTACTTCTATCCAAAGTCCTCATGTAAAAAATGTTTCTAAGTCTCAATGGCAAAAGAAAATTTTCACTTCTTAGCACTGAGACATATTGAAATTTACAAAGGGTACTGAAGATTACAAAACCATATATGTCCTTCTCCCACCTTAAACAATGACAATCACATTGTGGTTTAGTCCTCTTCAGTCTGCTAGTTCCCAGATATATTGGACTACAACTCCCATAATCACTAGCAGCAAGATGAAGGAAAGTCTTTCCAACACATCTGGAGGGCTGGTGTGATAAAAGTTCTAATATGTAAATAATCAGTTTTACATAAATGCGCACAGAAAAAAAACCAAAGTATCTGATATTTTGCATATTTTTATGGGCATTTCAGTCCTAGTAGAATTTTTAAGTTATGTTTTTAAGCAAGATCCCACTTCCACCTCCATCTCACACTTCAAGGTCAAAATATGCGAAGTGATAAAATTCCAGGACCTGAACTCTCCGTTTTTTTCTCTATTCCATTTCTTAATTGCAAATAGCGGTATGGCAGTTGGGTAGGAATCCATAGTGAACTCAAGCAGACTTGATTCCAATAAACCCTATTGAGTCCTGGTGTCCTACAATGGCCATCTCATCTTTAAAAAAAATTAACGCTGTTGCTGATCTAAAGACCAGCTAGAATTAACTCATTTTAGGATCAAAGGTCCCATTTTGCATGGAAGAAGAAAAGAAAAAAGGCAGGGCAGTGGGGGAGCCCCACTCTCCACTGGAAGCTGCCATCTGTAGTCTCCTTCATTTCCTTTTTAATTCTGGCAGCTCTATCATTCCATATCAAGACTCACTTCCTCATGGGCTATAAAGCAAAGCAAAGCAAGGCTAATGGGATGGGTGCACATTCACCCCCAGAGAACAATACAACATGTTGCTTTTTATAAAGTGATATAAATAGAAATAACTTCTTCTCTGGTTTCTGTGAACGGCTGGCATTGCTCCATGAGAGACTACGAAAGTTTGTTTTGTACTTTAGGGCAGCAGGGAAGGGGAAGGGGGGGGGGGAAGAGAGAGAGACAGCTGGGGGGGGGGGAATGAGTCTTGGGATGTTATCCAAGTCTGCTCATAGGAACCAGAAAAACATGGACTAAGGAGCCAAGGTGGTACCGCCAGCTGCAGGGCCATTAATTAAAATTCTGAGGTATGTAGCAGTAAGAATGACCTTGGTACTTGTTGAATAAAGGAGATAACATTTACAGAGAAGCTCTGCTTGTCCTACCTAGGTATATTTATCCAAGAAGTAGCTTGCACACTGCCCCCACCGCATTTTCCCCCTTTTCACCCCGGCTCTCAAGGCTGTAAATTAATTCTAATTGCAGAGATATGTAATAAAAGCCATGTTCTGCCTTGAACAGCATTTGAAGATTTATTTTCAGGTTTTAGTTAGCTTTGAGTATTTAACTTAAGAAAGAAAATAGGAACCCAAGAGAAAATGTAGGTTTTATGGAGCTATAAAAATTACTCAGCTTCAGATAAATATATATTCCAATACAACCAAACCCTAAACAGCCGTGGCTGGCAGTGTAATGCACTGTATACATTACAGAGCATATTTTCCCCACGTGCAGTTTGCCCCTCTTGGAATATAGACACAGTGAGTACACAATTTACAACAGTGCATTTAGTGAGCACTCAAAGATATAATGGCACTGGAAAACAGTGATTTATGAGCATTTTTCACACTTTGTAGTATTCCCATGATCATGTGATCAACATTCAGATGTTTGGCAACTGGTTCATACTTATGACCGTCGCTGTGTCCCAAGATCATGTGATCACCTTTTCTGACTTTCTCACAAGCAAAAATCAATGGGGAAGGCATTTAACAACCATGTTACTAATTTATCAAAAGCAGTGATTCACTTAACAAAAGTGCCAGGGAGTAAATACCATGTTTCCCCGAAAATAAGATCCTGTCTTATATTTTTTTGAACCTCGAAATAAATGCTTGGCCTTATTTTCAGGGAAGTCTTATTATTTTGGGGCGCGTGGAGCAAGATGGGGCTCCTTGCCTGATTTCCAACTCTGTCTCCCTAACACTAACCAGAGGAAATGGCAGGGACCGGCTGTGCATGCGTTTAAATATTTTCTGGGAGGGCTTATTTTCTGGGAGGGCTTATTTTTTGGGGGGGCTTATTTTAGCGCATGTGCTCAAAAGCCCGATTGGGTTTATTATCAGGGGATGTCTTATTTTAGGGGAAACAGGGTAGCACTAGCACTTAGACTTATATGCCACTTCACAGTGCTTTACAGCCCAGTCTAATCAGTTTACAAATGTCAGCCTATTGCCCTCAACAATCTGGGTCCTCATTTTACCCATCTTGGAAAGATGGAAGGCTGAGTCAACCTTGAGCTCGGCGAGATTCGAACTGCCAAATTGCAAGTAGCCAGCAGTCAGCAGAAGTAGCCTGCAGTACTGCATTCCTAACCACTGCACCACCGTGGCTCTTATCAAATGGGGCAAAACTCACTTAACAAATGTCTCACTTAACAACAGAAAATTTGGGCTCAATTGTGGTCGTAAATTGAGGACTGCCTGTTATCACCTTTATCTCTTTGGGGAAAAATGTGTGTAACAACACAACATCTGTCTGCAATCTGTCTTGGCCCAGAAATAGGTATTAAAACAGCGAGTTAAATACCAAGATTTCACAGTGGATAAAAGTGGAATTCCCTTGTCCTTACATCAAGTGAAATTGCAATCTGTTTTGCTCTTCTTTATCAGCTTTAAGGTTTGTTATTTTTAAAAGAATGTTGAAGCAATCAAGAAGATGTCGGGTATTCTGTAATTCGTCCTTGGGCAGCCTGTGCTTAGTTTCACATATGCTTAGAAATATCTATGGGTAGAATCGCTGGTACTCTTTTCAAGAGCCAGGTGCAACGGCAGCTTGTTTACCTAATATAACAAGTAAAATCTGCAGCAAAATATTGTTCTGCTCCTCTTCAAGGCTCCAGCTAGCCTCCCAGAAAATTAGATCCTATCCCCCCCCCCTCTCCATCCCTCCACTTATCTTGCTCTACAATCCCTCAGCAATATGTTCATATAAATTGGGCTGGCTTAGCAGGAGTTTCATCCCTTTGAGTTGGTTGTAACAGTTTTATTCTTTTGCAAATCTCAGGGTTCATTCAATCTTGTGGAAAACTGATATTTCTCAGAGCCCATTCGGGCTCTATTTCTGTTTGTATTTCCCATCTGGATTTGTTGTTAGACCCTAAAACCAAAAAATCCTTTCAATAAACTGATATTCCTACAGCTTAGTCCCGTATCAGTCCAGGGAATAAAAGTATCCACAACATAATTTTTTTCTTTCAATTCCCTTAACCTTGGCAAATTAAGTATAATATAACAGATACAATGTACCTAGCTTCAGGGTCTATTCTTTTCTGTTTTAATACTAAAACGACTGCATGGACATATTTTAAAATTATTAATAGTTGAAATTAAATGCTGTGCAATGGAATTTAGGAAGATGATACTCAGAGCAGTGGTGGGATTCAGCCGGTTCTCTCTGGATCGCACAAACTGGTAGCAGCGACTGCGGGAGGCTCCGCCCACCCGCCCTGATGTAATGGGTGGACTACTGCGCATGCGCAGAAGGCTGTGCACATGCACAGAGGCGATGCATGTGAGCACATACACGCGGTCACATTTGCGAACCAGTAGGGAAGGTAAATTAATCCCACCTCTGACGCAGAGGCATACTTCAAATCCAGCTTGTAGGACCATTTCTACTAACAATTAGCCTGAATAGCCATGTAGAAGAAACAAACGGAAAGGTGAGGGTGATAGCAATAGCAATAGCACTTAGACTTAGATATCGCTTCACAATGCTTTACAGCCCTCTCTAAGCAGCTTACAGAGTCAGCATATTGCCCCAACAATCTAGGTCCTCATTTTACCAACCTCGGAAAGATGGAAGGCTGAGTCAACCTTGATGATGGTAAATGGTATAATCCTGATGGTATATTCAGGAATATAGAGAGGAACTATCCCTCTTTATGAAAATAAAAGGCTAACCTCATCATTCCTATAACAGTGCCAATTTCTACTCTAATTAGACTTGCAGTGGTGTGTGGGTATGGGTGTGGGTGGGTGTGTTTTGCAAGCAAAGGAATTATAGCTGAAATGAAGGATGAGGCTGGGCTGTGTGGAGTTCACAACAGGAAGGACTTCTTATTCCTGAAAGGAAACTGCTGAAACTGAGATCAAATGGTTGCTCAAGCTTCAGTTGAAATTTAAGCCAAGTTCTTGATATAAACTTACTTCTTTGTCATCTATTGTAAAAGATTTTTGTGGTTTTGAACAGATTTGGAAGGAGGAACTGCAACACTTTCTAGTGTTTCTCAAAGACATGGACATGCCTCCCACAGGACTGGTATAAATTGAAAGTGGCTCTTAGCACCAGGCTTTACTTTGGGCTGACTTTTTAAGATGATAAACTCTGAACCACCCAAAGTTACCCAGTGGTAAGATAGGTGGCCAAAAAAAAATTGATTGATTAGATAGATAGATAGATAGATAGATAGATAGATAGATAGATGATAGATAGATAGATAGGGATGGATGGATGGATGGATGGATGGATATAGATATAGATAGATAGATAGATAGATAGATAGAGATAGAGATAGAGAGAGAGAGAGAGAGAGAGAGAGAGAGAGAGAGAGAGAGAGAGA
>WNWU01000001.1:16705918-16877653 GCA_012654045.1 Ptyas mucosa | reverse complement strand
GAAAGAAAGAAAGAAAGAAAGAAAGAAAGAAAGAAAGAAAGAAAGAAAGAACGAACAAGAATAAGATTCTTACTTGCTGGAAACTGTAGAAAAGTAGACAAAAGAAAAATGAAGATGTCTGCATTACTTAGACTGTCACAAGCCTTTCCTAAATCTTATTTAAGCAACATGTGTGGTTATTGGACCAAAACCAAATTTGCACTCAATTCATTTCTATCTATTGATCTTATGTTTTTCTCCTTTCCAATTGACCTTTCACAAATTTATAAGCTGAATCACAGTTGTTGTTTTTAAGCATGGTTTTCTCTATCTTCGGTTACCTCACAAAGTACCAGCAGTTCCACTCCTTGGCTACTGTGCCTCTTCCTTTTAATTCCAAAATCTTTTTTTTTTTGAACAGCTATTTTCCAATCCAGACACTTGCTCAAGCAGATGACATTGAAAACAGCCTTGAAGATAGCTTCCGTTAAATACATCAGCTCACATCTACGCCTGGCTTCAAATTCAAACCTAGACCAACTAGGCCAGTGGTGGGTTTCAATTTTTTTTTACTACCAGTTCTGTGGGTGTGGCTTGGTAGGTGTGGCATAGCTTGGTGGGCGTGGCTTGGTGGGTGTGGCAGGGGAAGGATATTGTAAAATCTCCATTCCCACCCCACTCCACGGGAAGGTTACTGCAAAATCCCCATTTCTTCCTGATCAGCTGGGACTTGGGAAGCAGAGAATAGATGGGGGCAGGGCCAGTCAGAATTTTTACTACTGGTTCTCTGAACTACTCAAAATTTCCGCTACTGGTTCTCCAGAACTGGTCAGTACCTGCTGAAACCCACCTCAGTTTCAGGCTCTTAGTCAAGGAATAGGGATAAAGAGTTACTACAGCCTTCTATTGTCAAAAAGGCCAATTGGAAAATGATTCAAGTGATTCAAATGATTGCATGCAACACATATGAAATTCCAAAGAGGATAGAAAATGAGGTAACTCTTCCCTCCCTACCACATTTGCCCTGAACTTAAACTATCCTCTTGTTTATGATTTATTAAGCAAAGCAAAGTTAAAAGTTCTTTTCTTCTCTCCTTTTCTTATTAATATGTTTTACCGCAACCATGCTGTTGATCATTGGGAGCCATAGCAACAAATGCTACAGTAGTAAAAAGGCATGCTGGGCTTAAAATATGATTAAACAGGTCATATATCTTTTTACCAGGGATACATTGGATAAAGATAAAGTAATTAAAATGCTCAAGAAGAACTTCATCAGTATCATGTGACCTCTTCACTTTCTCTTTTTCCCTCTCCCTCTCCTTGGAAGTCATCATACAGTACTTTAGTTCATAATCTTAACCTATTTTTGTTGTCCATGACTTCATCAATATTTTATCTACAGGTAGGTAATATATTCGTACAAATATATATTGTTTCTCCTTATCCAGTTGATCTCAGGATTGGTTACAATTCATGAAATAAGCAAGATAAGTCAAATAAAGTAATGACTAAATTAATTTAAATATACAATAATAATCATATAACAGGTGCTTAAAGTACAAAAGGAATGGAAGAAGTTCTGGATATTAAAACTCAAAAGCAAAAGTAGCAATTAGCCAGTAGCACCTATTCTCCATGGGAAAAAGAGCATTCTAAGGCCATGGTGCCACCTCAGAGAAGACCCCATACAACATCTCCACATAATTCATCTCTTCCATTTGTCGGGTATTAAAATAGTTTTACATTCTCCAAATCTGGAAGACATCCTTAATCTTTAAAAGCTCTGAATATTGACCAGTAGAGTATGGCCAGTCAGTGTAAACAATTTAGGTCTGATGTCATGTGGCCTCTGACAATTGCTGATGTCACTTGGATTATGTATCTAATTCTCAATCCTCTGAGCCAGCAATCTCAGTTGGATAATCTTGGGGATAAATTGGGATAATCTTGTTGGAGGTCAGCTCCAGTTTATTGGCCTTGATCCAACCCATGACAACAGTCAAATGCAGGTCCAAGTTTGTAATAATAGATGAAGAATTCCCCTTTGCTCTTTTTGTTCTATACAGAGCACTTTTAAAATCTATATGTTTTCAAATATTTTTCTCTCCTCTTCCCCCAAGTGAATACAAACATTTTCAAAAATACGAGCTTGACTATGAGAAATTACCACTTTGATGTTTGGAGAAATCCCAGTGTTAGAAAAGGCATCCTTTACACTTACTCAAAATCATACGTTTCACCTTGGGTTTCCTGTTCCCCACCCCTCACCCACTTTGACAAATCTTCCCAAAATTCTTTGATGGATAATCCCTTTTGCTGCAATGACATCTACTGGATGTCAAAACTGATGAACAACAGACCCTCCTACTGCTTTGCTTAACCAGATCCATGAACAACTAAAAGCTCCAGGAGTAGAATGTTCCTAGAGGCAGAACTCCAAGTATATTAATGGAAGGTGGAGGGGGTATTGTAAGGTTTGGAGGGGGGAGTAGGCTACAAGCCAGAGCTTTCTGGTTATTTAAATTCCAGTTACTTCTCTGAAGCAACCGTCTGTCTGTCACTTTTCTAATCTTAGGTAACAAATTTCCAACCTGATTTCAGAGAAGCTAAGATTTTTTTAGACCATACAATCAAAAGCATTATAACTAAGTTAATGTGTTTCCAGCTACTATTTTAGAACTAACTACGCACAATATAAGTCAAAACTATCAAGTATACAAGAAATCTGCTACCGTGTTTCTCCGAAAATAAGACCCTGTCTTATATTTTTTTGAACCCCCAAAATAAGCACTTGACCTTATTTTCAGGAAGGTCTTATTATTTTGGGGCACGTGGAGCAAAATGGGGCTCCTCTTGCCATCTTACCTGATTTCCAGCTCTGTCTCCCTAACCTTAACCACAGGAAATGACGGGGACCGGCTGCACATGCATTTAAATATTTTCAGGGAGGGCTTATTTTCAGGGAGAGCTTATTTTCAGGAGGCAGCTTATTTTAGCACATGCGCTCAAAAGTGCAATTGGGCTTTTTATCAGGGTGTGTCTTATTTTCAGAGAAACAGGGTAATCAAAGCAATGAAATACAGGAGAGGTCTATTTAAAATATCACACTTAAATTGTGAACAAAAGAACCTAATCTATTGAAATTAATTTCATAAATATGAATGAGGGATATGCAATAGAGATATACATGAGGGATATGCAATGATATATTTGCTGTTCTTGCTAAATGAAATACATAAGAGATGAGATGCTCTAAAACTAGTGCTTCCCAAGTGTTTGACACCTTAATAGTATCCCATACATCCCCCAAAGTGGTTCCCTTTCCTCTGAACAAGTGAGATATTTCAGGGAAACAAACAAATATTTGTTTGTTTGTTATTAAAATTCTGCACCATCCATCTCCACGCACTACTAAAAATGTTAGCTTGCTTTAGGAGAAAGCAATGGAGAGCTTTCAATGGAAAGCACCTTTGTAATATCTTCTTCATGTTCAGATACAGAAGCAAAGCATACATTCCTATAGGCAGGTAGCAGAGCTTAGACTGGATTTCCAAAGATATTGTCTGCTCCCACTTCCTATTAACTCCAGGGATGAAATAAACCTCCCACATTTATCTCTGTCTCTTCTCCATCCCCTCAATTTAGCACCCAGATTCCTGCCTCCCAGAGAAAATTACACATTTTGTTAAAGGCATTAATCTTATTTTTTTAAAAAAAGAAAATACAAGACTTTCAAATTGATTGTGGCATCAGAGGATGTGACATTTAACTCTTCTCGCTGAACAATTTTCCTTGCCAAAATACCCTCTCATGCCATCTACAAAGGGGCTGCAGGCCACATGATAGCAAGGACCCGTACCAATCAGGTTTCAGGCCCGGGTACAGCACGGAGACGGCATTGGTTGCTCTGGTGGATGATCTCTGGAGGGCCCGGGACAGAGGTTATTCCTCTGTTCTGGTCCTTTAGATCTTTCGGCGGCATTCGATACCATCGACCACGGTATCCTGCTGCGTCGCCTCGAGGGGTTGGGAGTGGGAGGCACTGTTTTACGGTGGTTCTCCTCCTACCTCTTAGGTCGAACGCAAGCGGTGTTGGCAGGGGGGCAGAGATCGACCTTGAGGCCACTCACTTGTGGGGTGCCTCAGGGGTCGGTTCTCTCGCCCCTTTTGTTCAACATCTATATGAAACCGCTAGGGGAGATCATCCGTGGTTTTGAGGTGAGGTATCATCAGTATGCGGATGATACTCAGCTTTTTATTTCCACCCCGAACCAACCCAGTGATGCCCTCGACGTGATGGCCCAGTGCCTGGAAGTGGTACAGGTCTGGATGGGTAGAAACAGATTGCAACTCAACCTGGCCAAGACCGAGTGGCTGTGGGTACCGGCATCTCGGTTCAGTGGAGAGATGCCATCACTGACTATAGGGGGTGAAGTTTTGCCCCCTGTAGATAGGGTGCGCAACTTGGGTGTCCTTCTGGACTCACGGCTGAGCTTGGAAGACCAGATAATGGCCGTGACCAGGGGGGCATTTGCCCAGATACGTCTGGTGCGCCAGTTGCGCCCCTACTTGGACCGAGATGCCCTACGCACAGTTACTCACGCGCTGGTCACCTCACGGATTGACTACTGCAACGCTCTCTACATGGGGCTGCCCTTGAGGACCACTCGGAGGCTTCAGCTGGTACAAAATGCAGCCGCGCGGGTTGTGATGGGAGAATCCCAATACTCCCATGTTACACCTCTCCTGCGCGGTTTGCATTGGTTGCCAGTTGCCCTCCGGGTGAGATTCAAGGTGCTGGTGATGACCTACAAAGCCCTACATGGCCTAGGACCAGGATATTTGGCGGACCACTTACAGCCAGCAACGATATCCCATCGCCCGGTTCGCGCCCATAGAGAGGGCCTACTCAGGGTGCCGTCAGCTAGAGAGTGGCGGCTGGCGACCTCCAGGGGTAGAGCCTTCTCGGTGGGTGCCCCCACCCTCTGGAATCAACTTCCCTTGGAACTCCGATTAGCACCGGACCTTCGCACCTTCTGCCGTGAATTAAAAACTTGGTTGTTTAAATCCCTTGACCTGGACTGATAATGGGGTTTTAAGGGTTAATTTTAAATCTTTTAAATTTTTAGACTTTATTTTATATTGTGGCTTGTTTTTATTATTGTGAGCCGCCCTGAGTCCATTGTGAGATAGGGCGGCTTATAAGCCGAATAAATAAATAAATAAATAAATAAATAAATAAATAAATAAGGAAGCAGAATGGTAGAAGAAATGAATCTGCTCTTTTTTATGTATCATAATTCTGAGGTGGACAGGGAAAGGGCCAGCATCTAGTTGTTTTTTTTAAAGAGACACAGATAACTTTACAATTAATATCACTAATGTAAAATGATTTGCCAATCGCATATAAATCTACAGAATGTTTAATTGTTCCAAATGAATGCCCATACAGGGAACATCTATAGTGGTGAAAGAACATTAAGATGACCTACACCCACTTACTTTAAAATAAACCTACTAAACTCAAGGATAAGATATAGATAGGACTGCATCAAATTCCCTGGATCTTGACAGACTATTTTATAGTAATTGACCCATTCCAAATAATCAGAAAAGGGCAAACTCATAAATGTATTTCATTTCACAAGCAACTGAGACCAAGAGTCGAGGATTGTTGTAAGCTGAGCCCAGGATAGATCAAGCACTAATGCATTTTAATCATCTTTTTCACCTCTTTAGGTGAAGGCCTCAGGAATGACTGCATTATAGTTTTGCAACACTATAGATCCTGAAGAGATTTCCCTATACAGGTAGTTCTCAACTTACAACAGTTCATTTAGTGATCATTCAAAGTTACAATGGCACTGAGAAAAGTGACTTATGACTGTTTTTCACACTTATGACCATTGCAGCATCCCCATGGTCGAATGATTTTGGATGCTTGACAATTGTTTCATATTTATGATGGCTGCAGTATCCCAGGGTCATGTGATCCCCTTTTGCGACCTTCTAACAAGCAGAGTCAATAGGGAAGCCAGATTCATTTAACAACTGTGTTACTAACTTAACAACTGCAGTGATTCACTTAACAACTGTGGCAAGAAAGATCATAAAATGGGGCAAAATTCACTTAACAACCATCTCACATAAATTTGGGGCTCAATTGTGGTCATACGTTGAAGACCACCTGTACATTTTTGTCAGAGAAGCATAGTATGCACCCTACATTTTCTTACAAAATTGTATCACTGCACATATTCTGTAAAGATGATTTGACTTTAACTGTTGCAAGGAGGATGAAGCAGAGAACATATTCAATATAAAGGTGTAATTTAAGCATATCTAAGGGTACACACTGGGGAAAATAATTATTTCAAACACTCACAGCGTCCTTATCTTCCCGTGGAATTGGGTTGTTAACCTGGGATATCAAACTACTGATTTTTGAAAATTAAATTTTAAGATACCAAAAGGTGTGGTAAGGTTCAACAATATTGATCCTTAACACTATGTATTGGAATTTACAGGCAAAATTCTCTGTCTTGGTGGCCTGGAAACTGCCCTTCTATTAGCAGTAAGGAAGGATAAAATTCAGCTATTCAGATAAGAGTAGCAAACATTTGCAAGTCAAAATCTAGAGTGCTTCAAATATTTCTCCAACACTTCTCAAACATTCATTTCATCAACTCCTTTTCTTTCTCTTCAGAAGGATGCATAATTGTATTGGTAGACATGAAGACCTACAGTTAGGAGAAACCTGTTCATATGTTGAATGCAAACATGAGTTTAAAAACTTATTGATGCCCTACATTAACTACTTGCTATCAATGTGTAATCAGCCCCAGGACAAAGACATCAATAAAGGAAATGAGATAAATGGGAAGAATAATGGCTCAGGGAAGCAATGTATCACTGCTGAATGGCTCTGACAGTGACTATAAACCTTTGGATCCTGCCTAGCACCCACAAGGACAAGAAGAATCTTCACATCTGGAAGAAAGGCAGTGAAAGAATCACTAGGCATTTATTTATAACTCCCATCCTCTGAAAAGCCAAGGAAAACAAGTCTATATGTGAGTTACACAAAGAAAAGGAAAACACATCCAGATTATAAATCCTTAGACAACACTAATCAGATATAGCTTAATCAATTAAGAATTCTTAATGAAGGAGCCTGAGTGGCGTAGCAGGCTAATGCCTCCTATTAAGGCAGCATTTAACAATTGCAGTAATTGCCTGCAATTACTGCAAGTTCTAATCTCACCAGGCTCAAGGTTGACTCAGCCTTCCATCCTTTCTAAGGTGGGTAAAATGAGGACCCGGTTTGTGGGGGCAATAAACTGACTTTGTATAAAATATACAAAAGTATGAAGGCTATTGCTTAACGCATTGTAAGCCGCCCTGAGTCTCCGGAGAAGGGCGGCATATAAATATAAATTAAAAAATTAAAAAATTAAGAATATAGATATTCCTAAATTGTTTCTGCATGTGAAATATAAAATTAGATTTAGTTAGCTGGTTTCATCAGAATTAATAATATGTAGGACTGTAAGATATGGATTATATCCCGTTATGATACCAATACAATATAAAATGCTAACATGGTGGAATATTTTTCTGTTTCTCTCTTGCAATCTCTACTCATATCTGCTCTGGATGGTTCAGACAACTTCCAAAGCAAATTTAGGAATCCCACAGGAGAATGCAAAGGATAAGAAAGCAAGGAGATCACTACTGCATAAACTCATAATGGATGTAGTCTATGAATTTCCTACCATTAATAAATCCATAATGAATCTTAGATTTTATTTTGCATTCGTAACTAATATATTATTAGAATATAAACAAATTAGCTGAGAAGAAAAAAAGAGCATGATGAAAGAGAGCCATCCAATATAATTTGAAAAATGTTTGAAATATCAAGCAGCGATTATGCCTCTATTTCACCTCCTTTTTTTTTGTCATTTTCCCCGTATCTAATTTAGGCTATAAAAACTTTAGATAGAGACCATCAAACCAGAGTTTTGTCAAACAGCATTTATAAACACAAATGATGCTCACTTTCAGACTTCAATGAAAATCCCCAAAGAGCATGTCATTCATTAAAACAAAAAGTGCCTGTGAATCTTCTTTAGCTGTGAATCCAAAAAAGCTCTTAGAGCTGGGATGCCTTCTCCTGTCATATGATGTCATTCCATCCCTGAAATATTTGATGTGTGCATATTGGCAAACCCTGTGATCTGGGATACAGTCCAAACTATGTCAGCAAGAAACCATGGACAATGTTAATTGTATCTGCTATGTATAGACAAAGACTAAGATACTGGAATATCCTTTAATAAGATACTAAAATTCACAGTTTATACTGTAATAGGAATGCATACGATATAATGTTTCTGCATAAAGGTTTCTACATATGGAAGGATAGGCTATAACTTTTCTTCCTCACATTATGTTTGCTATGCAAAGTATTTTTTTTTCCTAAAGGAGCATTCCATTGCAGGATTCTTCCTGCCTTCTGAAGTGATACAATCCAGATATCAGTTAATAACTCTTTGTGACAACTAGGAATTAAGATGTTGCTAAAGATCTAATATACATTTGGTAGTCACATTGTTACATGATCCTACACATGTAAAATGGACACCCATTGATGTCTTTGCACAAGGGGAGTCGTGATTTGCCCAGAATTTCACAGAGAATTTTTTTATTTATTTAAATGTCCATCATTATGATTGCTTAATATATAGGAGATGGGTTGGCATGATCTGTAAACTCCTCATATGTTTTAGTCCTACCTTAGCCATGAAAACCGGCTGGGTGATCTTGGGCCAGTCACTGTCTATCAGTCCAACTTACCTCCCAGGATTGTTATTATGGGGAAAATAGGAGAATTTTGTGTTGGATATATTCACCACCTTGAGTTATTTGTAAAACTAATAAAAGTGGGATACACATTTTCTAAAAAAATGTCCTTTCAGGGTAAGAAATTCAAAAGGATCCCCTTACTATGAACCTTTATTAAGTAGCATGTTAACAATAGTTTATTTTAAGATAACAAATGCTATATGGATTGTTAAGATAGAACATAAGCATATAAATAAAACCTATTTAATTTGCACTTCTCTCTACTTTTTGCCACAGCTAATTATACTTCTGTTGTAAGGAAGAACAGCAGTAGACAACCGAACTAGAGATGCCCACGACAAAGAGTGTTAGGGAACTGCAAATTATATAGGCTTCCTTTGTAACTTTCTCATCTGGCATGGCAGAGCCAAAATTTGCAGAACAGAATGAAAAATCAAGGAGAAACCCCTAATGGGACAGTCCACAACAATCACATTCATGGGAGCGGGACAAGCTGACAAGATGACTCAATAACAGAGCATGCTCAGTTGCCCACAAATGCTATATTGCTGCCTGTTTATGGGGGCAAATTATGCCTGAAAATTCTACACTGTGTTTGCAATGGCCCCACACTCTCAAATAAAAGCTTCCTCTGTGCCTTTGGTTTCCTTGTTGTTTCCTTATCAGGAGGTAATGACACAAGAGAATTCACTGCAATTAGCTTGGACTCTAGTCTAACCTGGAATAAAAAGAAAATCCATTTCTTCAGGAAATATACATCACCTTCAATAACATGGGTAGGTTCAACTATTGGTAAATATCACCTTGGTCACAGTATCTGCTCTTCTTCTCTGCTAAAAAAGCCAGCGTTACAATCCTAAATTGAGGACCCAGATTGTTGGGGGCAAAATGCTGACTCTGTAAACCACTTAGAGAGGGCTGTAAAGCACTGTGAAGCTGTATATAAGTCTAAGTGCTATTGCTAAATATACACAGTAGCTAGCACCTGGAATTGAAAACTTGACAAAATGTATGTTTTAAATTCATCATTTTCATTACTTATGGATTACCAGGTTTGAATGCTTGCTCTTCCTCCTGCAAAGACTTGCTCCTTGGTTCCTTAAGCAGACCTAAAAGTCAGCAGGTGGGCAGTTTGGCATGGAGCTTTCTATGCAATCAACTTGTTGCCATATCTAATAGAGCAGCTTCCAGTGCTCTTGATCTCCTGTGTGCAGACACCATGGCTTGATGGTTGATACCAGGCAGTGACCTCGCTTGGACAAAGTAATAGCTAAATGGGCAGCTGCAATTGAACCTCCTACCAATCTCTATTTTATTTGGCCAGTTGCGAGGCTTGGTATGCAACTAGTAAACTTCCTGCTTTGCAATCTTGGAGGTTTTTTCTTTGTTTGTTTGTATCCTACTTTTATTATCTTTACCAATAACCAGTGGTGGGATTCAGCCAGTTCGCACCACTTCGGGAGAACCAGTTATTAACTTTCTGAGCAGTTTGGCAAACTGGTTGTTGGAACAAATCATTGGGGCAGAGAACCGGTTGTTAAATTACTTGAATCTCACCACTGCCAATAACCCAAGGCAAACATATCTAGCACACTTTCCTCCTCCTATTTTCCCCACAACAACAATCGTGTGAGGTGAGTTGGGCTGTGAGAGAGTGACTAGCTCAAAGTCAGCCAGCTGGCTTTCATTTCTAAGGTGGGACTTGAACTCATGGTCTCCTGCTTTCCAGCCTGGTACGTTAATCATTAGACCAAAGTGTCTCTGATATCACAATTTTATCTTAGTTCAGGATGTGAAGTACTTCATAAATTTCATACCAATGCAGCTTGAAACTATGTGGCAGCTGGAACTGAAGAGCAGAAACAAATCAGAGTTGTAGCATGATGCCTTCTCAGGGCAAAGTGTTGCCCAGAATAGGGTTGTCAACCTAAGATCACTGACAAACACCCAACCATGCCAACACTGACTCTGGTTTGGTCAAACTGCAAGAATATTGCTTAAAAAAAACAGAGCTAGAAATCAGGGAACCAGTGTGTGAAGAGGTCTTCAACTACAGTATTTTGTCTTGTTGAAAGCCAGTTGGGAATGGTTATTTTAATAACTGTATTAGCTTCTGATCAATTATCACACAAATAATGTTTTATATTACTTTATAAAGTATTATAAAGTATTATAAAGACCTAACCTAACTTAATGGTTATTAAAATAGCTCTTGTAACTTTTTTTAATAATAGGTTTTCTCAAATGCTCAGTGGTCACTATCTTACCTCAGCAAAAACCAGATGCATAAATTGTCAGAAAAGTTGACAATCCCCAAACTAAAGCCAATTCTGGGTAAGAATTGCTTCAGGAATTATCAGTTCACTGAATATGCATAGCAATTTAATTACTTTTTAATCAGAGACCTTTCCTTATAATGTGGAAGGTGGGAGCAGTAGACATAAAACTTCAGCCATATCACTTGGAAGTCTACAACAAAATTCCAACTAGAAGCTCAGTAGACCAAAAACAATAAAAATTGCTACTTCCATTAAAGCTCTTTTTAAATGCTTTTAATTTAATTTAGTTTAATTTATTTAGGGTGGGTTCCTGATTAATGCTATAAATCAAATCATTTTTTTCTTCTAACCCATATTGAAGTTTAAGAAAACATTTATTGAACATGTCACCTAAATGACATATAAAGTACATAGCAATACCAGTAAAGGAGACTGAACTTCTAAAGAAAAGAAAAACAAAAGAGAGATGCACATGTATCTCTGTGCATGTATGGATCAATACAAAAATCAGATTCTTGATGCAGTCTTAGAATAAGCAGAGGAGGGGACCATAGATAGAAAAACTGATATATGACTATCATCTTTTTGTAATGCCTTCCTTAATTATTGTTTTAGAAAGTGAGAGGTGATATAGAAAGTGGCCATCTTAGATTCTGTCATCTATCCTATCTACAGTAAAAGTAGAAAACATTCCCCATAACAACCTGAACATCTACTTTTCTTTAAGTAATATTGGCAAAGGTTTCCAGATCTTTAAAATCATTTAATAGTGACATGATTTGTATTTTTAGCTTTCTAGCACTGCTTTGAAACCTCACATTAAATCTTCATTCTTAGGCTCAACTTCTTAAGGGCAAGTCCCACGAGTTTGCATGAGCTCACAAGAAAAAGAAGCAATTGTTAATGACACAATTATGCTCATCTTGTCACAGAGCTACACACAACTGAATAAGAAGAAAAAAATAAAACTAAAATGTAGATATATTGATTAGCTTCACAAGGCACAAAATTGAAAGAGCAAGTATTTTTGTTACCGGTAATTACTATCATCTTAAATCCCTATAATTTCCCAAGCACTTTATAGAGGTTCCAGTTGTTAAAGTAGCAATCAAAATAACACAGTCCATTAAAAAAAAACCAGGAATGGGGAAGTTAGAGAAAAATGTGGACATTTTCTTCATATGCAGTTGAATATTTATGACTAGCAGAAACATAAATTCTCCTGAATAGCGATGAATATGAAAGAGATACCATCAGAATCAACCAAATGCATAGGTTCTCCATTACCCTCTGCTCAAGCAGGAAACCCTATACCATTTTCAACAAATGATTGTCCATTCTCTTCTTAAAAACCTCCAGTGTTTGAGCACCCATAACCTCTGGAGGCAAGTTGTTCCACTGATTAATTGTTCTGTCAGGAAATTAATTGTTCTGTCAGGAAATTTCTCCTTAGTTCTAGGTTGGTTCTCTCCTTGATTAGTTTCCATCCACTACTTCTTGTCCTGACTTCAAGTGAAGAATAGGTTGAGCCCCTCTTTTTTGTGGCAGCCTCTTAAATATTGAAACACTGGTATCATGTCACCCCTAGTCCTTCTTCATTAAAATAGGCATTCCCAATTCCTGAAACTCTTCTTCATATGTTTTATATATATATAGCCCAGCAGTCTGTTCTCACAGTAGTCAAGCCGTAGTGGCGCAGTGGTTAGAATGTAGTATTGCAAGCTATTTCTGCCGACTGCCAGCAGTTCACTTCTCACTGGCTCAAAGCTGACTCAGCCTTCCATCTTTCCAAGGTTGTCCCAGATTGTTGGAGGCAATATGCTGACTCTTGTAAACCACTTAGAGAGGGCTGCAAAGCACTGTGAAGTGGTGTATAAATCTAAGTGCTGTTACTATTTAAAAAAGACTGGCTAATTTAGTTTTTTTTAAAAAAAAAAGCATTAAATGCAGTTCCTCTCCAAGCAATGACAATGGAATATGTTAATTACTACATGAACATTAAATCACAGGTTGCCTGTGATATGTACCAGAATGAAAAAAATATAGAGGGGTGGGGGGATTGATAGAACTATATCCAATAAAAGCATATTGCATATGGAAACACAAATACTTTATTATAATACCACCCTGTCTTAAAACTACCTAATGGCCTTAAAATAATATAAAGTAACACTAGCTTTGTATAACACATAATTAATCTGTGAACTTACAACTTTAGCAGAATGCAGGGTGGATTAGAACTGCTACATGAACATTAAGAACACTTATGTCTTTATTCCAAAAGGTACATTATTTAGAAGGAACATAAATCCCCAGATGACATGGTCTAGTAAACCGATCATAAAACAGCAAGATTGGGATAGACAAAGTATTCTAAGAGTAATCACCTTTAGATCTGTGTCTGACTCGGATGGTATTAGCCACTAGAGACAGCAGATATGAGACTGAAACTAGTTGGATTTGGTTTAACAAATCCTTTTAACTGTCAGATTAAGGATTATATGTACAAAAATATCTCTGATACTGAGTTTTCTTAGGTATCTTTTAATGTTACTATGTAAGTGACTAGTCTTCTACTGGTAGTATGAACAAGTTTTCAGGTTTTTAAAATGTTTGTTGTGCTTCTTTGTTTTCCTGTCATCTACCAATCTAAGTAAATGTGACTGTGATATACTAAGAGTTTGATATATTTTTTTTGCAAAATTCTTGTAATTCACAGGCATAGACCAGACCATTAGAGAGGCTTAACTCTGCATGGAATAATCAGAACATGGGAATAGCACATTTTACAAAGATTTAAATTGTCTAAAGTTGGCAGATCAGATTCAAAGTAAAATGCTAAATTTCTCAAATATATAATACTAGCAATATTTAATTCAAGGCATTGCAATAAAACTGTAACTTTTATTTACCCTTTTGTCCATACTGCCAAGCAAATCTTTATGTTTGGTAAGACATTCAGTTTGTAAATCCATAGTGCCCATTTGAAAATTGTTTATGTCTCTTTCCTGGATGTAAAGCTTCCCAGAGGCTTTGCTGGTGTCACTGAATATATTTCATAGCATGCTCATGGACAGCAAGATGTTTAAATTACTATCCTAATCTTTGTAGCTACATAAAAGCCCAAGGAATTATTACCCGTTTAAAGCTGGAACTAGTACAGGACTCATCTAATGCTAAGTCTCTATATACTGAATTCTAATACAGTAGAACTTCTGGTCACAAACGCTTCTGACCACAACCAAATCTGGTTCCAACCAAAAAATTCACAACATTTTTGTCACAGCCAATTTCCCCTTCTGTGTCATTTTTTTTGTAAGCGCCAAATTTCCAAAATTAGGTTCAGGTCACAACCAAATTGGGTTGCGACCAAAGTTACAGAACGAATTGTGGTCATGACCAGAGGTTCTACTGTATATTGGTTCTCGGTGAGTATCACTGTTGGTCTTTGGCTGCTTCAAAAATCTTTTTTTGAAAGATAATATGAGTAAAAAAAATAGAAATGTATAATCAACAATTTCAAGGAAGTTGATTGCATTTTCTTGAAAATGTGGAGGATCATATGAGTAAAGAAGGTACAGTTTTATTCACAGTTCAAACAAAAATACAGATTCTCCAGTTCTTCAGAATACAATACTAATATATATTAGTCAGTCTTCAAATAATTGTTCTTCTCATGTAAAGAATGTATATAAAACTTGCAGCAAATTAAAAGAAAGGATTTCTTTCTGTATTCTATATAATAAATAGAAATCACAGTTGTAAAAAAAAAAAATAGAGGAACCAGAACAGATCCACAAAACCAACCCAAGGCAGTAAGTACTGAAAAAGCTAAATAAACTCAAACAATTATTAGATTTATTAGAAGTAACAGAACTCAAAAAGAAGATAAAATGTTATACAATCATTTTAAGTATGCAAATATACCAGAATTATTTGTATTTTTCTGGTTTATTTGCATAGCAAATCAGAACAAAGAGAGGCAGAAGGATGATAACAGCAACAGAGAAATTGTTCTACAAGATTGGAAATAATAAAAGAATTTGCAGAATTTTATAAGGAATTATGTTCTAAATTTAAAATTGACAAGAAAATATAAACGCAATGTCATTCCTTAATTTGTGAGTCATGAATGTATGAAAACATTAAAGATTCAGAAATTAAAGAATTCACTTAAGAACACAAATTCTAAAAAAATCTATAACAATTGAAAAGATAATTTTTAATAGTTGTTATAAATGTTTATTTGCATCCTGTTTTGATAAACAGTGGTTGACTGAAGCAATATGGATAATGAATAAATACAGAACACCAAATAAATATTTAGATAGATGTCTTTTTGAACAAGTGTTATAATAAAAATAAGTGGCCGACATCAGCTGCTGAAATTTGAAGAAGCCTGTCAACATTTGTCATTATTTGCAAAAGAACCACTGGGAATGTTTACTGGTACATTACATTTAAAGGAAAATGCCCTTTTGCTCACAGGTTTTTCATACCATGTACTGTTCACAGAAGATAATAGAAATTCTCTTTAAGCTAGTGTTTTGCAACAGAGAACTGGAAACTTTTTTAGAATTACTTTTAAAAATGTAATTCCAAGCAAGCAATCTTTTAATCCGTTGATCCTAAACTCTTCTGACTCAAAACCTAATTTCACAACCTTACTTTCCTTCCTAAATGCATTATTTCTATAGATCTTGAGACATACATTTTTTATTGCGTCTGATTCTGAGGGGTGAGTATAACCACTACTATTTTTGTTCTAATCAATATTAAAATAGTAGTTCTCAATAATTACATTGGGTAATATATTGTTATCACTGGAAGAAAAATATAACTAAGCTTTTCTGGTACATATTGCCTAACTGGATTCATGGTTAATAAAATAATAGTTGCAGAAATGTTATGATTTTCTTAATCCATAGCTTAACAAACATTTCTTTGTGACTCTCACATATGGTAGTTTGCACTTTTATTCATCATTTTATTAGAATGTATTATCATTTCCAGGAAAGATCATTATAATACTACAACAGGTGGCATCTAACAAAAAAGCCCTTCTACTAATAAGATGGTTTTTTGAAAACAGGAAAGAGGTACATCCTTCTACCATCTCCAGACCCCTCCAGATCTGTTCCAGAGGGATGGGAAACCTTCCAGTGCACTTCAGAATGGGAAGGAGCAGCAGGGAGAAAGGCAAATTCGTTGCCTGAACATACATCCAATCCCAAATCCAATATTGGATTTTGCCCCAGAGGTTTTCTGTGATAATAGATAGCCAAGAATACAATACTTTTTAATTTAAGAGAAAGGAGAATAAAATAGCTGCATTAAAGGTTTTTTTCATGCTGTCTTGTTAAGAGGATCTGGAACAGTTTTATGTTTGATATATATTGAAGAAAGTTGCGTCCACAGCTCCCATAGTATATCTCCAGTTAGAAACCAAATTTATATCAGGAGTATGGCATCCAGAGGCTAAGAAAAGATGGTGGGTGGATTACACAAATAAATGAGTATCATTGCCTCTGGACTCAACATAAAAGTGTTGCTGACATTCTTCTTAAAAGAGTGGGCTATGCATCTTGCTAGCTGCCTACATTGCTTTTCTGGGAGAGGAAAAGTTGGAATAATCCATGTAGTTGGATTTTATTTTATTTATCTAGAGGAAATGTGAATATTCTATGAATAATGAATGGCAACATTTAAAACTGCATCTATAAACATAAGAAAATAACTTAAGTTTTAATCGCAAACATTTATACGGTTTTTATATATACACACTCATACACTCTCTTACACCCACACACACCAGTATTTCCACAGAAAATTCTGCATTCTGTATAGATATGATTGGCTACCTTACCTACGAGGAGAGAAGAGATAATGGAGCTTCTATTATTATCTTCAGCCCAATGAAACTAAGTAAAGGTAAAGGTAAAGGTTCCCCTTGCACATACATGCTAGTCATTCCCAACTCTAGGGGGTGATGCTCATCTACATTTCTAAGCCGAAGAGCCAGCGCTATCTGATGACAATTCTGTGGTCATGTGGCCGGCATAACTAAACACTGAAGGCTATTACCTTCCAACCAAGGTGGTCCCTATTTTTCTACTTGCATTTTTACATGCTTTCGAACTGCTAGGTTGGCAGAAGCTGGGGCAAGTAACAAGAGCTCACTCCATTACATAGCGCTAGGGATTTGAACCACCGAACTGCCGACCTTTCTGATCGACAAGCTCGGCGTCTTAGCCACTGAGCCACTGTGTCCCCTTAAGTAAATCTTCCAGCTCACGAACCCACAATCCCTGGCTTAGGATGCCGGTGCCTTAAAGTCCATAAGAATTCCTGAGAATCAAAGAAAAGTCATATGCTATTTACGCATGTAATTTTTTTTTCTTGTAACGGGTTCTAGGAGTGAAATTTGTTTTGATAAGTAGACCATATAGCATATATTTAGAATCAATGAGGGAAAAATAGAATACTAGATAAGATTAAAAAGTGTTATTTTTGCTTTCGTACAGTATTAGTCTGTAAGAGCAGGAAAAAAAACTAAGTTTAGTATAACTGGGAAAACAGAAGATCTGCAGAATTGGAATTTAAAGCTAAGTGGACAATCATAGAACAAAACAGGGGTAGTTAACACAGCAGATATAGTGAAATGCTGAACTTATCTTGATCCCCCCCATGAAAAGGGTACCCTATGCTGACTGATCTTCAGTACAGGCTGTAGGAGTGAAACATGCCCACAAGATAATCACATCCTTATAGAAATTGAAAACGTATGTGAAAGTCCTGGTGGTCCTGAAAAGACAAAGCAAAAAATACCTTCAAACAATTTCTTGATTCGGTGCCATCATTCATTTCTTTCATTTGAGAAATCAAGATTTAGAAGAACAAAGATTAATGTTTTTTTTTATAAAAGGGTATTTTATGAAATAGTGAAATGCAGCATATTTCTACCTGATAAATGCAAAGACTTGCAAACTTTGAACCTAACTTGGTCTTTATTTCTCTTGACCTTGTTAAACAGTGATTTATTTTTGGTGAAAGCCTGGAGTTTGCAAGAGGTAAAAAATGCAGAGTTTTTTTTTTTAAATTCTAATAAATAATACTAAATCATAGTAGCTGATATTATAAATGTTAGGAAAAGTTTATTGGTTTTTGTGGTTATTTTAGAGAAAATATCTGATTTGTAATTTGGTTTTTTAAAGATAAATACAGCCTATTAGAATACACTTACAAAATTTGTAAGAAATACATTCTTATGCTAAATGACTTTAGTTGGACATATTTAAGGCTTATAATATTTTAGGCAGCATTGTGCCCATAATATTCTTTATAAGAGAAAGATCAAATCATAGTTTAGCACTTTGCCATGCTTTTGGACACTGATATTTTTACTGTACTAATTTGTTTCTGTAAAAATAGGTTTAAAAAATAGCTTCAGTTTCTCAGAAAAAGAAAAACTCTGCTACAGTACATCCAATCAGTATTGATTGTAAGGGGCCTTTTTTTAAAAAAAATTCAAAACTTTGTATTACCATTCATGCACATTTCTCTAAATAGTCATGGTTGGTAACACTTTTATAAGAATGTAATACATATTTGTACAAGTATAAATATACCCTTTTATGTGTGAGCACATTTTTGTGCATACTTTTTAATCAGAGGGCTATATTGCAAAGTTCAACAAAAATATCAAAATCATTAGCCAATTCCATTTCAAATTACGTAATGGTTCAGGAAATGGGAATCAGTGAAATTCACTTTAAAGTGTAATTTAATTTTTTCCCTTCTCTGTGGTTAAGAATGTTTCTTGTGCCACAGATTTTTTAATGGTACATGAAAAAAATATTTCCTTCTACAACATATTTATTTCAGCAGTACTTCTTTTCTCTGTCGCCACCCCAAATTCAATCCAGAACATTTCCCTAAACATTTTTGGGAGTGAGGGAGGGTCACTGCAAAGAGCGGGAGAGAAAGGAAAAACCATATTCCCTTGGGGATGCATTCTATTGCAAAAGGTGCTATTGGATACCATCCAAAGTTTTATGCATTTTAACTGAAAGTTTTGCTGAAAGGCAATATATACTGTTTTATACATGAATTGTTGAAATAAATAATACTTTTCCCTCTGTGGAAGTCAATGTGTTAAAGGTGATAGCACCTTCTGCATAAGATTAATGGCCAATAAGTATTATTACTGATTAGTGCAAAACTAATAATAATAATTCAGACGCTATATTTTGATTTACATGATGCATTAAGAATGACTACATGGTCATAAGTGATTATGATTACTGATTTGTTTAATTTCTGTACCACTGTTCCTCCCAGAATTGCCCAGTTTACAAAAGAGCAATAAAACACAATCTTAAATAAAGCTATCATAATAAAACCATCAATGCCTAAAATATTAAATATAAAAATTGAAATGAAGGGTTTTTTAAAAAAAAGAACAAGTAGTAGGTGATCTAAATAGTAGTTATCCTACAAATGCCTGGATACTCCTTTTTGAAAAAAGACAGAGCAAAACACTCCAAGAGATAAGTATTCCATAATATTATACCAATCAGCTTGTAAATAGTATAAAACTATTGATTTTTTTAGTATAATCCCTGCAAGCTGAAAATCCTGACTTCAATGCCTGGATAATTGTTGGATGAGAGAAGAGGGCAATTCATCTCTTTTAGCTCCACCTACCACAGTTCTTCTTGATACAATAAACTAGGAGTTAAGGATAGGAAAACCATAGCTATGGCCATAGGCATGCCATCACACTAATCAGAGTCCATTCCCAGTCACATCCCAGTCACATTTGAATGACTATGTACAATAATACAGGAATAACTCCAATTAGTACACAATCTCATCCAGAAATTTCGTATTCTGATCACCTAGTGTCAAAAATCTGAAGGAGGAACTTTCAGATTTACATTGAAGTGTAAAAAAAACTCTAATTAAAATGGTTCAAGACAGATCCCTCAAGAATCCAATGTATTGAAGAATTTGCCATTCTGATGACAGTATTTTTTAAACTTTCTGTGGAACACAGAAACAACCCAGGTAGTTCACACCAATGTTTCTAAGCCTTTGTGCAGAGTAAAATCAGCTCCTGGCCACTATGGAGTTCAGAAGATTGATGTAGAAGAATTGTCACCAAAAAGAGTGCATCTGAGCATGCAGTGAGACCCACCTCACAACTGTTTCCTCCACTTCCATTATATCCATATAGAAGAAGCTGACACTGGTGTGGAGAGCTTTTTTGTATCTCTGTTAGAGGGAAGATGGGGAAGGCAGAATATTTCATAAGGGTGTAATCTTGACAAATCTTGTCCTGCTATTTTGGATTCTTCTCAGCTTGTAGATATCAAGGACATGGACAAGATGTGTGGAGAGATTAAAATTAGCACCTGTTTCCTTGATCTTTTGGCTTATTAAGGAAGTGATCAATGTCTTCTTGTGGGTGAAATCTCTGTTGAAGAGCACCTTCCCCTCAAACTTTCCATAGTTGGAAAAAGTAACTGAAAATGGTTTTCAGCTTGAGATGCATCTGGATAATACTAATTATATAAACCTTTTTTAATAGGCCTTTTGGCTGAGATATGAAACTGAAACTGCTTTGATCACTAGCTGTAAGCTTTACAAAGTTTTTTTAAATCAACACCATCAACTTAAATTCTGTTTAGTAAGTCTCAATAAAGTGGGCAGGGAAATCTGTGTTCAGCTTGATAGTTCCCTTTAACCTCTCAGCAGCGTTCAACACTGTCAATTATGGAATTTTTATAGACATTGGGATACGTTGGTAAAGGCACTGGTTTGTAGTCCTTTCTGTGAAACCATAAGTGAAAGATGGTGCAACATTATTATTGCTTAACACTTGGCCTTTGACCTATTTTGCTCTAGGTGAAACTCTTGATGGGTTTTAGAGTAAGATACCATTCCAGGGAAGCAATCAATAAACTTGATTCAGAAATGAACAGGATGAGTTGGGTTTGACCCTTGGTAAGTACAATATACGGGCAAATGCTCACAATTGTGAATGTGCCTTATGATAATCCATATGTCCTGCAACAACATTCCAGTGAAGTCCTCAATTCTAATTATTTACTTTAGCCACTGTACTTCAATACAGTTTCACTTATATTTTTCTCAATATTATCAAGCACAGTAGGTTTTTTTTTTAAATCATCATCCAGTCATACCCGTGTAAATTTCTGCATCTTGGAAATTGCTTCAAGAAAGTAGTCAGTTTCAATGGATCTGAGTGGTTGTTTTTGCAATATCTAGTGCTGTGTCTCTTACCTCTTCCCATTACTCTTCAGGTCCTTTTTTATGTGTGTAAATTAAGCATACCATATCTGTTTCTGATATTGTTCCTATTATTCTGTTAAATTTTGCTGGCACACTTATTCTCTTGAATTTCTTAAATCTAACCCTATATTTGATAGTAATAATTCACTTACTGTTCTATAATGTGCATCTGGAAGTGTTTTCACTATATGGATTGCACTTTTCTGCTCTTATTATGCAGCCAATTTGATTCTGATATTGTTCAGGTATAGCGTTTGCATTTATGTTGTGTCATGGCCCACCAGCTGCCAGCAGAGCTGGCAGAAAACTTGGATGATGATGAGGTTGGGGAAGAACTTGGGCCAGTTCTGGATCCTGGGGAAGGCTCTGATGGATGCTCAGCATCGGGCTCAGAGATAGAGCCAGGGCCGTCTGGCATTTCCCAGCCATCGGAGAGGAAGCTGCCTTTGGAGTCAGAGATGACTGAGGAAGAGGAACAGCTGAGGCCTGTTCCAGATGTGTGTATGCGCAGAGCAGATAAGGAGAGGTGAACAACGGAGGACAAGGAGTTAACTTGGGAAGCATAACAAACGTGGATGCTGAATGGCTCCTCCGTGGCTGGGAAATAAATAGGAGGAAAGGGGAGTGATGGTTGTAACAGACAACCGTTCGCAGTTCTGGAGATTTTGCTCATTGTGTTTCGTGTCACAAAGACTGCCTTGCCAGAACTGAGGTTTGTTTTGAACTGACTTAACTTGCAGCCTTTTGGCTGGGAACTCATGGCCTCATAACAAGCTGATAAGGCCTATTGCTTCAGTTAACTCCTTGCAGGACTCTTGCCTGGACTTTGTGGGTGAATGCAGTTAATTCACAAGGTGTAAAATAAAGAGGGTTTTTTCTTTGCCAGGAGTCTATTTCTTGCTGCGCGGATTGTAGCTGATTCCGACAACGAGGAGGCTGGTGTGGTGTCGCGCCAGCAGCCTGTGCAGCCGGCGCTCGAGTCGGACAGTGAGGAGGCTGAAGAAGATGTGGTGCCAGAGGCAGAGACTCAGCCAGGGCCTTCAGAACCTCCAGAGGCTCCTTCAAGTGAAGAGGATGAAGTGGAGGAGCCTCTTCTCAATGCACAAGCACGCAGAGCTGCCAAAAGACAGGAGTGATTACTCAGGAGGAGGTCTTCTCAAGAGTAAGGCTTGGGGCTAATTGACCACTCCTTAGCCTATTTAAGTTTGCACACAGCTTGTAAACATTGCAGGAAACAACGCATGTTCGCTCAATGATCATTGAAATCTGGATTTTCTTTGCAAACCTTGCTTCTGGGCTTTTTGCCAACTCTTGTAAGACTTTATCTTTCTGTGGAATTTCTGGCAGGTTGTTAAGGATGTTTTAGTTAACAGCCTGCATTTGTAAAAAAACTACGTTTGGAAGTAAATTGAATTTGACTTATAGTTTGTGTGTGCTGCATTCTCTGGGATCCGTAGCTTGGGCAGAACACCGGAACAGAACATGTTGCTTGAAGCAAGTGTTGGGAATGAACAATTTGCTTCTTCACAAAATTCAATTTTAATTGTTTATTTATATTTTTATGTATTTATTAACTCTTGCTTTATTGACTTTACTCAATCCAAATCTTTCTTCAGTTCCAGGTTCCTCCATTTTTTCCAAGTTTTCTGTTTTAGTCACTATCCTTTCTAGCTGTTGCATTTATCACCTCTTATAATTTATCATTGAATTACTTGATGTTTTTCACCACTGCATCTCTAGTATTTGTATACACTTATATTACACTGATAATACCTTCCAATTCTTTGCTATAATCCTATTGTATGTTAGGTTATAGCTAAGCATACACTTAGATGGGTCCTTTAAAGCAATGGCTTCCAACCTTTTGTGCACCAAGGACAGGTTCCATGAAGAGATATTTTTCCATGGACCAGAATGGGTGTGGTTTCGCATGCTGCCTGCATCTCATGGATGGGGCTTCACTTGTTTGCATGGCCCAGTTTCTGGCATGCTGTGGACCGGTGCTGGTTCATGGACTGGGGGTTGGGGACCCCTGCTTTAAAGCAGTGTTTTTCAATCTCAGTAGCTTTAAGATTTATGAATGTCAACTCCCAGAATTTCCCAGCCATTGTGATGTTTTAGATATCACTGTCATTCTATTTCTTTACATAGTGTCATGTAATCCTCTGAGTTAAAATGGCTCTTTCGAATGTTCCCAGTTTCCCTTCTTCTTAAAGCATTTCATTTTCTCTGATAATTGTCAAGTATTTTTATACACCAATCAATCTGTAGATAAGAAACAGCTGATCCAAAGAATAAGTATCTTGGAGTTTTAATTAATACCTTTTAAGCAGAAGATAATGTTACAATGCAGGACTTCCAATGACTATTATTTAAAGTGAGAAAATTATGTACAGGCAGTCTAAAGTGCTAACACCCTGTTCTAATTATCTCTCCTGTAAAGATAGGGCAATATGCATTCATTAATTGTTTTGGGTAATTGTGGTTAAAATTTTTATTAGTTTTACATTGTCCTTGTTCCATGCTTCTCATAGCTGATGTTCCAGCCCACCCACCATGTCAATATAATAATTTCTTAGACAGGAATAAGAAAAAGCTAGATGAATTTAAAGCTAGATGAACCAGAGTTGCTAATGGTAAATAGGACTTAAGGACTCAAGGACTGAAGTTGTGCCTGTTTGAGCAAGGTCACACTTTTCCTTAAAGAGCAGGCCTGCAGATTCTCATGTACCATTCAATTCAGAGGTGGTGGTAGCAAATGTTTTCATAGAATCAAGGCTAATATACTAGGTACAATTGTTACAGAGTCAGATCTGGAAACCCTCTACTTGGTTTACATAGCCTCTTTACTATTATAACACTATAAAAATAACACTCACTTTACAAGACTGTTGTGCTTAATCTGAGTGAAGTGTGTTGAGCATTAATACTATTATGACATTCCAATGCACTGAAGTTTGCTTTTCACAAAACTACTGAGTGTCCTATCTAGTTATACCATTTTTTTAGATTGCTACATGTTGTTTTTACATACACATTGTTGTCTCTTATGATTTGTGATGATTGTATTATCATTATGATCATGATTTATCACTTGTTGCGTGTATGTACACTGAGAGCTTCTGCACTGGAGACAAATTTCTTGTGTGTCCAATCACACTTGGCCAATAAAGCTCTTCTCTTCTCTTCTCTTCTCTTCTCTTCTCTTCTCTTCTCTTCTCTTCTCTTCTCTTCTCTCGTCTCCTCTCCTCTCCTCTCCTCTCCTCTCCTCCCCTCCCCTCCCCTCCCCTCCCCTCCTCCCTTCCCTTCCCTTCCCTTCCCCTCCCCTCCCCTCCCCTCCGATCCGATCCGCTCCGCTCCACTCCACTCCACTCCGTTCCATTCTGTTCTGTTCTGTTCCGTTCTAAATTTCAGGTTCATTTCTTTTTTTTTTCTTCAATATTGTGATCTGTAATTTCTGTTCAAAAATTTGCAGCCAGAATAAAGTATATTTGAAATAGCTTCTGGGTGTCCACCACACTTTCCTGAAATCAATGGCAACCTCTGATTGCATCCAACAGCTAACTTTAAAGTACCGAGGGCTGCATGCCTTTCAAGTTGCTCATGGCTCAACCGCATTTACTTCTCTTCTCCTCTTTCCCTCCCTCTGTTCTTGGCTGCAATCTTCACGTGTCGTCTTCTACCATGCTGATTTGGCTCAGCCCTTTCCATTTCCTAACTGGCCTTCATCCCACTTCCCTCCCACTTTTTCCTGTAATACCGCATCTAATAATCAGTTTCCTTTCTCCTTCTCATAACAACCTTTTGTCCTTATAGCCTTACTATCTCTTGCTCCTCTAACTTTCCCTTGATGTTTAATTTAGTACTTTTTCAAAATTGTTAAAAAAACAATCCCCACCTGTATTGTAACTTTAGTGAAAGCACCTACATATCCAACTATGTGGATATGCACTTAGCCCTGCCTCTTGTTTGGCATATCGTTCTTTGTTTAAAAAGAGTTTAGAGAGTTCTTGTCTTCTTTATTTGTTGTGTAGTGGCCAGGCACATTTCTGGCACTTCATTGCTAATAAATAAGACTAGTTTATGCAGACAGCTTGAACGAAATCCAAGTGCTGCACTGCACAAATAGAAATTTCTTCCCAATAGAAGTTAGAAGTTAGTTAAATAAAGCTGTGTAAATCTCTTCTCCATTCTATTTTTTTCCTTCTCTTCTTGGCAGAAACCAAACAGCTTCGGTTCTGGCATAACAAAATATAGGAATTAAAGTTCTGATATAAAAAACTGTTTATAAAGTAAGGCAGTCGTTGTTAAAACATCTTATCTTATTTCTCTTAGAATCCACACTATTTCTTTTTTGCTATGATTAGCAAAATATTTGGAAATATTAACTTTATATGGTCTGCTTTTTACATTATGTATTCTTAATAATTAGATTTTTTTCTAATTATTATCTAAAAATCCTAATCCTAACCCTAATAAAATTCAGAAAATAAAATGTATTAATATATTATGTTACTTTAGTTATAACATATTACATTAATATATTATCTTATTAAATGCAATTAATAAAATAATTTAACTTAATTCAACTTTAGGATGGATGACAATCCATAAATATATTGAGTAAAATAATAAAATATGACCTAACAGTACTTATTATACTTATTAAGTACTAAACAGTACTTAAACAGGCATTATCAAAACCTTGAAACATATTTAGTAACATTAGCAGCCAGTGCAGTTTCTTATGAATTGTGTTATATGCTATCTAAAAACATGGAGGACAGCAATCTTCATACCACAAGTCCCAGAGGTGGGTTTCAGCAGGTTCTGACCAGTTCTGGAGAACGGAAATTTTGAGTAGTTCGGAGAACCAGTAGTAAAAATTCTGACTGGCCCCACCCCCAATCTATTCTCTGCCTCCCAAGTCCCACTGATTGGGAAGAAATGGGGATTTTGAAGTAACCTTCTGCTGGATTGGGGAGGGAATGGAAATTTTACAGTATCCTTCCCCTGCCTCGCCCAACAAGCCATGCCCACCAAGCCATGCCACGCCCAACAAGCCACACCCACAGAACCGGTAGTATAAAAATTTGAAACCCACCACTGACAAGCCCCTAGTTAAAGTTTCTGAATCCCTTTCAATAGTATATCCATCTAAAGCAGGGCTGTCAAACTTCCGGCCCATGGGCCGGATGTGTCATGTGCTAGCCATGCCCCTGCCCAGTTTCACGAAGGGGAGAAAAGTCCAAATATGTGAGGATGCCGTGACAACATGAGTTTGACAGCCCTGATCTAAAGCATCTGCAAGAATCTTATCAAGAGGTCACCAAGGGATGGACTACTGAGGCCAACAACAAGGCTATATATCAGTGGTGGTATTCAGCCGGTTCTATCCGGTTCGGGTGAACTGGTAGCGGCGGCTGCAAGAGACTCCGCCCACCCGCCTGAACATCATCACATCCCATTTTTTATGCTCTGTGCATGCGCAGAGGTGGCGCATGAGCCAACATTTGCAAACCGGTAGTGAAGGTAAGTGAATACCACCCCTGCTATATATCTATCTCTTACAGAAGAAATCCCCAACCTTTGTGGCTTGGTGGCCCAGCTTCAGGGACCGGGAAACCGAACCATGAGAGCGGTGAACCGGCATGCACATGTATATGTGCACAGATCGACTTGCACATGAACACATATGTGCATGTGCACTGGCCTGCCGATCATGCAGTCCAATTCCAAACAGGCCATGGTCTGGTGGTGGGTGATGGCCTGGGGATTGGGGACCCCTGCCTTAGGAGATTTGAACCGATCTAGATACAAAGTCTTATTCAATTCCTGGATTCATGAGTCACCAATCCACATCTCCATCATCTTAATGTTCAGTTAATGAGAGAATCCAAATACCACTTCAACAATATTTGCACAATCTCACCTGACTTTGATGACAGGAAGATATAGAACTGAGGATCAGGACACCCAATCCCAAACCCTTGATGTTTTTTTTTCTTCAAGGTTTCATATTCATAAACAAACAAAAATTATGGAATAAACCTTTGTTGATTCCTCAACCCTATCAGCAATGGGAATTCCTTAGTGCCATTACCTGGATCTAACTCTGCAGTTAAAAGTGGATCCACAAGAACAGTGCCTCATAGTCTGGCCATGATCAGCTCAATGGGATATCACAGTTTATGGTGTGAAGAGCCACAAAAAGATACTAAAATATTTAGGAGAATCAATTCACTTAACACAGAATGAGCCATGGTGGCGCAGTGGTTAGAGTGCAGTACTGCAGGTTACTTCTGCTGACTGCCGACTGACTGCAATTTGGCAGTTCAAATCTCACCGGCTCAAGGTTGACGGAGCCTTCCATCCTTCCAAGGTGGGTAAAATGAGGACCCAAATTGTTAGGATATTTGTAGCGTCCAAGTCTCAAGTATTTAAAATGTCAGTGGAATACAGAAAAATTACCATGCATGTTTACACATTATAAACATGTACATTTTCATGCATAAAGTAGGTTTTCATTGTACTTCTGATCCTGAAATCATGTCCATGGACTCATCATTCAGTATGATGTCTGCAAAGACATATTGTTTACTTATATTTACAGGCCTACAAAATGGCCTGAATCAATAAATGAATGAAATACTGAGTATAGAGCCAACAGTGTTTCTGTAGAACTAGGAATATGTTTTATTTTTAAATTTTTCTTTGCTCTATTGGACTGTCTCAAATCTTTGATAGTAAAATTATAGCATTGGATGTTTAATCTCAATCTTCCTACTTCACTTTGTATTCATGACAACAATATTTTTCTTCTAGAATCAATTGTGATCTGTAAAAACATTTTGAAAACTCTCTAATCTATTTATAGAGACTTTGGGTAGAGAACTCTTCATTTGTAGCAGACTAGCACCATCTTATGGTCTGTCTAGAACATTTGCTTTCTTTTTGATTTTTGGAAACCAATTTGCAAATTCCTGTATTAATTTTTGTGCAACTTTGTACCGTAATGATTTCCTTTCATGTCGAATGTCTATTATTTAAATCAGGGGTGGGCAGCTAGGCCCTTTTATGACTTGTGGACTTCAAATCCCAGAATTCCTGAGCCAGCCATGTTAGCTCAGGAATTCTGGGAATTGAAGTCTACAAGTCATAAAAGGCCCATAGTTGCCCACTTCTGATTTAAATCAATGGAATTTAAAAACACTTTTACATTTTTTTAAATTTTTATTCAATAATAAATTTGGTTTTGTTCATCCTCTGTGATTTACATTTCTCCCTGGGGAGATGAAAGAGGAATGGCTAAATTCTCTAGTCAATGCACCTTTATGCTACATGACAAAGAGATGGCATTATAGAAATTATTTCAACTTCTGCATTTTGATCTAATTTCCAGAAAGGTAGCCCAGTACATGAGACATGTTTCTCTCGTGCAACAGTGTTAGAGGTTTAGATGACAAGATGTGCCCTCCAAAAGACAGAAAGTGGCAGCAACAAATACTAGGCTGCTCTCTCGAACTAGAAGACAAGAGAAAAGCATGAAGACTGAGGGACTTCTGGAAAAGGATCTTTGAGAAATTTAGTTTTCTGGTATGCAGGCTCAGCAGTTTCCTATTATTAAATAGTTATATACCATTTAGTAACCTTTTTTTTCTAGAATGGCTCACAACAGCAGAATTAAAGAATAAGAATATTAAATATATCATGCCCAAAATTAAAACAATTACATCAATATAATGTGGTGCATTTAGCCACAATATATTTTTCCTGTATGTTTGAATTTTAAAGATGGTACAAATTTTATTTGCTTTATTACTGTTCTACTTTTTTAAAAAAAAATTGATTTATATGCCGCCCTTCTACGGAGACTCAGGGTGGCTTACAATGCATTAAGCAATAGCCTTCATACTTTTGTATATTTATACAAAGTCAGCTTATTGCCCCCACAATCTGGGTCCTCATTTTACCTACCTTAGAAAGGATGGAAGGCTGAGTCGACCTTGAGCCTGGTGAGATTAGAACTTGCAGTAATTGCAGGCATTACATTACTTTAGTGTGACCGTGAGTAGTCCTGTCTCAGAAACAAAGCTAGCCAGTTGATCTTGGGTCAGTCACTCTCTCTCAACCCTAGGGACAAGAAGCCAATGTTAAACCACTTCCAAAAAAATCTTGCCAAGAAAGCTCAGCAGGGGCTAGGCCAGGCAGTTGGCATGTGTCAAAAACTTGTTTTAAAGGCACATAAATAAATAAATTCCAATCGATAAACAATATGATCACCATTCTTGTTTGCAAAACTATAGATGAAAAATTTGTACAAAGAGTTGAATTCACCATCATTGGATGTAACACACATTTGTCACTCAACTACAATGGCCAGATTGTTGGGGGCAATATGTTGACTCTGTAAAACCGCTTAGAGAGGGCTATAAAAAGCACTATGAAGTGGTATATAAGTCTAAGTGCTATTGCTATTGCAAACTGGTTTTTCAGAAGTGGTTAGCCATTGCCTTCTTCCTAGGGCTGACAGAAAGTGACTGGCCCAAGATCATCTAGCTGGCTTTGTGCCTAAGGCAGAACTGGAACTCACAGTCCTCTGGTTTCTAGCCTGGTACCTTAATCACTCTATCAAACTGGGTCTCATTAACTTCCTGAAAGCTGAGTAAATATTTCTCAGTTAAATAAAAATATGAGTTGAGGTTCATTTGATTGGCAGATCGTATTTATACAAAACAGTTTGATACAAGTTCCACTGAGTTCAATTTAAATTACTCCCAAATTAAAAATAAAATTGCAGTTCCTATAAAATTAACAAGAATAAATGTGTATAATAAATATTATATACATTGAAACCTCTGTGAGCTAATTAGTAATGAATAATAATTTTCATAAATGATATTTTCAGTGTTATGAGGCATACTTTTAGGAATTTTTTGGACTTTTCCATCCTTATCTATGTGCATCTTTTAGAGACAAATTGATTTAATCACGTATCTCTAGAAAGCAGTTCTTTATACTTTTTGTTCCAATAATTGAATTTCCAAGTCAATTGTTTCATAAAAGACAGATTTTATTATTTCATTATTACATATTTATAGAAAATTCTACATATTCTGCCTTAACTACTGCATGCAGAGGTACAGTGTGCCTATTTTACTGGGAGTGCAAGCTGTGGACATTTTTTACTGTTTGTCTTCACAATAAATATTTATTTATTCTTTTATTCAATTATTTATTTAATACAAAATTGATCCCAATGTGATGTAGTATAATCATTACTCATGTTAGTATATATCAAAAAGGTATGCTATTTCTTATGTGGAAGTTTTGATCATATGTACATATCACATCGCATACATATGTGTGCATTTATGTAATACATATAACCACTCACTGCCCATACATAACTGTAACAGAGTTGGAAGGGACCTTGGAGGTCATCTAGTCCAACCCCCTGCTCACACAGGAGACCTATACTAGGGATTCGAACAGTGGTGGTTTCCTCCCGGTTCCTCCCGATTCCGCCGAGCCGGTAGCGGTGATGATATGAAACACACACACACACCCGCATTATTCTTACCTTTTATTTGGCCCCACCCCCAATCTATTGCTGCCTCCTGAGTCCCAGCTGATTGGCTAGAAGGAAAAAAACTGTTTAAACTCTTGCCACCGGGCTTCAAAGAGCCACCCTACAGCTGATCAGTGTTAAAAGGCAGTGTGGTGGTAGACCGGTGCCTCCAAAAACAAATGAGTAGACCGGTGCCTGCAAAAATAAATGCGTAGACCAGTGCCTCCAAAAACAAATGAGTAGACCGGTACAGCTCTGCAAGCAGTTAAAAGCCTGGTAGACCTCTGCTAAATCCTAAAGAATTGTCACATGACCATCAAGCCATGTCCACAAAATAAGCCACGCCCACAGAACCAGTAGTAAAAAAATTTAGAACCCACTCCTGGATTCGAACCGTCGAACTGTCGACATTTCTGATCAACAAGCTCAGTGTCTTAGCCACTGAGCCACCTAGCCAGGCTGAGCCACATAACAAGAGCCAGTGAGGAGTAGTGGTCATAATGCTTGACTAAGTTCTATTTCTCCTTGAGGCATAGGATCAACTGAGTGGCTTTAGGCCCATTGCTCTCTCTCTCATTCATAGACAGGGAAGTCAAGAAGCATCTATCTACCAGCCCACATTTGACCAGAATGATAGATTATAGTCCATGACCTTCAGTGTAGAACCTTCTATCCTGCAGTGGATTGCTTTGGGTTGACTTCCATAATATGCACATGCAGAGAGAGAATGCATGGCTCATGAGAAGAGAATAGCAATATCTTTTTTTCATATACTGTCATGAGATCATAGTTGAAAATATTAAGCTGCCTACAGTTGTATGTTTTTTGTAAGCCATTCCATTATCCTTGGTCATAATCTTCAATGGCTTGAAAAGCAATTGCTTTGCAAAAACACACAGGAAGTCTGATTTTAATTTGCTGTCTACATCTACATTCTCATATTCTTTTTATAGATTATTTGAAGTTATCGCTAAAATCTTCCTTCACTCAAACATAAGTGAAAGTTTTATCTTCCTTTGTATATCGCAAAAATAATTTATTACTAAGGAAACAAAACCTTTTGTCTCACAATATATTTCTTTAGGACAGCCGTGGAATTTCAGAGCAAGCAAAAAACTGCCATGATCTGGGCTGCAATCAACTATTTTTAATAGGAAATTTTTACAGACTTTTAATAAGTTCGCCTGACATAATTTATGAGGAGAGGTTTTGAAGTGAAGAGGCATTGCTTGGCAAGTGTCCTTCCTCTAATCTCAGGAAATTTAAATAAAAGAGAGCTCATTTCCTCCAATTTGAGATTTCTGCCACACAAGAAAAAAAGTTAAGAAAAACACCTGCTACATAAAGCTACAAAACTTTACAATATTCATAGTCTCAGCAAAATATATTTGAGGGGAAAAACTCTAGAAGACACAAAGCTCCTGGGACAACCAATCATGTTAATATTATTATTACTAATATTTGACAGCAGACATTTACCTATACAAGTAATCCTCAGTTAGAGTCAGCTTTATTCAGCAACTGCTTGCAGTCCTCACATTTACGCCCGCAGGTCTGTAAAACAGAGGAAAACTGAAGTAAGATTGAAGACACAGTCCCAGTTTCACTTAGACGGAGTTGCCAGCTCCGTCACTAAATGAGGACTACCAGTAATTTTATACAGCAAGAAGATTATGGGCTGGTGCCCCAGTTTGCTTATATTTTTATGAAATATATTTTCATTTTGAACTTCATGAGATATTAGAAACAAAAGAGATACCTAAGAATGACCTATTTTACTTGCTATTAATTTGTTAATACCATGTTAAGGGATATCCATCTCTCATATTGATAACTATAGGATGTAAATAAGCTACATATGTATGCCTTCTAACAGTTCATAAGAAGCAATCTGCCCACCTAGTTGGCTTTGACTGAAGCAGGCTTGAACTGGAGAGCAATTGGATAAGAAGAAATATCATGGCTATAGGAGTCCTTGGTGCTCTCCAAGCTTGGTTGTTTTCCTGCAGATGTTTCATTACCCAAACTAGGTAACATCATCAGTGCTAGTAAGGAGGGGGTATTGCTCTCAGTTTATATTCTAATGGATTGCCCTGTCAGGATTGGTGGGAGTGGTCCTGGAGTAGTGGTGGAATGCTTCTGATTTGGACCAGATCACTTGATCCGGTAGCGATGGTGGCAGGTGGTTCGGATAACTGGTAGCAAAAATCCCTGCCCCCCCCCATGCCCAGCTGAGCTGCGCGATCATCAGAGGCCAAAACCTCTGCAACCTCTTCAGCCAAAAAAATGCTTTTAAAAGTTAAAAAAAAAGCCTCTGATGATCGCGCGGCTCAGCTGGGATCGTCAGAGGCTTCTAAAATAATTTTTTCTGCAACCTCTTCGGCTGAAGAGGTTGTAGGAAAAAAAATGCCTTTAAAAGCCTCTGGCGATCCCAGCTGAGTTGCCTGATCGTCAGAGACTTCTAAAAGCATTTTTTTCTGCAACCTCTTAAGGTTGTAGAAAAAATGCTTTTAAAAGTAAAAAAAAATGGCCACGCCCACCCAGTCACATTAACCCACCACCACCAAGCCATGCCCACAGAACCAGTAGTAACAAATTTTACATTTCAGCACTGTCCTGGAGGTTCTTTGGTTGGACTGTTTAGTATAGGTTTGTTTGGCAGTTCCTTGAATGGGGTATTTACTTCTTGACTCTATGCTTATCTGAGCATTGATTGCTGATTAACTCCAAGATTAACATTAGATCAACAATCAAGAAGTAAACCATACCCCAATCAAGGAATTGTCAAACAAGCTAACAGTAAGCAGCCCAACCAAAGAACCTCCAAGACCATTTCCCCCAACACTGACAGGGCAAACCATTAGAACATAACTGAGAACTAGAGAACTGAAAGCAAACCTCACTCCTTACTAGCACTGGTTACTTAGTTTGGGTATGAATCGTCTGCAAGAAAACAAGAAAGTGAGCACCAAGGACCTCTCATTTCATCCCTGAGTTATAAATATTCTCCTTTATTGGTAGCATGGTTATAGGTTCGAACAGAAAAGTCTCAGAGGCAATAGTGAAAAAGCACTTCCCATATTGTTAAAAAAAATAAATGGACATGCCCAAGAAATCAACATGGTTAGAGCTTAATGTGAAGACAACTTGACTTTTAGTAAAATAAATAAATAAAATGGCAGTTTGTAATGCCAACTGAGTTTCCCAGACATGGTGCTATGATTAAGGAAAGCCACATCTTGGAAAGAGGTGCTTCCCATTGGTTCCTCTCACTCAGATCACTCTGAACTTGAATCTGAATTGTTGAAATTTGCAGGAACTTTCAGAGTCTCAGTGGATAGTAGCTCTCTCATGCATCATACAATAGGTACCAATTTTGTAAAAGAAAAAAGCCTCCTGTCCAAACTCAGCTGAATCAAGGCTCTAATGTTTGATACACCATAAGGTCACGTTAAATCAGTCTACAGCAGTGGTGAAATCCAAATTTTTTTACTACCGGTTCTGTGGGCGTGGCTTGGTGGGCGTGGTGTGGCTTGGTGGGCATGGCCGGGGAACGATACTGCAAAACCTCCATTCCCACCCTACTCCTGGGGGAAGGATATTGCAAAATCTCCATTCCCATCCCACTCTGGGGCCAGCCAGAAGTGGTATTTGCCGGTTTTCTGAACTACTCAAAATTTCCGCTACCGGTTCTCCAGAACCTGTCAGAACCTGCTGGATTTCACCCCTGGTCTACAGTCAAAGGAGTTTCGTTGCTGATTTTGCTGTCTCAGTAAGTGCTTTGCTTATGAAATTGCTCCAAAGGGTACATGGTCTCTATTCAGTTTGGAAGGGAACTCTTAAAATATTGGTTTGCTTTCCCTTCCCCCATTGTTCATTTAGCTGATGGTGACAGCATGGAACTTTAGGATACCAGCTAAAAATATGCAGGTATGTTGTTAGACTCCCTCAAATCATCATCAGCTCCTTGTGTCTCTGTGGACAAAAGCTCTGCAAACCACACAAATCCTGCAGGTGTATTCTTGTGGCTTCTAATACATATTCTGGCTATCCACCTCATGAACTGTTCACCTTTTCTTCTACTTGTTGTCCACCTAGCCCAGCACTAGAAACTTTTCCAGCCTGTATGATATGAGATTTTGTTTTTGTTTCCCGATGCTTGTTTCCAGTGTGCATTCAGGCTTGATTTCCCCTAGAATGGAAACAGCACATGATGCCCTCCCCCTGAAAGAGAGAAGGGAAGGGGAAGAGGGACAGACAGCTTTGGTCTGCTTAAAATGTGGGGGAGAGGGATAACATGGGCGGGGGAAGAAATGTGTGCTGAGTGCTTAAAAATCATCCTCCCCTGCAATCTAGAGCTTGTATAATTATAAAATGCTTCATTTTGGAGCTTGAACGCCTTGAAGAAAAAAAGACAGTCTTTACTCCTTCTATATCAATCTCATCTGCCCCTCCTCTCTGCCACCATCATCAGAGACCAGAATTCAATTCCAGACTGAAGCCTAGATGAAGAATCTAGTTTAGTTTAGAGGATGACATTTAACTTGGACATTGTTAAGCTTCAGAGACTGCAGAGGAGGGAATTCCAAAAGAAAAGGGAAAAAAAAGTTTCTTTGGGGATGAATTTGGACTCCAGACGTTGCTACCCAAACAAACACATTATATCTGAATGGGTTCCTTGCACAATGGCCAAGACAATTCGTTTTTAATATGTTTGATTGTTGTAGAAATGTTTTGAGGGGAAAAATAGATGCTTATTTTTTTTATTTTGCCCACCACCAGTTTTTAAAATTCAATTGTACCCGAATGACTCAATGTTTTGTCATCTCACAATGACAAAGATTGAATAATTTTAAAGGAGTAAAATGGGAGCTTAGTAAAATAGCATTTTATTTTAAGTCATAAATGAAGACTATTTTGAATGTTTACAAAATTACAATAAAATGCAATCATCTTCTGGCCTAATGAGATAAAGAGCAAGAATTTTCACTGTGATCTTTTATGTTATTTGAGTGTATTATAATTGTATTGATTTTCATTACATCTTGAGTTATTATTTTAAATTTAAATAAAATGTACCTTATTAATGATTCTGGATAATGAGACATACAAATATATTAAATACATAATAAAATAAATAATATAGGAGACCAAGCTGGGTGAATATGGCTATTACCCATTTTCTTGTAAAAAAACATGTTTATCTACTGTGAAGCTCTTACATATTCATTCAATGCCAACATTCTGTCTTTAAACATAACCAAAAGAATGAAAGAAATCTGACTGAGCAGAAGTTGGATAGAGCTCTTTAGGTGCACTATTTCTTCTCCAGTTTATATTCCCCAATTTTGGGGGGGAGGGCTGTTTTCAGCAGCCGCATTCCATCATAAAAGTCTTCCTGATCCATTCAACCTTGTTAGCATCAGTAGAGTCTGACAACTTATCAAGTTATTGCATTCCACTGTAGGACTGCTTGGCTGCTTGGGAAAAGTTATTGTAAGGTCATGAACTCCACATCTTGCTCTTTTACATAAGCATTTTCTCCATTCTGAAACTTAATACCATTCACCCTATTGATGCAAAACAAATATAAATGACACTATTTAAATAAAATGGGCAAGTGCTTCCCTTTGCATAGAACAGAGTCAATAGAAGCCCTGAACAAACAGAAGTCTGTTCATGCAACAAAGCTTTTATGATGGCTCTCCTCGCTCCTTACCATGGTTCTACTAATTTCCCAAATATGTGCCTTAAGGGTTAAAGGTGTTTTTAGAATAGAATAGAACAGAATAGAACAGAATAAAAAAATTTATTGGCCAAGTGTGATTGGACACACAAGGAATTTGTCTTGGTGCATACACTCTCCGTGTACATAAAAGAAAAGATACATTCATCAAGAATCATAAGGTACAACACTTAATGATAGTCATAGGGTACAAATAAGCAATCAGGAAACAATAGCAATATAAATCGTAAGGATACAAGCAACAAAATTACAGTCATACAGTCATAAGTGGAAGGAGATGGATGGTAGGAACAATGAGAAGATTAATAGTAGTGCAGACTTAGTGAATAGTTTGACAGTGTTGAGGGAATTATTTGTTTTGCAGAGTGATGGCATTCGGGGAAAAACTGTTCTTGGGTCTAGTTGTTCTGGAGTGCAGTGCTCTATAGCATTGTTTTGAGGGTAGGAGTTGAAACAGTTTATGTCCAGGATATGAGGGGTCTGTAAATATTTTCAGCCTTCTTTTTGACTTGTGCAATATACAGGTCCTCAGTGGAAGGCAGGTTGGTAGCAAATGTTTTTTCTGCAGTTCTAATTATCCTCTGAAGTCTGTGCCTGTCTTATTGGGTTGCAGAGCCAAACCAGACAGTTATAGAGGTGCAGATAACAGACTCAATAATTCCTCTGTAGAATTGTATCAGCAGCAACTTGGGCAGTTTGAGCTTTCCGGGCTGGCACAGAAAGAACATTCTTTCTGGTGCTTTTTTGATGACATTTTTGATGTAGCTGTCCATTTTAGATCTTGTGATATGGTAGAACCTAGAAATTTGAAGGTCTCTACTGTTGATACTGTGTTGCCTAGTATTGTGAGAGGTGGAAGTATGGAAGGGTTTCTCCTAAAGTCTACCACCATTTCTACGGTTTTGAGTGTTCAGTTCCAGATTGTTCCGGTCACACCACGAGACTAGTTGTTCAACCTCCCGTCTGTATGTGTGTACGATAAGGCCAACAGAGTTAATACAGCAGGATTGAAGAAAAGAATTAGTAAGAGCTGTTCAGTGTAAGAATGTGCTTCTCCTGATGAAAATGTGTCTAAAACCAAGCAAATTACATACAGATAAAGGTGCATTAAATTTCAGGCATGGAGGCCCTACAGAAAAGGATTTTGTTGATCTTCTTTGAAAGAATTTGATTTCTTCCTGGGGTTTTTGAGAAGCTAGGTAAATTTATTTTTAGTATTACCTTGCTAACAAAACAGTTTTAAACTAAGTAACTGTAGGGATTTTCACAAAATCATCCGAATGCCATTATTCAGAGTGCACATACTTTTCTCCACAATGTCCTCGTTGCACTGCTATACAACAAACTAATTTGTTCTCCATTTCATGTTTTTGGTTACATTCTAAACCATTGAAGGAAATTTTCTTGATTTGAAAAACTTCATTAACGTTTCATTTTTATCCTGCTTGTAGAATTGATCTCCTTAGCCTGTCTTATCATGAGCTGAATCTCAAAGCAACTAAACCTATTGTGCATTGTAAATCTTGCAGTGATCTATAAACCCAAGCACCAGATTTCTTCTATTACTACTTGAGCTCCCACCATAACAATTTCTTATGTGTGATTTGCACATTGGTGATATCTGTATCCAAAGGTGGTATCTGTGTCCAAAGTATGAGTCTATTTTCTTCTTAATTCAATGGATTAAGAATCCATTGGATCCATGTTCTTAATGGTCAAGAACATTATGTCTCCCTTTTACTAATCCTTTGTCCTTCTCTGATATACATCTCATTTATAGTCAAAGCTGGTCATTATCACCATGTATACAATGTTTGCATACCTTCAGGATTTACTACTGTCACTGTAGAGTCCCCAATTTAAATGAAATGTAATAAAGGGTGTGACTACTAAGGACCATTTCTTTGAAACCCAGGTACAGTATTTGTTTTCTCTACCTACAGTCAAAATAAGCGAAGCATACAGCACAATGAAGAACAAATGTCATGTTCATAAAAATAATTAAAACTAGAACAACAGACATGATTGGGCTCCACTGAAATCAGTGCAAGATACAAACATACTATAAATAAAGCGAGGAACAACTCCTGAACGGAAATTAACTGGAGCATATATTGCTCTTGCTTGATAATAGTAATTATGTTCTGAGAGTGTTGCCAGCTGCAAATATGTAAGAATTAGGTGGCAAGAATATCAAGTGCTTTGTATGCTTTTTTTATTTTTAGGTCTTAATGTTAGAAATCACTGGTCTGTAGTAACTTAAATATAAATTATGAATTCATGGTGACAGATTAATCCATAGAAACTGCTATTTTGTAACAAGAATGAGAACCGAATAAAGTCATTGAAGTGGATTTTTGTAGTGATATAACTCTGTGAAAACAATTTACTTGTCTCATAGCACAGGCTCTAAAATCCAAATATAGATACGGTTTTTTATGTTATTGTAATGTAATACATTTATACATCTCTTTTCCACTATAGTTCAAGGAGCATGACTGAAATAAATGATTATGAAATGAATCAATGTTGGTTGAGCAATGCCTTTGTGTTTCCTAGTTCCATTTTAATGCCTTGTAGGAAGCTTTATTCCAGGGAAGGAATATTCTAAGAAGCTATAGCCAAATATATAGTCAGATATAACTATTTAGCCAGCTTGTAGATTTACTACTACATTTTGACATTATTGCCCTAATAATTTCTACATTTCTTTTGAATTCCCTCATCATTACACTAAGAAACTGCTTTTCCAGAAGCATAAATATGTGGCTGCTTCTCAACATTATTCTTAGATGTGACAAATCATCCTGGGTTTTTTTCTGCTTTTTTAAAGTCATAAAAGAAAGATGAAATATGAGAGGGTAATTTCCATATCTCTTTGTCTTCAGCTTTGCTATTACTAAAACAGCATGAATGTTTCCCACTTATTCATTTAAAAGCTTTTTTACAGCTACCCTTCTTATGTGGCATAATCCTTGATGACTCACAAACAACAATACAAGCATAAAACTCAATACAAAAAACTGATGGTAAATTTATATTTTATAATTAATTATTGCACTACAACCATTGGATAATTGACATTATTTAAGGCTGCTTCAAATTTTAAAATATGGCTACTTCAATGCATATGCAGTATCGTCTCCATTTTCTCCAAAAACACATTAAACAGAATGGAAATTATAACAGAATATAATATTAAGGGAAAACAGCAGACTGGGTTTTTGTACTAGATTCCTTCATATCCACTAAGCAAAAGTTTTACCCTTTTACCCTTTCTCTGCCTGCTACTTACATGAAATGTCCATCCTCCACATAACCTTGTCCCCCAGAATCATTTATCTCAACTGCTATTCCTTTTTATGTTCTATAGTTCTATGCTTTAAAAAGAGAGACAAAACTTCCCCCCCCTTACTCAAATTGTGTCATGATGCTTTTTTTTAAAAAAAAAGTAAGTACAAAGGCAGGGGGAAACTTTTTTAAACAGTTCAAATATTGGCTCTAGCATCAGACCTTAATCAGAAAAGGTGTCTTGTGGTTTACATATATAAGAAATATCCTTTTTTAAGACAATGAAATTTTAATTGATATTTTCTGTAGTAGCAGTCAATGCTATTATTATTTAAACATTGGTAAATATGTTTTAGTGATAATGACTGCTGTAAACAATCACTAGGGAAAACCCAGTTATCACTTTATATCTTAATTTGTCAAGAGAGAGGTAAATATCAAAACTTTCCCTGGTGTAGGGGCTTCTTTCACTTCTTTAGTTTCATTGGCCCCAGCACTGGAAGGAAGAAACAGGAAGGTTTCTTCTTTTTCTTCGTTTACCTACATTCTTCTATATTATATGAACAAGAATGATTTAGCAGATCTCTGGAAAAAGTTTCAGGGTCGGAGCTCACACTTCAAAACAAGGCCCAGATTTATCCCCCATGTTTGTAAAGTACAAGCCCTTCTTTTTCTACCTTTATTGTACTTAAATGGATCTTCCTTCCAGATAAGCGCCTGCAAGAAGGCAGAGGAAGCATTAGTAAGTTAGTGAAACTTTTTTCTAAAATAGTACTGGAGGCACAAAGCAAAGTACCTTATTTTAGGTCAAAGCAAATGAAATACACCTCAAGGCTTCATCTTTTAAAACAGTAACACCCTATACATCCGCCACCCAAATTTTGACTTTTTTGTTTCAGCAATGACTTGTTTTTCAAGTCGATTTAAAAAACGAAGGCAGGAAAAAAAAAGCCTGACTAGGTGGCTCAGTGTCTAAGTGAGTTTGTCGATCAGAAAGGTCGGCAGTTCGAATCCCTACTATAGGTCTCCTGCGTGAGCAGGGGGTTAGGCTTGATGACCTCCAAGGACCCTTCCAACTCTTGTTACAGTTATATATAAATAACTATATTACAATCAAGCCGGAACTGACTAGATGAAAGGGGGCGTTTTTTCTTCGATCAACGTGTCCGATCCCCAAGCTTAAAGCAGAAAGCACAAAAATGGTTTTCGGTAGTGGGGACAAGTCAGGCTTGCTTTTTAGTTAATGATAAATTTGATGGGAAAACCATTGCTTGTTGATTCACGAACTTGAGAGCAGGGCTCGTTGTTTTTGATCCTGTGTAGCATCTCCTAACCGCAGAGGGGAGAAAAAAAAATCGGGCGATTTTTCTCCGAGCCGCAATGAAGGTTTTAAAACGAGGCTTGTTTCCCCATTTAAAAAAAAAAAACCGTTCAAAAACTTGTTTATTAGAGGCAAAATAATATCAATAATAAAACAATAAAATAAAAATAATACTAATACTAATACTAACAATCATCATCATCATCGTTCAGTCCCTTGCAGCACTTGAGACGGGCAACGGGCGCGTCCCTTTACCGAAGTGCCGGAAAAACCGGCTGAGCGCCGCCGCCAGCGCAACTACCCAAGAGACTTGGAAGCACCAGGCGGGCCTGTTTAGAAGCGCGCTGAAGGACGCCGATTGGAGGGGGGCCTCTATGCCCCGGAAACGGAAATGACGTCCCTAGAATGGCGCGGCCTTTTCCGCCCGGAGAGTGCGGTAGAGGCGAGGTGTGGGGGTTGTCGTGGCCATGAGCGTGCCGGCTTTTATCGATATCACGGAGGAAGATCAGGTCGGGATACGGGGCGGTTGCTTTCTCTCCTGAGGCTGTTGGTGCCTTCCATTTTTCATACCTCCCCCTTCCCTTCCCTTCCCTCCCTCCACCCCCGTCCTCCTTATTCCCCAGTCCTTAGGAATGATTGTCTATGGAGATTCTCAGTTCATGGTTTGTCCCAAAAGGTGCTTTTCCCCCTTTTTTTTTTCTCAAGGGACCTCGGGTTTTTGGGCCCCCCCCCCCCCATGGAGACGTTTCGCTTCTCATCCAAGAAGAACTGAAGAAGCTTCTTGGATGAGAAGCGAAACGTCTTCAAGGATAAAGCAAAGCAAGTCCAGCTTTTTGGGGGTGGATGGGTGGAAAAAGCACCTTTGGGAACTTGGGAATGAATGTTAAGGCAGGACTGCGGCTCCAGCTGGCTTGTGGCAGGCAGAAAAGCAGGGATATTTTGCTGATTGCTTGCAGCGGGATCTGTCTGCCTACCTAGGCGACCTATCCCGATAGAGGTTAACCGTTTAAACAAGGGGTCTCCAACCGCGGCAACTTTACGCCAGGCTTAAAGTTGCCGAGGTTGGAGACCCCTGGTTTAAGTTGCCTTTTCTCCTGCATCTGCTCGTCCCTTCCAGAGGTGGGTTTCTGCAGCTTCTGACCAGTTCTGGAGAACCGGTAGCGGAAATTTTGAGTAGTTCGGAGAACCGGTAGTAAAAATGCTGACTGACCCCACCCCCATCTATTCTCTGCCTCCCAAGTCCCAGCTGATCGGGAAGAAATGGGGATTTTGCAGTAACCTTCCCCTGGAGTGGGGAGGGAATGGAGACTTTACAGTATCCTTCCCCTGGAGTGGGGTGGGAATGGAGATTTTGCAGTATCCTTCCCCTGCCACGCCCACCAAGCCACACCCACAGAACCGGTAGTAAAAAAATTTGAAACCCACCACTGGTCCCTCCCCTTCTTGCTTTGCATCCAGCTGCCTTTTTTTCCCCTAGTTCACCCTTTCCCCTTCCCGCAGAGGTGCGGTACCAGTTTGGCAAAGTCGGTCTGCCTCCTCTGGCGATGCTTCATTGATCAGGAATTGTGTGAATATGGCTTCACTTGCAGTCCAGCGTCTATTTACCCCTATGAGCACTTCACCCCTAAGACTTAGGACTGACGCAAAAAAGAAAGTCCTAAATAGTTTTTGAGCCCTAGGGGTTTTTGTTTTCAGTATCAGAACCGAACACAAAATTCACTTCCGGGTAACCATTTGCTATCTTTTCATGTTCATAGGGAAAGATAAGTAAAGTTGGTGCTGTTAAAACAACTGAAAATTCAAAAGGCCTTGAAGAGTTCCTCCCAATTATCACTAACTACCGTGTTTCCCTGAAAATAAGACCCTGTCTTATATTTTTTTTGAACCCTGAAATAAATGCTTGATCTTATTGACATGCTCTCAAAAGCCCGATTATACTTATTATCAGGGGATGTCTTATTTTGAGGAAAACAGGGTAGATCCTAGTTTGCATCATTCCTACCTTCTGGTATTCCTGGTTAGGCATTCGAGCCCTCATGATTTTCTTTTTGACACTGGAGATTGTGAAATGGAATCAACTATGATTGTGGCTATTGTATCCTGAAATAATGGTTATATACTATTTCGTATGCCTGAGATAATAAGATACAAGTTTAAAAAAAGCTAAATGTCAAATATCATGTGCAGCTTAAAATAGACTTGAGTGGAAAATTGTCATGAAACCGTCATGTGTTTATTCATATATAGGTTGTACATAGTACCACCAGCATTACTATTCTTGTATATTAAACTCTGATCAGCTGATCAGTTTGTTCTCCAGCCATGCTGACTTTAACTGATAATTTTAACTATTTCAATTCTTTATGGTAAAATTTAAGTTCCAGTTACACTACTCTATGTACACTACTCTATGTACACTACTCTATGTAACAAATTATATTTTATATTAACCAAGTAATGATTATAATTGTTAAGTTTTCTAGAGCTGCTGAGCATGTGCAGTTTTCACAGGCAATGTTCTTCTTTAAAAGGCTGCAGAACTTAGAGCCTATCTAAAATCCAAGGGAGCAGAGATCTCTGAAGAGAATTCAGAAGGTGGACTTCATATTGACTTAGCTCAGATTATTGAAGCATGTGATGTGTGCCTAAAAGATGATGACAAAGGTTTGTACAATACAGATGCTTTGGTAAATGTTTAATTGTATTTTTCATATAGCTTTTAGACTAGATTGGACATATAAATGAACTTAACTCACTGATGGATAACTTACAGTGGGAATTGAATAGAAGCCGAACCACATTTATTTTCCTGTATCATGAGTATCTAAGAGTTACCCTTTAACGAAGGGGGGAGGTGCATGGAGATTGAGAGCTGCATTACATTTACAGGCAGGATTAGGTTTGGGAGAGACTTTCTGGGCTATCTGGAAATTTAGAATTAGTAGGTGTTGTTATAGTTCTGACTCTTTCTAGAAGAGAACTTCTTGGACAATGGTGCTGACAAACTTTTGTTTTTCTCTAATCACGATCAAAAAGTATCAGTTCATAATCTAATGTGACTAGCCTATACTGGCCAAACCACCTAAATTATATATGCGGCTATCAGACTTATGTGAGGCTATTAAATTTATTTGCCCATTCTGTCAGAGATGAATCAAGGAATACTTGATTACATATCTGCAAGACAACTTTTTTCTAATTAATGTAAACTTTTGTTTTCCATATAGATGTTGAAAGTGTGATGAACAGTGTAGTATCTTTGCTTCTTATTCTGGAACCTGACAAACAAGAGGCTTTGATTGAAAGTTTGTGTGAGAAACTAGTTAAATTTCGGGAAGGTGAACGGCCTTCACTCAGGCTTCAGCTGTAAGTATCTTGTTTGGGAGAAAATAGTATGTTTTTCATTACATAAAGAACAATTATCTCTGATAAAAGAAATCTGGACGTCTTGTAAGATTCTACAATCCTTTTTCACATTTCTGCATATGAGTAGCAAAATGGGAATAATAATATTCTATAAGGGTCAAAAAATTCTTAAGTATCACAGAATTCAGTGTAATGGTTAAAATGCTTGCTTTTAGTACACTTAAAATTTTGGTGAAAATAGATTGTCCATTATTGTTTAGGCTGAGTAACCTCTTCCATGGGATGGATAAAAATACTCCTGCAAGGTATACAGTCTACTGCAGCCTTCTTAAAGTAGCTTCCACCTGTGGCGCTGTACAGTACATTCCTACTGAACTGGAACAGGTAAGCAATTAGACCTAACAGGTGAAGGCAGGTTAACTAATACAAAATTACTAATTAAAATAAAGTTCCTAAAATTCTTTAAAAAGGCATTAATTTGTATCCAGAGATCATTCTCAGGAGCAGGATTATATGCTGAGAAAACTGTTCAGGCAGTCCATCTTCCTGAAGATGGGGAGTAAATAAGATTTTTATTAACTTCACCATCTTCCAGTGTTCCACTGATAATTTTAAAATACATTCGAGAGGATTAATGGACTTTGGAACTCTGGCAGTGGAGGATTAGAACAGGGTGGATTTGATTTAAATCACTAGTAAAAAGGCTTGATTTAAATCAACTTGATTTAAATCATAATTTTTAAAGAGCAACTGTCATCTCTGTCCTGCAGCAGCTCCTCCTCTGACCCACTGTTGACTTACCGACAGTCCCAATATTGTAGAATATACAGCTTCATGCTGCATAACTAAGCTCAATTTCATGCTGAATAAATTAAATTAATGTATCTTAAACAGAAAACTATCTTTAGATAGATTTTTACTCCAAAAGCATTTTATTAAAATAAATTTGATACAAATTTTAAAAATCCATTTTTTTTTTAAATCATCAATTCTTATCCACCCTGGATTAGAATTAGGGTTGCTATATTTTTTGCCACTGGGTCAGATGCCTTCCATAGGTAGAAATAAATCCAATCCACTTCTTTGGTACTCTGTTGGATGCAGATATTTTTCAATTGGAGTTTGGTTTCCTGCTTTCAAATAAATTATGTGTGGTAATATTACTATTTCTGGAAAATTAAGTATAACATTGTACTGATCCTCTCTTAATGGTCATGTGTTCAGCAACTGTTCGAAATTATGACTGCACTGAACAAAGGGTACTTATGACAGGTCTTCTTAGTTGTTACTATCATAGCATCCTCGTGATCATGTGATCGCTGTTTGTGCAACTGGCTTGTAGTGTATGGCATTGCAGCATCCTGTGGTCACCTGATCGTCATTTGTGACTTTCACTACCAAACAAAATCAATGGGAAAGCTGGCCAGAGGTTGCAAATGCCAATCACATGACCGTGGGATGTTGCGACCATGCAGGATTCCCCTAACAATGGCAACTGGGCCTGCTTGAACCGCTATCATAAGTCAAATGACATCACATTATTACTATTACTTATTGATGGAGCTCCCAGTCCCAATTATCATTGGTAAGAAAGGACTACCTGCAGACATAGAAATCAGCTAATATCTGATATCCCAGATTTGACATTCTTAATACCTTATTTTAGAAACGTTTTCATTTCAAAAGCCAAACTATTGAATGATGTTGCTCAACAGTAAAAACATACTTTTCATCTTAAATATTTTATATAGGTTCGAAAATGGATTTCAGATTGGAATCTTACCACAGAGAAAAAGCACACTGTTCTTCGACTGCTATATGATGTATTAGTGGACTGCAAGAAGAGGTAAGAAAAACTGCATGTATATCAATTTTTTAAATATATGTTGAATCCACAGTTAAAGATATGTAAACTTTGGTACTGAAATTGACCTTTGTCATGACTAATTTGATTCCTGTTGAATTCATTGAGTCTATAATAAATATGTTTTATTATATTTGGGACATCTTGGACTTCTTTCATTTGGGACAAAACTCTTCCGGGAAGTGTTAAATCCATCCAAGAAAGACATAGTATAGGAAAATATTCAGCAGGACACAGAGAGGGATCAGAGAGGAATGCTCTGTATCATAGTTCTGGTAAAGGGGTTTTTGGCCTAGTCATAGGATTGACTCCAGACTACTTTAACTTCTTCATTTAAAGAGATTGATTGAGTCAATTTGAATATTCAGGAAATGTGGTTGTTAAAAACAGATGGGTAGGATTGAGGGGCAGATAACAGAATAGTTGAAAGTAATTTTATTACTAATGATTAATTCAAATGTTAGATTGCAAGATTAGGCTTTCAGGATTAGAATAAATGGTAATTTTCCTGTTGGTTAAGCAACAGGAAAATTTCCTCCTTTTCGCCCCTTCTAACCTTTATTTTCCTGAGGGAAAAGTCAAAGAGGAAAAAATCTGGATTTGATTTTGGATTTTCTTGTTCTTAGCTGATTGATAGATTAAATATTTTTTGCTTCCCCATTCCTAAAGTGATACCGAAGTTATTTATGCTGAATTAATGGGAATATGAATTAATAGTCATCGTGTTGTACTGAGTGATCATACTTTTCTGTTGATGGTTTTTTTCTGTTTACATGATAGTGGTGCTAATGGTTTTCCTTTTCTCACTGTGAGAGTGAATTTCCAATAAATTTATACAACGTAAGATCCATTCAGGTTCTTTTGCAGAAAACTATTTAATCTGCCTTTTCTTCAAAGCAAATTTGATGATAATAGTGATCAATTGTTACAAGATCTGAAAACAGATTCTTGAGTGAGAGTCTCTAGGGATGTTAAAATATTGAAGAGCAATTCAACATGGTGGAAGCAGACTTCCCCTCTATAATACACTCTAGGGGTACATGTGGAAATTCATTCTGCTGGATTTTTGGATGTTTCCACTTGTCAAGTTTAGAGGTTGGGTGGATTGATGGATGGATGGATAAATAATACATTTTGACTTTGAATGTTTATTTGGCAATTCTTACTTGGATCTCCTCCCGCATCCCCCCTAAAAAAAGAACAAGTTAATGCAGGAACATGGCTGTTGGCCTTACAGTCTCAGCCAATCCAATATAAATTGAAGTTAGATCAAATTATATTTGAAAATTTGTGAAAGTTTATCATTAAAACTTTAGGCTCGAGAGATCATTCAAAGTACTTATATTTTAAGGTATGAGAAGTTTAGAAATCTTCCAAAAGTATCACCCAGCACTGCCAGTTTTATGAAGGAGCCTCTCTGACATTTTGAGGAATGACACCTGGCACAGCATCGCCCCTGAAGTCCATATTTTGTTATTATAAAGGCTTAAAGGCCTAGAGTTTTCAGCAGACCACGGGGGTGGTTTTTTATAATACTACTCTATAAATATTCTGTACTGTTTTTGTGGCTCTTGTATGATTTTCTTATCTTTTCTGCCCCTCCAAAAAGGAATTGAAAAGATTTAAGCAACATTAGCATTTACTTTGCTTTTTAACAATTATATACAGATGTGTTTTAGCATTTTCTATCTGAAAGGGTTTCCTTCAACCAGCCAATTTTCCTACAACCATTTTAAGATTACTGTATAAAATTACTTTATTAATTACTGTATAAAGTTAACTATGAAACTACATTTTAAGAGGAAAATTGAGACTGAATAACTTCACGATGCTTCTTTATCCTTATACTTCTACATCATAATTGTAACTTTCCATGCGCTATGCATTAGAATAATAATTTTATAATGCTTTATGAAATGATTTTCAAAAGAAGTGTTTGTTTGTTTTTTCAGCAGCGACAGTGCAGCAAAAGTCATGGTAGAATTACTGGGAAGTTACACAGAAGATAATGCATCTCAGGCTAGAGTTGATGCTCACAGGTAATGTAAAATCATGAGTTTTTCATGGAGGATTTTGTTCAGGAGTAACTGTTTACTTCTTCTCTGTCTTTGTAAAGCTGTAGTAAACATATGGCAAAAAGAGATGCAGCTAAAATAGTCTATGAATGGGGAAAGGACATAGGTACACATGTGCAGAAAAGACTAATATTTTTTTATAAAAAGCATTGTTTTTCTTCACTGTTCTTTATTTCTTTTTTCTGTTAAATTGTAGTTTTCGGAAGTTTAGATCTAAGAGCACAGATTATAATCTTTAAATTATTATAGAAATGTGTTCTGCTAAATAGTAAGATAAAGTAATAATAGCATAAATTGTGTATGTCCATTTCACTTTCTGTTTAGGTGTATTGTCCGTGCACTAAAGGATCCAAATACCTTTCTTTTTGATCATCTTCTTGCTTTAAAGCCAGTCAAATTTTTGGAAGGAGAACTTATCCATGATGTAAGTATTATTAAAAAATATAAAACTGGTATAATACCACATGAAATATTCTATCTAAGGTATTTGAGTGATTTATGTCCTCTTTCTTATGAATTCTATCAATTTTAATGGTTGCAATAAATTACATCCCAATATGTTGTGAACAAGCAAGAATGTTATAATTATCATTGGGCATGCATGCTTCTTCCTTCCTGTTTTCAACTTCTCAATGTCTCACAAATCATGGTTAATGTGAATAATACTTAGCTTCAAATAGTCCAACTTTAAGTTACTGAAGAAAGTAACTTGCTTAAATTGATTGTGGATAAGTATAACCAACATTGTCTGAACAAGGGAAACTCCACTTAATGAAAGAGAAAGCTGAACTACTTTCTGGACTCAGGAAGAAAGAGGGATGTAATAATGTAACCATGGTTTATTTCTGCTCATGTATGTCATGCTAAATCTCAGCTGGAAAATCTGAGCCCTATATACGTCCCTTATAAGGGACTTCTGTTTTGTTTTATTTTATGTATGGGACTTATATGACTCCTATCTTATACAATAACTCTTGTAACTCAAAGCAGTCTAGAAAATATAGTTAAAAATAAAGATACCCTTCCCTTCAGGTTCCAGACTAAACATTCTCACAGCTCAATCCCTTATCCTAGCCCAATCCTTGGGGGAAGAGCCAGATGGTCATAGCCCTCCGGAAGATTAAAAGGGTTGAAATCCTTCTGATTCCCAGTGGGAGGCTGTTCCAAAGGACTGGGGTGGCCACAATGAAGACTTATGGTTTTTAGTGCACTTAAATAAATAATCCCCCCCTCCCCAAAAGAAGTCCAGGCAAAAAATTGCCTCTTTACATAGCCACCATGATGCCTATAGCGATTTTATTTGTGTGTGTTTGTATGTGTGTATGTGTTGGAGGAATGGACAATTTTGGTTGCCTCAGGAAGCAACCTCTGTGGCCATTCTCAATCTCTTTTTTTACCTCTCATATCGATATCATTTCAGATCTTGTTTTTGAACTTGAAGTTCATATAATTGAATCAATTTTAACTACAACTGCATAGGAGCATTTTGTTGTTATGGTCCATTAAATCAAGGCTGACTACGTGAATAAGTTCTTGATGGTTTTTTTATCAACATTTTTGGAAGTGGTTTTCAAAACTTCTTAGCGTTGTGAGAAAGTACCTGACCTACTCAGCTAGCTTTCATGCCTAAGGCAGGACTAGAACTCAAGTTTCCTGGCTTCTAATCAAGCATCTTTAATTACACCACCAAATATATGAGGCTACCTTACACCAACTCAGAGAGTTGGCCGTTTTGCCTGGTATCATTAATGCTAAACGGTAAGAGAGGGACATGGCGACATTGAACACATAAGTGGTCATTTTCTGTTGGAATGAAGTTAGAATTTAGTGCACTGTAAAGCACAGAATTGCTTTACAATGCACTAAATTATTGCATTAACCCCTGATTTAGAAATGTCCTTTAGTTATAGTAAAATTCCTGAATTATGTATTGAGAAAATCAAAATGTGGCGATGTCTGTGTCCAAAGAATATTGTTTGGAACTATTGAATTAAATAAACTTTAATTGTGTTTATTAAGGCAATTTTTGTGTCCTTTCTGCACCTCAAAAAGATCTAGGGAGCTGCACATTATCCACACTTCTGAATGAAATGTTTGTGAAATGCCTATTGAATTAAATTTAGTTTTATTTTCAAACCTATTAGATTTATTGAGAATTTATTTATTTATTTATTTATTTATTTATTTATTTCTCTCTTTTTTGGTAGCTTTTGACCATTTTTGTAAGTGCCAAGTTAGCATCCTATGTCCGTTTTTATCAAAACAACAAGGACTTCATTGACTCTCTTGGTAAGAATTTTGTTATTATCCTTCTTTTATTTGTTTCTTAAATCTGTGTTATTCTTATGAAGTTTAACCTATCTCAGCCTGTTCAGGAAAGAGTGATAAGAATGGGATACGTCTCTTTATTCTGTAGTAGGCTGTAATAACTCCTGTTTCACCTCTTTTCATCAGTAAGACCTATAACCCAGCTATCTTCTTGTAATCATATATGCATACTACAGCTAAGATAAGGCTCAGATGCATCATTGAATAAACTATTTTTAGCTTCCTCACAGGTGTGATTTACCTTTGTTTCTTATTTTTCAATTGCAAAATGTCCCAAAGTGTATCAAAATGAAAATCTGGTTTGATAATTGCTTACTTAGTATTCTCCTTGTATATCAAACATTAGAATTGGGATGTCAGTTCTGTGCCGCATATTATAGTAATAAACTATGCTAAAACCTCCTAACATATTAGTTGGGATCCTTCAAAGTAAACAGGCATATAAAGAAATGAATCTGCCTTTCTATAGAGTAGTCTTTAGATAATTTGAAAACTTTGTAAAGGAACTCAAATTACATGTCCTAGATCAAAGGTTCCCAAATTCAGATATATTCAGTGTACTGCTACAACACCTAAAAATCCTGGCATTGTTCTTCTGAAGAGATAAGGTTTAGAACAGTTACACATTACTATTCACAGGGAGTGAAATTGTTCATTGTTTGAATTACTAAGAATTTTTTTTACTAGTCTTGGAGCTTAGTGCTGGTTCCAGGCTTGTGCCCCTTTTGTGTGCAAACGTTGTTTAAGAAACCATTAAGATACTAAAGTGCAGTAAAATTAAATACTTCTAAGTGTTCTTATGCAAGCTTAAGCTTTTTCAAATGTATTAAAACCTATCAAACCACATTCTATCAGAGTTAATATGTTTCATAGGATGAAGCTTTGTGATGGAATGTTAATGTCAGCACCCTCTTTATTTATACACCATGGAAAGAAAAGGAGTAGTAATTAACACTTTGACACTCCCCCATTGGTGTGTAATTGACTGTTTCAAAGGAGCACTGGTTCATAAGTAATTGCATGCATGAAAATTACTTTTTCTGTATTGCAGCATTTTAGGACAAGGGTCAGCGACAAAGCAAAAATTGTTCAGTGATGCAGGCTTTTATATTACTGCATTACAATTTAGGGATACTAGTACTGAATAAATATTTTCATAAAATCAGGATTTAATATTTTTGTGGGTTTTAGTTTCTAAAATAAATATTATTTATTTTCATTGGATGAAAAAAAAATTATTTCTAAAGCAAACGCAAAATGGAATGCCGCTGCTCTTGTATCAGTTAATGAATACAGTAGAATTTTAAAAATAATTTTGTACATCATCCACTTGAAGTCATTGGGTGAGATCCACACATTTGCCCTTAAACACAGTGTGGTTGCCTTTGAGGAGACAAAGTAAAATAGTGACTTTTGCAGATCTGTCCTTCTGGCTATGATCCATTTTTCACCAAAAATTTGATCTCTCCCCAGAAGCATTAAAGATGGCAATGAGGGCTCAGGTAGAGAATAAATAGCCCAATGTAATTTCATTTCCTTCCTGTATTAAAAGAAGCTTCTGCTAGATCCATAACTATATAGTAGACTAGGCTCAGATAAGTATACTCATTTTTTCCAAGCAAGTTTAGCTTCTTTATTTATACATGAAACTGAACCAGTTGCCTTTATACATAAGTAATAAGTACGGTAGGCTGCATGTGCTCTTTTGAAATATTAAGATACAAGGAATTGCACAGAATGCATTTGATACCTCTTTTCTTGTCAATCCATTTAACCCAACTACGATTATTAATTCATTTGGTATGTGAAGAATTCCATAAAGGATTACAATTCTTTTAATGTTTCTATTCTTAAAAAATATTTTTCCTCCTCTTTTACTTGCTCATCTCCCCTTGTTTCAAAATTATTAACAAGCCACATGAAGCTATAAAATCTGTTCAGGAAAGGCTCCCACAGGTGGCATCTGTTTGTTACAATGCATTGCCTTATTAATGTTGACAGGTTAGGCCAACAGTTGCATTATCTTGTGTCAGCTGTGAATCACCCTAACATGTTCACATTTGAATCTCATCATACAGACAAGAGGCAACCTTTTTACTTTTAAAGGGGTAATTAATGCTTCATTTGCATTTGTTAATTAGAGTTAATGCACAACTAATTGATTTTTGGTGCTTGTAGATTTCTATTAAGCCCAGTTAGCTGTAGTTTCTGGAGCACCCTGTTTGGTTGAGTTATGATGATCACATTTTTGTTGAGTCTGTGCCAGATAAATAGTCTGCATCATAATTATTGCTAATTAATGCAGCATTATGTCTGGTAGTAATCTGCTTCCTGCTCTTATATTAATATAACAATGTTATGAATTCAAATATAACTATTAGTTGTGCATTTGGATTTGCTTTGGCAATTTCTAAAATATAATTAATGTATTGTACAATAGTTTTATATAGTTGCAAATTGAATGAAAAAATTGACATATAAAAGATTGCATCCAGCTATAACTTTCCAATAGTGAAATGGCTTTTCTGTACAGTTCTGTACACAAGACAAATTGATTCTATATTTGGGAGACCGGGAAAGGAAGTTTTATTACATAAGCTGGTCTTCTTTGATGCTGGGTGAGGCCATAGAAATGTACCTAAATCAGATATTTATCTAAGCTTTCAATGCTCAATAACATATATATGATTCAGCAAGATGCTTTCCTCTTTCATGTAACACTAGGATAAGAAAACACTGAAATCAACTCTTCTTTTTGTAGCTCATACCACATTTTAATTGTGTAGGTTTCTTTTTTTCCCTCGGCATACCAATTGTCAAGCAATTTTCTGACTTCTTTATCTTATGTATTGCACTAGCACATTACACCTGTTTTTTTTTAAATATTTCCAACTCTGATCTGATTTTCATTTTCTACCCTAATGCAATCTCTGCCAACCATTGTAATTATTAGCTTTTCATCTCAAATCAAAAATATCTTCACTCCTGTTTTTGTTTTGCTTTTTTCCTTATTTTCTCTATCCAAATCTTTTCTCATTTCATTTTCTATAAAATTGCTACCTTTCAGTAATTTGATTGGATCTAATCAATGAATAATATTTTCATGGCATAAAAATAACCCTGATAAGTGGTATTTATGCAGCAGCTCTCAAGGCTACAGATTGGCCAAGAGAAAAATAATACGCAATCCTGTCTTACTTAACTTTCCTTGAGATTTCTCTTTGTCTGCCCTATATTTTGAGGAACTTTACTTGGGTCAACAGTGTTTTGGCAGGGTTGTATAAGCATCAAATTGCCAGAGGTGCTCACTGAATTAGAATTCTAAGAATATTAGAACTGTTGAAATAGCACTCACATTTTGTGTGTACTGGTGTGTTGGTACTTTAGCATTTCATGAATCTGCAATTTATCAAATGAATCTCTGTTATAAAAAAGGATTTTTTCCTAAATCATGTTACAAGAAAATTATTTGTCAGAGTCTGCACACAAGTAATTACATCTCAGTATTCTTTAACATAGGTCTGTTGCATGAACAGAACATGGCAAAAATGAGATTGCTTACCTTCATGGGAATGGCAGTAGAAAATAAGGAAATTTCATTTGACACCATGCAGCAAGAACTTCAGATAGGAGCTGATGATGTGGAAGCATTTGTTATTGATGGTAAGGGTAATTTGTTAAACACAATTTGTAGTATAATTCACTTCCGTTGAACATAGATTTTTCAGTTGTATGAGTTTTTAAAGCTGAATTTTAAGTGAAATACACAATTACTTTAATAGCATAGTTTTTGCAATGTTGAATATAATTTTTATTAAATTATGTATTTTATGGCAGAATGTATAGAAATAAAAAATGCACATTGTATTTATTTTAAATAAATTAATGTATAAAATACTTCCTGGTAATAATCCTTTCTTCCTGGGTTGAAATAAACCCATATTAAAAGAATAGAGTGTATTACAAGGATATTTTTAGAATTTTAAAAGGAATTCATTTTGCCTCATTCTGTTTTGTTTTATAGCTGTAAAAACAAAGATGGTGCATTGCAAAATTGATCAAACCCAGAGAAAAGTAGTGGCCAGGTGAGTCCTCAGTCTTTTTCTGCACCAACTTAACGTGGTCCTCATTATAGTACTTATACATCTGTTTAATATTTTAACTAGAAGTAAGATAATTCTTATCAGTTTCCTGTAGTTAAATAGTTGCTATTTATCATAATTTTATTAAAGTTCAGACTGAATGTGATTAGCTTATTTAATGAAAGAGTCCTATTTTCCAGCACATTTCATTTAATGGCCAAACAGTGGCAAGAATACTAATGAGTCCTGTATGATGGTTTTTAACTGAAGGCTGCAGAATCCTGGAGTAGCTGAGGCTTGCTATAAACAATTTGAAAAGGATTTTTTAAAGAAATCTAGATTCTATCTTGTATTTTCTAAGTAGAAAAGTGTAACATTTTTGTTACTTTATTATTTTTTACATTTCTTTAGTCACAGCACACATCGGACCTTTGGAAAACAGCAGTGGCAGCAGTTATACGACACCCTGAACTTCTGGAAACAAAATTTGAATCAAGTGAAAAACAGTCTTCTCAGTTTGTCAGATACTTGATTCTTCATTGATAAGTTTATCTCATTGAAAATGGATGACAATAAACCATTCAGCTTAATTCTGTGAATTTCTTTATTGAAATACTAAACAACAATTGGATTTTAAGGCATTCATTAAATTGCCTTACAAGCTTGTTTAAATGTAACAGCAGAAGTAATAAATTCCATTTTCATGTAAAATGTGAAACAAAAAAGTAGCAGGTTGACTTAATAAATAAATAAATCTGCTGACGATGTTACCTAGTCTGATAACAAAACATTTGAGAACTAAATGGAAACAAGCTCAGAGAGCAAACCACTGCCAAAATTTAAAACCCAAGCTACAAGTATTTTCTATTATTTCAATAACTATTTTTTTTCTAAAAAAATAATGTTCTGTAGTATCTAATTATATAGGTTATTTCTAAGTTTGGAAAACTCCAAAGATACTGTATTAGGATTCTGGACTATGAAAATACATATTATCTTGATGTAGAACTGATCTATATTTAGTACCCTCATATTGATTGCACGCATTTCCCTCTAAAGATTAGTAGTGAGAAAGATTTTTTTTTTTTAAGAAACAATGTATACCTATTCTCCCCCCCTTCCCTCCCCCCTCCATTTGCCACTTGGGAAATGGAGAGAAAACAAAGATTTTTGAGATTATCAGAGCAATTCAACTTTTCTCACTTCACAAAATTTTACACACTGAATGTAAAAGCATGAGACAAGTCAAGATCATGCATATAGAAACAATTAATTACATTTCCATTTTTCCTGATATCACTGCTTTTTCCAAATATTCATACTTTCGCTTTCTGGACTGGCCGAGCTTTTCTAAATACAATAACTTTTCAGTTTTACTGATTTGAGCGTTCATGAAGACATTTTGTGAATTCCCATTTTCAGTGCTGTCTAAATTCCCTTTTAAAGTAGCTGTACTGACTTCAGAGAGCAGAAGCTGTATTGACTTCATTTGCGGCTGTGACAGAATCTCTGTTGTGGCCTAAAATGTAAGTATACAATATTAGAAATCGTTTTCTATGCCTGATTGCTAAACAGTAAAGAACAGTCATGCATTTTTCTATAAGTATTTTTAGATACTAGGAAAGAATAAGCTGGAATCTCTGATACTTATTTGGGTTTATTTTTCTGTAATCTAACTACCCCAGGCATGTTCCTGATGCAGTTTATAAAAGGTAATTAAACTGACACTACTAATAATTATTGGACCAGAGTTTCAAACACAACCCTATATAACATTCAACACTGAGCAAATAAGATAGGTGTAAAATAGCACATACAGCACATGTAAAAAATATGTAAAATATGTACTGTATAAAACTAAATATTTGCCCGGTATCAGCCACATCGACAGCATTTTCTCTCACCAGCATGAGGTCTTCCTCTACATGTTGGAATAACAAAATAACAGAGTTGGAAGGGACCTTGAAGGCCTTCTAGTCCAACCCCCCTGCTTAAGCAGACCTTATGCCATTTCAGACAATTGGCTGTCCAATCTTAAAACGTCCAGTGTTGGAGGACCCACAACTTGAGGCAAGTCATGATTAATTGTTCTCACTGTCACTAAATTTCTCCTTAATTCCAGGTTGCTTTTCTCCTTGATTAGTTTTCATCCATTGCTTCTTGTTATGCCTTCAGGTGCTTTGGAGAATAGGTTGACCTCCCTCTTCTTTGTGGCAGACCCTCAAATATTAGAACACTGATATCATGTCACCGCTAGTTGTTCTTTTCTCTAGACTGGCCATACCCAATTCCTGCAACCGTTCTCCAGCCCCCTAATATCAACATCTTTTTTTATATGGTGGCAACCAAAACTGAAGGCAGTATTCCAAGTGTGGTCTTAGCAAGGCATTATAAACTGGTATTAACACTTCACAGCCTAGGACTGCATTATGGAGAAATCTGTAATAATTCTGAGTCTGACAACAGCAGGTGTCAACTATTTCACCATTGCAAATGCCACTCAGCCGAGGCCAACCTGGCAGAGAAGATACCAAAGCAGTTGACTCCAAAACCCAAGAGGCCTGTACAGCTTGCTTACAGGACAATGTTATGTCAACATTATGTCTGACATTGAACATTCTTATGTAACTTTTCTTTGAGGTATAGAATATAAAATGGATAACCTGAAAAAGATTGTATAAGTCATCTAGTGAAACCCTCCTGCTTAATACTGGGAACCACTGAATCATCTCCAATAGACAGCTACCCAAACCTTGTTTAAAGCATGGAGAAATTCCCCAGGTTCCTGGCAGATGGTTTTACTGCTTAACAGCTCTTGCCATCAAGAAAGTCCTCCTACCAAATCTCTTCTTGTAACTTCAGTACGAACATTTTCTTATTTCTCCCCCCCCCCCCCAAAAAAAATCATCATCTGCCATCTGCAAAGGAATCCCTTTCATATATCTATAGATCAAGATCATGTCTCCCTGGACTCTTTTCTCTGGGAAGTTAAACATGTCCAGCTCTTAATGCACAGGACTTGGTTTCCAGATTCTATATCATCCTGGTAGCTTTCCTTATAACCCCTTCAGCTTCTTCATGTCCTTTTTAAAGTATAGTGCACAGTGCTGGCTATGATGTTACTATTTTTTTTATGATCTTTATGGAGTACTTTTTTCTAATGTAGGTCAAGATGATAGATCTTCATTGCTTGTTCCTGTTCAGCTGCTGATCCACTAGTAGTCCTTGATTCTTCTCATATATCACCATGCTAGGTCTTTCAAATCCTCAGCTATGGAAGAAGCAGCAGGAACATATACAAAGTTGAATATTCTAGGCAATTCAGGAACCCAATCTTGCTGGGTGTGACTGCAATACACAAGCCTGTTGAATTCATTTTGAATTGTGATTTTGTAATCATATTTTTGCTCATTTAACTTGCTCCTAAAGGGTTGGTTAGAGGTTAGTGACTTTCTGCTACTATAATGGAGGAGAGGGATGCGCCTTTGCATCCTGTAGCAATGTAATAGCAATTGAGAGAGACTCAGAAATGGGAGCAGTTCCTTGCTGTGATTTACTGCAGAGTTCTGATATACAGTATTCAAAATGTATTTCTGATTAACTGCAAATATAATTTTATATCTTTTGGATTTCTTATTTTTGGTTTATTTCAAGGAGATGATTAATATAAATAGTATGCAAACTTTTGAATTCAAACTCTTAAATGCTCAAAACATTGCTTTGAGTTCAAACAAGTTCAAACTTTATCCAAAGTTTTCTGATGTTGTTTCATGTATTCTGAAATTTGAACCAGGACCATCTTGACAAGTGAATAACATGCCTCTGAGAGGGTAGAATAATCTGATTTTAATTTAAAATATTTTGAAATTTGAAATATTTGGTTAAGGCATCAGGGTAGAAAGCAGAAGATTATGAGTTCTAGTCCCGCCTTTGCCATGAAAGTCACCTGGATGACTTTGGGCCAGTCACTCTGTAAGCCAAACTCACCTCACAGGGTTGTTGTCGGGAAAATAAGAAAAGGAAGGTGAGTTGGATATGTTTGCTGCTTAAGAGTTATTTGTAAAAATAATAAAGGTGGGGTACAAACAAACAAAAAATAAATAAATGGGAAGCCCTCTTTAGTTGCTATTAAGTCACACAAATGTACCCTGGTAAGTTTTCTTAATGCCAAATTCTCATGACCTTCCCTTAGTCTAATACCCAGCCCATAAACCAGCTTAACATTGTTAAGTATTCCAGTTTTGAGACTGCTTTTCCTTTGCTCCCAACATTTTTTGTTATGGATACAATTTGCTGTTTTAATAATTTTGTTGTAGTCAGAGGTTAGGAAGTGCCCATATCCTTTAGCCATTGTAGGCAGCTGCAAGCATGCTTTCTCTCCTCCAGTCACTTCACTTGCCCTTCTTAGTCATTCTGGATTGGGCTGCAGAGAATATAAATTCTGCAGAAGTCTATGCCCATACAATGCCTGAGCTTTGCTTTCCACAGTGCTTCTTGGGTCTTAAGCATTGATTCCCTGTAATCTCAAGCTTCGTTTTCTGAAAAGAATTTAGACCTGTTCGTTAAATACGAGTTTAGTTTCTTCTGCAAATGTTCTAGTCCTGGCTACCTTGAAGCTGGTTCTGTTAGATGTTTGAACTTAATATTGTTATCAGGAAATATATTACATATTTTTGGCAAATGAGGTTTTTATGTGGCCATACTTTTTATTATATTATTATATTATTTTATTATATTATTTTACACAAGAATGGCATAGCTAATATTTTGGCAATGATCTTGGCACTATATTGATCTATGCCGTTTTCTTGTCGATGAGTACAATTTTCCCCATTCTGTTCTTAACTTGAAGAATGCTGTTGCTTAAACAGAAGCCTGCATAACATACTCAACATTACTTTTAGATTTAGCAGTCAGACCATGTAAGTAGAAGAAAAAGAAAATAAAGTCAAAGTATTATAAATTGTATTATGTTTCATTCAGACTACAAATTGCTTAGATCTGTAATAATAGTTAGAAAATAAACAGAAATAACTATTCATGATTTTTTTTACTTGAAAAGTTTTTATGTAGACCTTGTCTTCAAATAAGCTGTGATCGATTTGATTTATATGCTGTGACTTTTTCCTGCTGTTTTCTATCAACTTTAATTGTGAAAAATGATGCCACATTTGCCCTCTTGATATTATTGTGGAGATCAAGTCAGTCTAAAAGCATCAAGATGCATACAATTCTATACATAGCTCTGGAGTTAGCTCACCAAGGTCTGCTCTGCAATATTTTTAATTGACTTACGTGTTGTGTGGGAAATGAAGGATCATAAAAATTGTTTGCTATTGCATTCCATTCTGCACTGGGATTTCTCTTGGGGATTGGATTAATAGTTCCGGTATTCAAAGAGTCAGCATTTTTACTACTGCAAGCGGAAACTGATCAACAAAGAGGAAATGATAACAATTGTGTTATTTCCATATAATTTTACAGTGCCAAAACTTTAAATTTACTTGTATCTTTTTATAAAACCAAGAAAAATACCTTTTGGCATTATACTATAAAAAAATAAAATAAATCTAGTATCAAAACTTAGTTGCATAATCTTTTGTTCTCTTTGCTTAAAGAACTTGATGCAAACTATATACATGTTACTTGATTATATATAGCAAAAAAAACCTATAATTTGTCAACCAATACTAACCATATTTGTTCTGTTCCTCCCACATTCCAAATGTTTCTGGATAACATAGGGGGAAATCCATTTAATAATTATCCAAAGAAAAACTCCCATTGGCTATTATACCAAGACTTTATCAATAAATAGTAGCTTTAAAAAGAATTTAGAGTTCAGACATTAACAGGCAGGTAGATAACCACATTCAGATATCATTGGACCATACATCTATTACCTTATAATTTTCTCCAGAGAACTTCCATCCATTTCTCTAGTTCTGTCTACTTAGCCAAGTATAATTTAAAGTTAATAAAGTAAGATATAGAAAGAAGAAGGTGACAGCAAAAGAGGCGAATAAACCAAGTAGTAGAATTCAAGTAATTAGTGATTCAATATTAGAAATAAGATTTATAGATAAAGAGCAACAATACACGCAGCAAAATCTGACACTCTTAATACACACACACACAGAAATGACTAGAAAGAATAGGATAACTCACAGTGAAGAAACAAACTAGGCCAGTGGCTCCCAACCTTTTGGGTACCAGAGACCAGTTCCTTATAGAGAGCTTTTTTCATGGATTGGAGGGTGTGTGGTTTCATATGTTGCCTGCACCCTATGGATGGGGCTTTGCTTGTTTGTATGGCCCGGTTTCTGACATATCATGGACCAGTGCCAGTCCATGGACCTGGGGTTGGAGATCCCTGAATTAGGCAAAGAAATGTTCCAGCAAAGGCCTGCTGGATGCCATGAAAATAATTGTACCTTACAAGATCATCAGAGCTCATTGTCTTCTCTGAAGCTAGAACAATACTCTCTTCCTAATTCGACAACATAGTCAAGTTAATCCATCTAATGTCCTTCATAGTGGTTTTGCTAGCATAGGGTCACATTCACTGGAGTAAAAAAAACATCACTTTGGGACTACCAATACCTTATCCAATTTTTCCAGGAAATCCTTCACAAAAGGCTTATATTAGACTATTGTCAAAAGTTCATTATACAATCCCTTCCCCATTGGTCAGATGGGCAGTGTGTTCAACTTCTACGCACTTTGTTCAGCCTGCTTCCTTGTTTTGCAGCAATCCCTTCCCTTGTCCCCAAATTCCAGCACATACTGGTTATGAATGGATGTCAATTTATGACAGGTGTTGTGGCTATATAATTTTAAATAACTATTGGCATTTAAATATTTTCTTACCTGGTATTTCTTGTCTTAAATCACTATGCATGTTTATAATCTTATCAATTCTTCTTGAGCTCTGGGCATTTTTTATTTCTTGGGAGAGAGACCTTTCCTTCAAAAAGAACGGCATTGTTTGAACTTCATCTTGACATTTTCTTGATAAATTTAAGTATTCTGTTTTTTCATCCATAACTGGAAGGTCAAAGGATAGCCTTCCATTTCTGTTTATTAAATTTTCTGTTGTCTTCATGAGCAAAGAACAGGATTTTTTTGTGCTTCCTTCCACAGTTATTTTCCTAATTATTGTATTCAATGATTTTTCTCTTTCTTTTTCTTTATTAAAAAATTCAATAAATTGCTCACTGTTGTCTTTGGAAGTATGGACATTTATCTGTTTATCTTTGGCAACTTCATTAATTTTTATGTCTCCAATTTCAGATTCAGGTAGATCTTGAGAGTGCAAGGGCAAAACCTTTGTATTCATTTCTTTCAATTCGGAACTGTATTTATCAAAGTGTTTGCTAGGCATTTCATGTACACCTCTTGCTGAATTTTCAATACTTAAAGCTTTTCCCAGAAGTAGATTATTAATGTTTTCATCAATATGAATATTTATACCTATATTCTGACTGGAAGATATATGAAGTTTTGGTGATGTTTTTTCTGCATTACTAGTATCATTGTACTTATTCAAGTCATCTGTGTTGATCACTGGTAACAATACAGAATCCGTTTCAGATTTCATATGGTTATTTGCAGTTTTCTCACAACTAATTTTAATTTGTTCTTTGGGCTTCTCACTGATTCCTTTATTTGTCAAATCTTCCTCATGGGTTGCATTGTTAATATTTTCAGTACTCTCAGAAATGCAGTCATTTGCAACACCAGCATCCAGATAATCAATAGAATGTTCCAATTCTATAGTGGGATTAAAACAATCTAATTTCAACACTTTAAGAAAGTCTTAAGTTCTTCTACTGGTAACAACATCATAGAATAAAAATTGTCCAAGAGAATTACTTTTACCTTTGCCTACCTTTTATCAAGTAAGGTTTCATTTCTTTCTAGAACTGCCCTTTCTTCGCAATTAGCAATCCATGATTATATAGGTCAGTTCTGGTGTAATTAAATTTAATATATAAAGGGCTTTGCTTATAATGATTTCCCTTTGACTTTTCTTTTAAACCATCATCCCCATTCATAGAATTAGCAAGTCATTTTAAATCTGTTAAAATCTAGAATATATTATTAATAGTAAATTACTCAAAAATAAACTCCTTTTAAATATGTTTCATGTAATATGGACATATGCAAAATGCTTTTCTAAACAATAGTAGCAATTAATAAGTAAATGAATAATAACAATTCATTTGCAATCCATTAATGTATTTCTACTTCTATATATTTTGGTCATGCTTGTTTTTCAATGTGCTAAGGTTTTCTATCATCCAGAGGGAAACTCACACTGGAAACCCATAATGTTTAGAAGACTATAAAAGCAGGAATAATGTTACCAGTAGTGGGTTTCAAATCCTATCACTACTGGTTCACTCATGGGCGTGCGTACACTCATGTGCGCACGTGATGCTTCTGCACATGCTCAGAAGCGTCCAGGTGGGTGGGTGGAGCCTCCTGCCACTACCAGTTTGCCCGAACTGGGGCGAACTGGTAGCAACCCACCACTGAATGTTACTCTATCTCTGTAACCTTTGCTATTTTTCCAGAGGCAAGCAGTTGGAAGTATGGATATTCTCAGGAGCTTGTTGTTTTTCCATCAGAATTACAAAAGTAAATTCTGTACTGCAAGCTTCACCCATATTGTATGTGCATGTGATACAATCCCCTAACAAAAGGGACAAGGCTTTATTCAGAACACTGCAACACTGCTTTCATCGTTTTGCATCCCCTTGTATTCCTCCCATGGGTGTCTCTACTGCTAGTGTAAAGTGCAGATAAATGAATGTTAACATACGATATGATATTAAAGTTATCAAGGTAGATGCCTACAGAGAATAAACACCTATCCTCAGTTCAAGACTGTAAATCTGAGACAGTCTGGTACTGTTTTTCCATTGTAAAAATAATGGGTCTGCCCATTCTACCGGGAAGAATAGAGTAAGCATGCTCCAGATCCTATCTATTAGAAACAGTGTCTGTCAAATGTATGCAACCAGAACCACTCTGAATAGACTCAAATAAATACTTTATTGCTGACCACCTATATTACAAGAATCTCGCCAGACTGTTTGTGTTCCATTGGGAAACAGAAAATGTAAACCTAAGGGTTTGACCTCAGCTGTTTTCTCCCACGAAATGATTTCAAGGTGGAATGTCTCTTTATTTCCCCTAGAAAACTCCCCCTCTCCTTAAGTTGTCATTTTGCAGGACTAAGGAGGTATTCTTCTGTGTCATGGTACCTGGGCCAATTCAAGATGTTGGTGATCACCTATAAAGCCCTATAAGGTTTGGCCATTATTACTCAAAGGATGGCCATCCTTTCAAAAGATAGCTGTCCCATAAACTGACCAATGCTTTCTCCATATTACCAACTTTAAAAAAATTACCTTTCAGCCATCATTCTACCTCATTATTGATTTTTATCAGTTAAAAACAACACATGAGAAGATGGGAAAGTATTCTGCTACCTTGACTTCAGAGTCTCAGAGACTCAGGTAAGTGGAAGGCAGAGACCAAACACTGTGAGCCAAGACAAGGCAAAAATTCTTATCATCAAAAATATGCCTGTTTTAAACCTAGCTTCAGTACATTACTCACAGCTTTTCTACTGAGCTGAAAGTTAATCAGATGCAGAAACACATAAACTTATGAGAACAAGTGACATTGTTCAGATGTGTTCGGGTGCTCAATGTGGTGTTTCTGTTGGCATTGTAGAAACGAGGAGATATAACTTATTTTACAACTTTTTACCATATTGACTGATTATCAACATTTTATGCTTTAATTATGAATAATTATACCTTCAAAATATTCTGAATGCTTTTTCCCTATGTTTATACTACTGTCTATCTCCAGATTATTGTTTCTTCCATTTTCTTTTTGTTCATGTTCCTTAAAAAAATCCATTGTAGTTTGTGTATACTTATCATCTTTTTGTTCTTTATTTTCATTAGTCATGTTTTCTACCTGCAGCAAAACAAAAAAAAAGTAGTTTTATTTTTGAAGATATGAAATTGAGAGACATATTATTTCCTTTGTAATAATTTTTAGCATTGAATTTACAAATGGAACAAAATAGTTCTAGAGTTCAAGAAAAATATTTCTATTCCAAATGTCCCAAAGATGCTTTTTCCAAAAGGCAACTGGTCTTTCTTGTTTTTTGTTTAAAAACATTTCATTTCTCATCCAAGAAGCTTCTTCAGTTCTAACTGACTGGAGGGGAATGGAAAGATTTATATTCTTTGCAGTCATCTGGCCGCTAGTGCTCTTGAGAGGCCATTGTTATCTTTATCCTCAGTCACCTGAATTAGAGTGTAAAAGGGTAAGGAACTTTCTTGGGGCTGTTGAAAGGACTGCATTGTAAACAGGAGGTAGGTGATGTCATATCCCTTCCCCTCCGTTGGGCTGTTCAATTTTAACATAGATGGCAACTTTGACACCTCTTTCAAATCAATGGTTCTCTCTATCCAGAATGTGAACTTGGCTGTCTTAAAAAGAGCAGCCCTTTTCTTTCAGATGCAGATGGACAACATGTCATGGATAATTGAGAATCTCCGTTGTCATCCTATTCCAAATAGGAATGATATTACTTCTTTACACCAGGCATACATTCCAACATACTGTATATACTAATGAAAATAATGCAAGGAAAACCAATAGCAAGCATTCAAGTATGCATTTAGATATACATTACCTGATCCTGAATAAATAGCAGAAAGCCCATTAAAATTTCCCTCAGTTTATTTGAAATCTTATAAGTTATTTCATGTTCAGTTAAAAATTAAATTAGGTATGTTATGGATTTTTATTACATGGAAGATAGTTAATTCTAATTCCCTTAACTTGACATGGAAAGTGATGGATTAATAATAATAACTGGGGACAAGAGATATATTTGGTCACTTTAAGAGAAGAAACCAAATAAAATTTGCACTTTTTCTTCCTAAACAATGTAAAAATCATCAAAAGATCTTTATAATTCTGTATGATTTTAAGTGTCAGATTTGACACTATTAATTTTTATTGATTTCATAACAAATAACAAATATTATGAAAGACATGAGTGGTTATGAATTTACTAATAACAGTTAAAATACAGTTGAAAATCATAAAATATATAGATGTCAGTGATGGAAATTTGTGGTTCTTACAGAAATACAGAAAAAATACCAGTAGTCCTTGACTTACAAGAGTTCATTTAGTGACCATTCAAAGTTACAAGGGCACTGAAAAAAGTGACTTATGACCATTTTTCACATTTATGACTGCTGTAGCATCCCCTTGATCACATGATTTACATTCGGTTGCTTGACAACTGACTCACATTTATGACAGTTGCAGTGTCCCAGAGTCATGTGATACCCTTTTGCAACCTTCTGATGAGCAAAGCCAATGGGGAAACCAGATTCAGTTAACAACCATGATACTAAGTTAACAACTGCAATGATTCACTTGACAAATGTGGCAAAAAAGTCGTAAAACGGGGCAAAACTCACTTAGCAAATTTCTCACTTAACAACATACATTTTGAGCTCAATTGTGGTTGTAAGTTGAGGACTACCTGTATAGTATCCTAAACGTAAAGAAAAAGATTGTCTAGTCATTTCCATCTCTAGGAAGCGGTGGTCAACTTCATTTCTTAGCCGAGGGAGCCAGAGTTGTCCAAAAACATTAAAAACATTTAAAATCTAGAACATATAACCTTAATAAAGCAAATTCAGATTTGATTTGTTTAATAAAATAATATTAATAAAAGTATATTCTGCTTTTATTGTGGTGTTTATGTTCATGTACAACGGTTGGGAATGTGCTACATTTCATATTTCATAGGTCTGTACTTTATATTTTTCAGTGCATTAAAACTGATGCAGTGAAACTGAATAATCATAAATATTCTTATACCCCTTTATAGCTATTTTTATTAACTATTTTGGGTTAGCTAAACTGTATGCCCTTTCCTGTTAATTTATGAAAATTATTGTTGTGATAGCACATTATCACTGATCTGTATGGCACTTTCTGCATGTTATAAGAAAAAGGTCTAAGCAACATAAAACACATCAAAATTCATTAAAGTGGTATTGATTACTTTTTGGATAATTAATTTTATTGCAGACCCTTGGAAGAGATAATGAGATGCAAAGGGAGAATGCAAAAGAAAATGAACAAAAGTTAGCTAGTCTTCTGAATGAATATAAGAAAGTACAAGCAACTTGGAAAAATGAGGTTGGTTTATTAATCAAATGCTGTATTAATAGAGTTAACACGTACTAAGCAAAATGTTCCAAATAATCTCAGAAGATGACAAAAATAAGAATAGGACAAAAAAGTATTCGCCTTTAAAAGCTTCATCCAGTTGCTATAGGATGTGTTATGCTTTGAATAACACTGAGAGTTTTTCTTATTTATTAATTCAGTCAATGACCGAGCAACATAAAAAGAGAAATAAAAGACAACAATTACAATCAGGATTGACAGAGAGTAATGAGTGCAACTATACAATAAAATAAATCGGGTTTCTCTTCAGATCATATAAATCTTTCGCCTTTTACTTGAATTTTTGAATATCTCATTATTGGTTGTTTTTTTTTCAAAGTTATATTTAAATGAAACTTTATTTTATTGGAGGAGAAGAAAGCATGAGTGATGTTCTAGAATCTAGATAATATCATAATTTTGCATATTCTTAACAGAGCAAATATTTCTAACTATCACTAAATTTGAGTAAGTTTTTAATATGGTAGACATAAGGATAAACACAGTAACTGCCAATAAAGTTATTTAGACCATTTCTGGTACAAAATAAGGCATATCACCAAGAGTAGCAGAGTACAGTAAACAATAGTATATTCCACAACACCACTTAATCTATTCCCCAGATTTATTTAATACACTTCATCTATAGTAACCATCCAGTAACATTTCCTGTGTGATTAGTTGGATTGTGCAACATTTACAAATTGTTTGGAAGAAGTGCTTTGGTCTTGTTCCTTAAGCAGATAGTGTTTTTCCAGACTTTTGTAGAAGGTTTACCTGCTTTAAGGAGTCAACTCATTAAAGAATACAAATGATAAAGCAGAAACATTTTTCCCAGACTGGGGAAAAGGGGTTTCTTTAATTAATAGCAGAGATGCAATGCTTGTGCTGAATTATTTTTTTTAGCATGCACAATCCTAATTATAATTTCACATTATTTTCTGAAAAATTTTCCTCAGATCTAAAAATATTAAAAATATTCTGCAGATTGCTATCAAATCCTATAACATTAATGTTTTAAAAACAAAAAATGGTTAGTAGTGTTATATGTGCCATGAATTTAGAATGCTCTTGGCTTAAATATAATGGATGTTTGGTTTTGGACAAAAATAATTTAAAATTAGATTTAAAATCTAATTATTTTAAGAGTTGTGAAAAACAACACAACTGCTACTTCACTGAGTTATTTTTGTTTTGTCTATTTTCATTTAATTATCCATTTAAATTAGTCCAATGAAGTAGAAAAAATACTAAAAGTAATAATATTTATTTATTTGTTCAATTACTTAACATAATATAGCAACAAAAATGTATTTGGAACTAGAATTTTAAACTGATGGTCTTTTAAACTCATTGTAACTTTGAATGGTCATTGGGGTTTTTTAGCAATTCACTACTTCTATCCCATTAGAAATATATAATATTAATAATTTTGTCTATTGAAGAAACATATCAGAATATTTATAAATGTGAACTATAAATGTCTACTATACATAATGAGAGTTTTATTGGGGGAATTACATAATATCACACAAACTACATAAGCATTGACATGAACTAAGTAAATGTTCTACGTAAAACATATTTTTAAGCCTGAATTTCAGGAAGGTTGTTTCAATGAATGCTTCCAGATTGTGGCATAAAGTCAAAATATAATCTACATTACAGGTAGTCCCCAATTTATGACCACAATTGAGTCCCAAATTTATGTTGCTAAGTGAAACATTTGTTAAGTGAATTTTGCCCCATTTTACGATCTTTCTTGCCACAGTTGTTAAGTGACTCACTATAGTTGTTAAGTTAGCAACACGGTTGTTAAGTGAATGTGGCTTCCCCATTGACTTTGCTCATCAGAAGGTTGAAAAAAGTGATCACATGACCCCAGGATATTGAAATCCTTATAAATGCGTCAGTTGCCAAGTGTCTGAATTTTGATGACACGTCCAGGGGAATGTTGCAACTGTCATAAATATGAAAAATGGTAATAAGTTATTTTTTTCAGTGGTGTTGTAACTAGGAATGGTCACTTGTAAGTTGAGGACTATCTGTAGTAGGGGAAATCTTTGAGCAATTTTGGAGGATGCATGGTAGGCTTCAGAGGGAGAGTAAATTGGCTCCCTCCTCTTTCTGTTGACAGAAGCCATTCCATCTAGGCAGAAGGAACTCATTGTATAGCAACTTAGAACTAAGGAGAAATTTCCTGACAGTTAGAACAATTAATCAGTGGAACAACTTGCCTCCAGAAGTTGTGAATGCTCAAACACTAGAAGTTTTTAAGAAGAAATTGAATAACCATTTGTCTGAAGTGGTGTAGGGTTTCCTATCTAAGCAGGGGGTTGGACTAGAAGACTTCCAAGTTCCCTTCCAACTCTGTTATTCTATTCTGTTCAATTCGATTCTATCTGATGTAACTTTTGCAAAGCATTCTATAATTCTCATTTTAGAATACTTCATTTTAATTATTTAGAATGAATTGGGGGTCATTGGTATACATTCATATAGAGTCAACATTTTACCTGATACTCTTCTTTTAGTTTATTCAACTCCACCTCAATTCTGTTATTTCTTTCGGTCTGTCTGCAGAGCAGTTGCTGCATATGTTGTAGAGAAGCCATAATCTCCTTGTTTAATAAAAAAAGAAAAGAAAAAGTGCAATACTTCAGGTTAAAGGATTACTCTGTAAAGTTCCCTATAATGGAATCATTAAATGCATGTGTGAGAATATGTGTGCATGCATGTATATATATAAAGGTGACATCTTAAATTTTAGTATATATATTTTAAGCATGCATGCATTTTATTTGTGCCAATTTTTAAATAGGAGTTTATAATCTAGTCTTTCATAAGAAAATGTTGCTTATCTCTAACTGGTTCTTCAAGTGGCTAGCTGTACATTCACCTGTATTGATACTGTGCCTGCATAAAACTATTGCCTGGAGCCTTGCCTAGCTTCCACTATCTTCAATTTTCTAACATTCTAAAATTAATGTGCAATTAATACAGGAAGAGTAGACCACATGATTATATACTAATGACCCTCAATTATAGATAAGCATTCTTCTTCGTCATAGTCTCTGTGCATCACACAGATAATTAGCAAATTTATTTAAAAGATTAAGGAAGTGTTTTTATTAAGTCAATACAGAGAAAAATTCATTCAAAAGATGCACTGTCTGGGCTTGAATATTTCTGATATAATACCTGAGAAAATGTGTGACCAAACTGTGTGGATGCAGAAAAACAGTCAAGGGAATAGCATACAGCAGTGATTAATTCATGTGTACACAAAAATGTCACACATACATATGTATCTATATACAAACACACGTGCACATTTGTCTTTAGACCCTTCCTGTTCTGCTGTAAAAAGAGGAAATCAACTCCTCTGACAATTAATTCAACGATATGGGCCCCACCATTGAGAAAGCAGAAACATAACCTGTTTCTCTTCTTTGAGTCTTGCAATTTCTTCTGTGATTTTTCCATTTAAATCTACGTCCTATAAATAAAATAAGCACATTGATATCAATTCCACTGGTCCCTTTAGTTGATTAACGTTTACTACTGTACTCAATAGTATGCTTACTTTAATATACAAGAAATGTAACATGAACTTTAAATCTTACGCTGTGTAGGAGGTATTAAACAAAATTATTTAACATTCAAGTCATAAGTACATTAATTACAGCTGCCTAAAATATAAAATTTAAAGTCACTTTTAAAAATAAGCACAACCTCTTTTTCTAAATTATAAAGAAATATTAGAAAATACCACTGAATTTTTTTGCTGTAGTATTTGTAGCTCCAGTTCCTTTGCTTTTACATTGAGATCTTCTTCTACTTTATATTGACAGGTAACCTTGGATTTTATCACATCTGATGTAATTTTCCTTAGTTCCTTAATAAATAAATATTAATTAAAAATTCATGTATGCAACCTGGATGAAAAGTTATACTTAAATGAATGCTTTTCTAAAATGACCAGCAGCAAATTAGATCAACTGACTTACAGCAGTGATGGATGCATCATTGGAAAACTTGAAAGATCAGGTTAGGAACAGATCATCATGGAGAAAATCTACTGCATAGGATCATGAAAATTTGATATCTACTTGATCAGTCAAACAGAAAGACCAAGCACATTATTGGCATTAATAGAAGCTTGAAGAACTAGTTTGATCTACAGATTAATTGAACTAGGAATGATCCAGCTTTAGGCACAGAAGCCAACTAGCTGACTCTTACTCAGTCCTAAGAAGACAGTAAGGGTAAGCCACTTTCAAAAATGTTGCCAAGAATTTTTATACAGTGGTTAAAGATTTGAAACCAGGAGCTGGAAAACCTCTTTTGGCAGAAGCAGCTAGGTGACTTCGAATAATATTCAGTCATTCCCTCTCAACAGTGGTCCACTATTTTTGAAAAACCTTGTGAAGAAAACTGAAGGGACTTGTCCAGACAGTTGCCAGGAGTCAAGACTAACTCAAAGCCAATAATAATAATAATAATAATAATAATAATAATAATAATAATAATAATAATAAAAAATTGGGAAGGACTTGATAGGTGGATAAAAATGTGAAATCCAGTCTAAACATCTGGCAATTGTGCAATAAGCTATCATCATCATCATCATCATCATCATCATCATCATCATCATCACCATCACCATAACAAAATGACATAATTTCAGGAGTGATATTTACGATTAAATATATGCTTTCTACATTCACCCATATGCTATCTACATGGTTCTTTTTTTGTTTGAACATTACTAGAAATACTACTGGAGAATGCTAAACCGTTTCCCCTGTACTGTACAGTATTGCCATATTAGTAAAAGATCTGCCAGGTCTTCCTGATCTAAATGGAGCAAATCAATCAAAGAAGAAAAATCATCAACTATCTAATGATTTAGCTCTCTTTGATACTTTTAACAATGAAAAATTGGATATAATTTATATTATTAATATAAATAATTGTTGATCTCATAAGGATTAAACATGCCTAGTCCAATTTACCTGACTTACATCTAAAGATTTAAAATATAAAAATGCATTAAAATATGGTATTGTTTGCATCCTTTTACCTTATTCCTTCCATTTTCTACCTAGGTTATTCACAGCAGCTAATGCAGCAAATAAACAGTACGTGCTTTGAGCTTATTAAATTACAAAGTATAGATCTCAGAGTCATAAATATTCCATCTTTCCATACCTCTTCCTTTTTTTTTATGGGGTAGCCTGTTTAATATCTCTCTCTCCTTGAGTGTTCTGACGTTTACTTAGACAAATAGCAAAGGTTATGAATGCTATTTGTAGATAATATCAGGAAATCTTCATAATGACATAGCATTGAACCAACTATTCAAATGGTGGTAGTTTTATCTAGGAGGAACTAAGTTTGGTCTATTTAACTTTTCTTCATAAAAATGGAATTCCCCTTATCACAGTCCAACAGTTTAACTGTTCTGGACAAAATCATAAAACAGTGGAAAAATAGAAATAAATATTCCAGTTGCTGAACTTCATGAATATAAGGTTATATAAATACAGCTACTTTTTAAGGAAAATCATTTCAGTCATAGTCCGACAGAAGGTGATGTTACAAAGAGAAACTATTTCTAACCTATAGTTCTCTTCAAATGTTGATGCTGAAGTGCATGCAATGAAGCCATAATATTTTTTTTTAAATGCTACTGGACAGTAGAATCAAAATAGCACGCATGATATTCCTTCTGTTTGCTCTTGCCTAACAAGCATTGCCAAAATGCTGGACTTCCTGACATGACATTTCCTTTTTTAGAAGACACATATAAGGTTTTGTGGTGGCTTATCATCCTTTGCTCTTAACTGAGTAGTGCTTTATATGGCATCTTCTACTCCCAGAAGGTAACAGCTACTGAGCCAAGTGATAGGCCTCTCCTCATTAACTAACAAGCAGAAAGAGAGAGGTGAATGCTAAATCAAATATCTTTGGAAAAGAAATTATTTGCCAAGAAAACTGCAGGGACTTGTCCAAGCAGTCTCCAAAAATTGAACAGAAGGTATATGTGTATGTGTACATGTATGTGTATGTGTATAGCACTGTACAAAGGGGTATTAAATATCTTATTTATATACAGCTGAGATATAGTGGCATAGTGGTTAGAATGCAGTATTGGAGGCTAATTCTGCTAACTGCCAACTGCCAGTAGATCAGCAGTTCGAGTCTCACCGGTTCAAGGTTGACTCAGCCTTCCATCCTTCCAAGGTCAGTAAAATGAGGACCCAGATTGTTGGGGACAATATGCTGATTCTGTAAATCACTTAGAGAGGGCTGTAAAAGCACTGTGAAGTGGTATATAAGTCTAAGTGCTAATGCTAGTGCTATAACTTGTTCTATGTTTTTTCTGTAACACAGGCCATGTGCAGCAGCTTTGGTGGTGGGAGGCCATATCCACTATCTTTTGACCTTTCCATTGTGGTTGCACTGGCTGCACTACAAAAGGCAATAGCAAGAGCCAAGACAAAAATTAAGTCTGACTACATCTAGGTTGCATTTGATTGTAATGAAAATTAAGTAGAATTAATATGTTCCCTACACATATGTTTCACCATTCCCCTCTTTAAAACATTTAAAGTTTTTAATTGATAACTTTTAAATGTTTCATCCAAGAATTTCTGAAGCTACATGAAGTTCTGAGGCCATAAATTATATATACCACTGTTACAGGGGTGGGTTCTAATTTTTTTTACTACCGGTTCTGTGGCATGGCTTATTTTGTGGGCATGGCTTGATGGTCATGTGACAATTATTTAGGATTTAGCATAGGGACTGTCTACCAGGCTTTTAACTGCTTGCAGAGCTATACCGATCTACCCATTTATTTTTTGCAGGCACTGATCTACTCATATATTTTTGCAGGCACTGATCTACTCATGTATTTTTGCAGGAACTGGTCTACCCATTTATTTTTGCAGGCACTGATCTACTCATGTATTTTTTCAGGCACCGGTCTACTCATTTGTTTTCTTTTAACACTGATCAGCTGTAGAGCGGCCCTTTGAAGCCCCGGGGCAAGAGTTTAAACAGTTTTTTCCCCTCTAGCCATCAGCTGGGACTCAGGAGGCAGCAATAGATTGGGGGTGGGGCCAAATAAAAGGTAAGAATAACGCGGGGGTGGGGGGCGCAGGAGGGGCAGGGGGCAGAACTGGTTCAGTGATGTCATATCATCACCGCTACCGGCTCGGGAGAACCAGGCCGAACCTGGAGGAACCCACCACTGCACTGTTATAAAATAACAATCCTATTTTTTATAAAATTAAATGTTACCATATTTTCAAGAATCACCATGGCATATATCATAAAATATATTCTATCATATAGCAAAATATTGAAAGTACAATAATCAGCAATAACAATAATTAAAAAAACAATGTCCCATCAAATCCTATGCTCCAGTAAGAGCATTCACATTATATTCTACTCTAAACCTTAAGACAAAAAAAAAGTGAGACTAGCTATTTCATCCTAGGCACAAAGCAAAAGAAGATTATTTATAGCAGCAGATACAGTAGGAACTGTCTTCTTAGGGATTACTGTTTATAACAAATGAGTGGGCAGACAAATCTTGATAACCTGCAATAAATTATTGGCGCTGATTACTTTAACATAGTTCCCAATTGTTCCAATTATATGTCAACCTGTGTTTGGATGCCTTAAACTCACCTGGGATAAAACAAAATGCATTTCATACCTACCTTTTTTAGGTTATTTATCTCAGACTCTTGTGTTGTATTAATTGCTGACAAGTTCTTATTGAACTGAATTGCTTCCACAACTTACATAAGGGATATGAAATAAAAAAATAACATTAAAATATAATATTCATTGTGTTACTTCACATATTCTACAAAGTAGAATATTTTACTTTTATATATACTTTTATATATATATATGTAGAATATATACATTTTAGAAAAGGTATTTGTGAACTTTTTTTCTGACAAGAAAGTTAAAATCTCTTTTGAAAAGTTAGAAGCAGTCTCCTTCGTTTTCATTACTAAGTTGTATTTTATTAAATTGTATCCAGAATGTATTACATATTTACCATTTTTCTCTAATTTTCCATGTGCACCTTTTATTATTTCAAATTGATTCATTATAACTGCATGGCATTTTTCAAATTCATTCAGTCTTTTCTGATAATCTTCCTTTGATGAATTGTACAATTGCATCTTGTGCTCCTGCAAAAACAAGGAAAATTCTCTGAAATGTTGTATGATGTAATGTCCATAAAACAATAATTCTAAATCCAGTTATTCTAATGTTAGCCTCATTTAAACATAGACTTTGTTTCAAACAAACAAGCTTTTGTCTGTAATAATCCAGAGTCAGGCTATATATAAATTAATAATAATAAAAATATATATGGAGCACCACTTGAATACAATCGGCATTGACAAAATCACTATCCATCAATTGTAAAAGGCAATGTTACCTGGAACAGCTTACATTCTGCAATGATACTTTTACTACCATCAAACTACAACATCTACCTATTCCAGTCCTTGTAAATAAAAATGCCAATTCTAAATATCTGATTGTGTGTCCAACTACAATATTAATAACAACGTGCTGATATCCTCCTGCATCATCTTTTGATTTTTTTCCAAAGTCTCTGTAAAAAGAATGTAGAACAATATCTCCTGTACTTTCATTGCACACCTTTGATCAAAAGGGATACAATTTTTCATGACAATAAAAGTCACAAAGAGATGCATGAACACACTCCACGTTCTTCTCTCCCAGACATACTAATCAATCAGGGCAATAAGCAGATTCAAACATATATTTGATACCATAGAAATAGATTTACTAAATCATTCCAGTGTACTGTACCAATACTATTTAGATGTTTTGAGCAGCCATCAGAAGTAAAAGCAGTAAGTTTGTTATTTAACATTTAAAATTATCTTCAGAGTTCTATTAATGCACCCATAAATCTAAGACATACTGTCATTCAATTTTCTTGATGTCATTTATGTTTTTATTCTGATCTTTTTTATGTTAGTTAAGTTAGTTAGTTAAGACTGGTGATCTGTACTGATAACAAAGATATATTTTATATTCTGGCATTATGTCTTCAATTTTTATATTTAAGATATTCCATACAAATAATTTATAGTCTGTCCACAAATTGCATTTAGAGGTATTCTAACTAATTGGATTACACTTCTCCCTCTTTTATTTCCCATAATGTACCTAATTTGATTGTGATATTATATATAATATATATTATGTTACTTAAAGCTTAAAGGTGCTGGAAATGAAACAAATCTATATTCTGCATCACTGTGTTTACTTAATCCAAAAATTCGTGACCATATTTCTGTTTCCATATTCCCTACATAGTTACACTGATTCCCAAACTTTCTATAAATTTGTTTATCGCTTCACTCAGTTGATGTAGAGATACATAGCAAGGGAACTCTGCACTTTCCCTTTCAAAAGATTCCCTTTTGTATATCTCTATTGGCTTGACTGATATTCTAAACACTTTCACTTCCTTCGTTTCTCAATTCGCTTCTCGTTCTCTTCTGATTCCAATCTGAGCATTCCAGGCAGTAGTGGGTTTCAAATCCTGTCGCTACTGATTCGCTCATGGATACGTGCACGCTCGTGCTCGCAACACTTCTGCACATGTACAGATGTTGTGTCTTCGGCTCCCGAGCCCGGACCTTCGGAGGAAGAACCCTCCGAAAGTGAAGAGGAGGAGGAGGCAAGGCCCCCCTCTCCTGGCCCGTCTGGTTTGGCACCACCCCAGGCCCCAGCTGAAAGCCCTGAGGAGGAAAGCTCCTCTGAGTCAGACGTTAATGAGGAGAGGGAGTGGATTAATCCCAGGTGGCGACGATCAGAGAGACAGGCTCAGCAAAGGAGTGGGTGGGGCCAAGCACGAGGTGATGAGTCACAAAGCCAATGCCCCACAAGGTATAAAAGGAACTGACCTTACCTTGTTGGCTTTTGTGACGAACAAATTATTAACTTGGCTGCTTGTTTCCTGAAGTACTGCATCAGATAAGTGTTTGCTAACCTTAAGACTGTTTGTTTTTGGACATGCCGGAGAGCCTTATCAGGGACTGGCCGTGGCAACTCAAAATAACAGCTGTCTTTATCTCTCCCGGGCTCGCTGCCAGCTTGTTGTTTATGAATGGTGAATAAACGACTTTCGTACACTTCTGTTTGTGTGTGTGCTTGTCTGGGCTCCTGAAGCAGGGAGGGGACAGAACAGCAGAGACGTCCGGGTGGGTGGGCGGAGCCTCCCGCCGCCACCGCTACAGGTTTGCCCGATCCAGGGAGAACCGGTAGCAACCCACCACTGATTCCAGGTTTTTACCTGACTTCCTTTCTCTTTCTATAATTAAGGAAAAGCATGCTATACAGGCTTTTAGTTGTAGATAGCCTTAGGTAACTTGGGCCTTCCTCTCATTTTTTAAATACATTATTTTAAAATATACAAAGCTAACCAATTTCCAACATTCTATATTCCGATCACCAGCTAGTAGTACTGTGTCCCTTCTAAATGTACATTTGACATATTATGTCATTTGCCATGAAATTCCTCATTGTCTGATATTAGAATCCTACATTCTTGATTTATCATCATAAAAAGAGTTGCTGAATACATACAGATTATACATTCTGCTTCCTAAGAATACTTCGCTGGTCACATGTTATTTCTGGAATTAGGTTGTATTAGTATACTGGGGTTAATTATCCAATAAAGATATGGTCAAAACAACCTCCAAAATATTTCCTGGCATATATTGTTCTATTATTTCCCTGGTTGTCAGCTACTCCTGCTTATCTTTTATTCTTGTGCTTAAAATAGCAGTTCCTGCCCTAGGCACAATAAAATGAGGATTAAGCATGGCTGGAATGTTGTATCCACTTGTATGTGCTCTAGAATATTTTCTGCAAGTGAAAAATAATACAACTTAAATTTGTATAATTGTATTTATTAATTGTATTTAGTTCACTTTGGATTTTTAAATGCACAAACTTGGTTCTTATTAAATATGAAATCTGTAGAACTAAATTTATATATTTATCTCTTTACATTTAAATTTATACTTAATTAAATTTACATGTAATTATTAATTTATACAACCAGACCACTCCTGTATCAAGATCAGTTGCAATCTGTTTTACGACTAAGAAGTTTTCTGCTTGATTTTACTTCTGATTAAAGCTGGATGAAATGTTCATAGGAGCCATTTATGAAATTTTTTCCTGCCACAGTTGAGAAGAATAAATTCAGGGTTTTTTTCATGGACATTAATATTTTTTTGGAATTTCAACAAAAGTGGACTAATCTCTCTATACTTTAATAGGCATTTACAATGAAAAAAATATATATACCATAGTTAGAAAAGCTGGGGGGGATCCAGAAATATAACATTTAATATAAAATTTCTCGTGTTTACAGAAAATCTTCACAGATGACATAACTTATTTTGCTTTCTATATCAATTTAAGATTTCTTTTTTGTTGTTTTTCTTTTCCTTTTTTTCCTTTTTTTTAAATACGCATAATAAATATACCCCCAGGGAAAAACAAACAAACAAAACAACCTGAAAAAATATTTCAGGGCCTAAGCATGATACATGAAAACATTTAAGGCTGAAGTTTTTGACTCAATTGTACCAAAATCAGCTAGTTTATTAATATGATGTAAAGACTGGGAAGCCATTATTTTTTTAAAAAAAATACTTTATGCTATATATTCCCAGGTGACACACATGCTAAGGATACATTTATGTCCTATTTCCTGCCAATAGGAAAGAAAATTAGCAAAAAAATTTGGAATATATTAATGTAACACCCTTCATGTAAAGCTCTATTGTCTGTTACAACTGATTACAAACATTCACACTTGTCCATTGAAATAGATTTAAGGAATCCTTTCTTTTATTGTGCAGCAGTAGTAATAAATAGAATCCAGACAAAAATAGGGACAGCGCTCACTGGAAAAATGAAAGAAACAGGATGAGACGTGGATCTCAATCTATGGTCCTTTTCCTTTGTTATCTCTTGATGCAGTTTTATTCTTATCAGAAAAGCAAAAACCAGACTTGATCAGTAAGGGAATTGTTACCATACTCCAAAGGCCAGCTTTATGCTTTATTGAACATCTGATTGTGTCAGAATGGTGTCCTGCCAACAGGTTTGCTTTCCATAGGTATTCAAATAGCATGGTGAAAATTCTCTTCATCATTAAAGTATGATTTCAAACCATCACTAGCCAAAGCACTTGTATGATTCTGAATGTATTTTGTAAATATCAGATTTTATCATCTTTACTCTAACATATTAAGAAATTATCAAATAAGTTCCAAATCTACTTTATATCTAATACATTAAAAGTAAAAGTGAAATAAAATGTCATTTGTAAAATTAAGAATTAAAATGTATAACAGCCATATCTTTGTGTGTATGAGTGTGGGTAGTAGAACACAACTTAAATAAAGAATCTAACTTAAAAGTGAAATAGGATAAACACATTTTACATTGCCTTTGATCTTTAACTTGTAGCCTTATCTCTCAGGTCAAAGGACATATTATTCAATTTCACCATATTTTGTGTAAAACCACTGTAGCGTTGAAGATGACTTTCTGTACAAATGTCATGGTACTTAAGGCTAAACTGGACTCTAGTTTTGAGCTTCTTAATTAAAATAACAGTTTATAATGGTCTGACAATATTATCTTTGTTCTTTCCAGTTGAGCAGCAGCAGAATTTTCACAGCTTTTAGTCAATCAAGCTTAGCAGTGTTTGAAAAGCTCTCTTTCAATTCAAACATGATTCAGAAAAGACTGTTCAGGACTCTTATTTTTCTGCATAAAAGTGGAAGAAGGGGAACACTACAGTATTTTATATTCCCTTTTTTAAAATCAAAATTCAAATAAAATGCAGGTCTCGTATGCATATTTTAATTATAAATATTGCCTTCCAAATAGAAAATAACATTAATCAAGACACATGCCACTTTAATTCATGTAGCTCTTGCTAATAAAAGTAGATTATTTTATAAAGAAAGGTGGCAAATGAGAATTTCACAAGAACAAAAAATAATCAAACATTGCTTGGATAAATAATTTTAGAAATATTACCATAGTATTCAATAAAAAGCTGCTTGAGTTACCAACCAACCAATGTCAGCAATATATGTATAATCTAAATGTTGCCAGAGTTCTTAATTAGAATTACTTCACCTAAAATGCAAAATGTTTGGCATACAGTTCAGCTTTTTCTTTCATGACCAGAGGAAGAGTTATGCTTCCAAAATAACACCTATCCATGAGCATAATGATATCATATGAATAGAATTTTCGTTCATTGAACAAGAGATTAATATTCTATTTTTTCCTTATAGCACTTACCATTTCATTAAGCTTCTTTTGCAATGTGTATTTTGAAATCTGTTATAATAAAAACAAATAGTTATATCAATATTTAATTAGCATAACTAATTATGTTAATGCATTTAATATCAGTTAAAAATTATTTGTCATTATACTATTTTAAGGAAATGATTACAAATTTAATATTTTGAGGGGAGGTTTAGTACCAAGGTCTATCAGCTTGCAAGCTATTATGCACAACCAAGTCTTCTCTTTTGTGATTAAAAAATAAAGAATCAGTGACAAAACAAGTAAATGCAGAACTCATGACAAAGAAATTTCAGAAGTTTAAAAAGTGAACCCATAGCGAGATGGGCAGCAAACAAATTTAATTACTAAATAATAATATCTAAATAATGCTGGCTAAACAATGGTGAATAATGATTAAGAATAGGTAGATTTTTGACTTGTAGAATTTTCAAACAAGTCTCTCCAGGACCAGAATTACAACTAGTCTTGTTAACTTAAAGTATCTATAAACAATCTAAAACAAGGAAAAAGCAATTCCAAACTTAGAATCATAGAAAAATAAATGGACAGGGCAGGACAGGGTAGAATACAAGATGACATATGGATGACCAACTTTTCACATTTTTGCATTAAAAAATAGCAGACCATTAGTGCTATCAATCCTATATTGTGATCAGCAACTGCTATATAAGCAGAAATTTTACAAGCCAATATCTCCACAAACAATATGTTCAAAGAAAGCTAAAGCTAAACCCATTCACCCAAATAAATGTCAGTTGTGTCAATAAAATAATAATTAATCTATATTTCAGATATTTGTTATTCTTAAATTGAAAAATAAGATTTCTCTAGTCCATGTGCTTAGAAATGAAGAACAAATAGTGCATGAAGGAAACAACATGCATTGGAGGAGGAGCTCCTTCCCTTGCTAATAAGTGGGATTTAGTTAACATCTATGTTGTAACAGGGAAGATAAGGTGCAGGTTCTCAATAGCTTTTGTAAAACCATCTGTTTATAGTTGCTGCTATCAGACTGTGTATCTATTCTGAATAAAAGAAGCCTGATAACTTTCCTGATCAACTAAGAAAATAAGTGATTCTGTATGTTTTCTGATATTCAAATATGTTCTATAAAATAGAATATGTGAACTACTTTAGTGCAACTGAGCTGGCTGAAATAAAATTAGAAGTATTTCACTCCAAAGCCTTTGTTGTAATCAGTTTAAATAAGATTCCACCACTAGATGATTTTTTTCCCAAGTTTATCTTAGTTAAGAAAAACTAGGGAGCATTTATTACTTTAAAACTATGTAACATGCTCACCCAACCATGAAGTACACTATATATCACTTCTGCTGTGTCATGAATTGAGCAGGGCATAACAAATCCTTTCAGCCTTTTGCACAGAAGGTCAACAATGTGAAGGAATTTGCTTTTACAATAATCTCAGCATTAACTGGATTATTAAATAAACAAAGAATGACATCAAAATAACCAAGCTATTTATAAAGTTAATGGGAAAAGAGTAATCAGTACAGAATTAATGGCAGATAACATTTTTCCCATTGTGGCAGAGTAAAAAGAAAGGGCATAAATAAATAATGCTTAAAGGATACGTTTTTAGTAAAATGCCCTATATTCATGTCAAGGTGTGTCTTAAAATTTGGGAATAAATATTTAATAGTGAAAAGTTACTCTGGTTTCATATAGTTCCAAAAGATGTTTCAGAATTCCTTCCTACTTTTTTGCTTGACAGATTTTGTTTTTCTTAAACTTAAAACAGAAGAAGCACATCCAGGTAATAATTTCTATAAAGTAGGCACTTTAATCTAAATTTAATTATTCTAGCATGAACGTTTCGGTAGTTTAAAAAAGTCTCTCTGTGAAGAGAGTTATTCTTATTGGCAAGAAAAAAAATATTTACTTCAGGATTAAGTTCCAGATACAACTGGATTTATACTGCAATTCACAAATTGTAATAATCATTTTATGTCTACTTCAAAAATAAAAAAGCAAGATAAGATTTCATATAAGTCCATAAGAGATGACTTTTAAAATTCTGTATACAGAGCTGTAGCGGAACAGTCCTCATTTCACCAAGAAGATTGAAATGTCACAAAAAAGTAAGTCTTTCTTTGGTTGTGGTGATGGTGGTGGTTGTTGTTAGGAACCAGCAATTTCCTTCATGTCCTCAGAATCATTTCTTATTTGTCCAGAACATTATTTGAATGAATGGGGAACTAGTACTTAAAATGAAAATGTTGCAGATCTTGTCCACCCTACTATTGTTTCTTAAAGATTGCTAAAATTATGTCTGTTCTACCTCACTGCCTTGTTGAGAAACAGCTTTTCATTTTTGTAAAGCGATCTCGAAACTAGGAGTCCTCAAAATTTGAAGACTGTAGTCTCTTTAAACATTACATGGATTTGTGAGCTCCATCTCATAAATAAAACATGTGAATTCACTGGCATAAGGGTAGGGCATGAAATAAATATAATATTTCCTAAAGCTTTCATCATATTTTGATTTAACTTTACTTTTATCAGTAACAGTAAATTAGTCATATTTAGCTTTTTTCATACTATCCAAGAAGTTTGATTAACTTTTTTTAATGATCACATTAATCTGTATTTTAAGCAATTTAGCTAAAGTGAGCTGAAGATTCTCTTTCCCATAGTAGACTCCTAAAAGAAACTCCATATTTTAATCTCACCAAATCAGTAGATCTCAGAGGAATATGATCTGAGTCTATGAGAAGAATCTATGCTTCATTGTATCTGGCTTGAAATAATTCTACATTTGTTACATCAATCAGATTTATGATTCAGCTGAAAGCAGTCCAAACACAATCAGACTTACATGATTGCTTCTGATCACAACCTATAGAAATATTTTATAAATTGAAGGCATTGCCTTTGTCCATTCAGAATCAGTTAATATGCTTTGGTATTTAGAGATTCTTGGAGATGTTCTGCTCTCAGAGCTTCAGATTGGGAATCTTTCCATCACAGGAAACACCTTGCTTCTATGGAAGATGATTAGAAATCTCAACTTGTACTTCTGGCTTTCCCAAATATGAATCAAGTCCTTTAATGTACACTATGTGTTTTTTGTCTTCAATTTACTGTTGAACAGATTTGTATTCATTCTCAAATTTAAAAAATAGCAAAAAGACAAAAGAAAAATCTTACTGATGCATTGACGTTAACTGAGACTTCTTTAGCTATGTGGTTCTTATAGTCCAGGCAGAACTACATGGAGATCTACATATATCCTGTACCACTCAGTGGCATATAGGCTTGGCATGATAGTTGTTCTGCTGGTATGAGTCAGCATACAGTACTTGGTGAATAAAAGGGGAAAACAGTTTTAGCCTTGAAAAGTAGCTCTGCCACCACAAAGTCTGATGGGTTGACTTGGCTCCTTGCCAGGGGTAGTGTGGGAAAATTCTGAGAAAGGTGTCCCTTTGGTCCAGCCTGATATATGGGTGTTAGGAACTAGAATTCTACAGGGGAGGGAATTGGAGGGAAAGGGGAAAGAAAGCAGAGCAACTAGTAGGACAATTGAAGGAAGATATAGTCTCTGAGAGGGAGATCTAGGAGGAAACCTGACACTGAATGAACACCTGGACTTTGTGGTAAACAGTAAACAAACAATAAACTCAACTACCTTATTTCTGTGTCCATTACCACCTGTATAGATCAAAATATATCTACAGTTCAAACAGAAAGCAGTCATACTGTAATACATTGCGCCAATAATGTACAGGAAATTATGTGCTATGTATCATTCATGACAAATGTTGTGTGTCTGATTCTGACCAAGTCATGTGTGAGTTTTTCTTTCTTTGAGAATAGAATTATGTTATGTTCAAAATTTGTGAATAGAGCTTTTAGAGCCTCGAAAGCCTGTTGACAGTCTGGCATCCATGAGAGTGGCTGGACAGGTCAAAGCTTAGCAGTAGCAGGCTTAGTCTTTAACAAATTGGTTAACGGCAAAGCAACCTATGACTCTTTAAAGAAATGAGAGAAAATGAAATTTTACAAGGTTGGCATTTTTTGGACTTGACCCATTAGAACACTGTCTTGAAGAGCATTTACGTAGTGATAAGTTAATTGTTCTTGAAAGAAATGGTGATCCAGTATCTCCCAGTATGAAGAAAATAAAATATCTGATATTAGAAATCAGAAGAATTTCTTGCTTTTCCATGCTGGCAGAAAAATTACAGCCACAATAAACCGTGATTAAATTTTCAAAACCTACAAAATATATGTTAACGCATGTACTGTTACATATTTATGCATTTATTGTATGTATTGGGGGACATCAGGGGTGTCAAACTCAATTTAATTGAGGACCGCATCAGGGTTGTGTTTGACCTCGGGGGCCGGGGTGGGCATGGCCGGGGTGGGCGTGGCCAGCTCAATGTCACTTATGTCAGGGGCGCCTGTAGAGGCCCGAGTGCTCTACCAGAGAAAATGAGCTCCCGAGCTCCATTTTCACTGGCAGAGGCATCACTGGCCAGTCCTTTCCTGCTTTCAGGACAGCCCCACGGGCCAGATCTAAGCACCCCATAGGCTGGATCCAGCCCCCAGGCCCTGAGTTTGACACCTCTGGTGTACAGTGTATCTGTTTTGGAGAGGACCATCCTGTTACTGTCTCTCATTCTAATCAGTTGTACACATTTGTTGCAGTTTATAGAAGTTGGCCATAGCAAAAGCTGCTGAGATCAAAGATTCCATGAAAGTTATGACATAATACATTTGAACATTTTGTTGTTACTGACAATGGGAAGAGGATTTCTTATTTTCTTTTTGAGTAGGTACGTTGTTTTCCTTAGCCTTTGCAGAACAAATCTGGGAAAGAGTAGGGATTCATGTTATATTATTTTTCATTTAACCGGCAAAATCAGATTATTTACTACACCCATCACAGTTGTACTCTATAGAGATAGGACCTAAATAAATAAATCTTGAATTCAATTTTAATGTACCTGTAAGTTTTTAAATGTTTCTTTCAGTCCTTCCACTTCTCTTTCTTTTGATTCCACAGCAAGTAAGTGTTTTCCCTTCAAAGAAAATTTCTTACATCATATACTTCTTGAATAAGTCTTCTAAAATTTATTTATCATTATGTGTAAATAATAATAGACTGAATATAGATTGTACATTTATTTTGTAAGCACACATACTTGAGAAAGGCTAACTCCCAAGGGATCCAATGGAGAATAACTAATAAAACATGTATAAAATGTCATGATGCAAACTCTGTAATTTACATACTATACAAATATGTAAAGACAGAATTTGTATTGTGATGTTACACATGTCACTTTTCCATCTTTGTAGCCAGTTACAGACATTTATGTTTCTCTGTGTTGAATACAGTTACTGAATGGGATTTTCTGTTATACTGATTTAAAGGATGGAAATATACTTATTCCAAGGACATTGAGAATGATACTGAAGAATATATCTCACTTTATATTCTTCTAATCTACAGTAATTTATTGTCTCTGTTTTAAATTGTTATAAAATGATCCACAGATTCTGTCTTAATATGCAAGGAAATTATTGCTCCAATTTTATTTTTTGTTTTATTTTGTTTTGCAAAATCTGATATTTTTACTTTTCATATATGGCATTTTAAATAGTACAATATGCAGTCAGGTTCTAAATTATATTCACACGTTCTACTATTTTATAGTAACCTGCCAATTGCAAAAGTTAGCTTCATCACTTCTATCAAGTAATTACATATAAACTTCATTAATTAAACATTTTATACTCATTTCTTTACACTATATTTTGACTGAAATCTGGAATGGCTGATTTATTAGTATCAATTTATTTACTTATTGAATTTATTTAGCTTCCCATCTCACCAATCAATTTTTACAGTATGTATCATGTTAAAGAATCCATTGTTTACAATGTAGAATATTTTTTTAAAAAAATAGTCTCTAAACTATAAATAACACAAAATCATTTTTAAAAAGATTATAATGGTACCCCAGATTCATTGAAGCATTTCATGTACTCTTAGGAATATAGCTGATGTTTCCTTCTGAAAGCATACCCATGAACATTTGGGAAGCTATGTTGAAAGGCCATCAATATTCTTAGTGGGACTTATCAGTTATTGTACACATTGCTATTGGAAAGTAAGAAATGAGCCCCTGCCAGTACCTTCCATACAAAGCACTTAAATACTCAACCACTAACTGAACATTCATTAATTGAACAAGTAAATTATACAAGTGTTCATATTACCTTTTCTTCTTCCATAGCAATCATTTTTGCTTGAAACTTGTGTCAAGAAGAAAAATAAATAAACAGTATGTTCAAACAGCATTCAACATTTTAGCCAAACCAGATCATTTTTATTTAATTGATATAAATATAATTACATTGTAAGCTTCTAGAAAAATGTATTAATTTGCACTGCAAAGGAATCTGCTTTCCCAAATGAGAGCAGAGTCCTCATTGAAAATTCTACAGGGACAAAAACTTCAATAACGGTTTCAGATATGAATAAACTTCAACATATTATTATTCCAAAATTGGTTATCTATGGAAGAATGCAAAACTTTTCTACTTGTACAAAATTATATATGTTTATTAATTAGATGTATATCCTACTTTTTGTATGTTAGGAGTAAACATAATATTCCTCCTATGTGGGTTTCTATGGCTGAGGGTAAATTAGGATCTTGGTCTCCCTACAAGTCCAACAGTTTAACCATTACTCCAACCAGTTTTCAAGGAAATGGAATAGAAAGAGTGACAGAAAATAGTTTTGCTAAATAATAAAACAAATTTCAAACTACAATTAATGATTTTATCAGATTATTATCAGACACATGTGGAACAATAGATGTTAAAGCAATATATTATAGGACTGTTCCAATATCAGTTCTTTCTGTTTAATCCTTTCACTTTAGTAGGAATGTTAAAACAATGTTTTATGGATCTGTAAGATCTTTAGGAAATTGTAGTTTTTAAGTGGTTCTGCCTTTGTTACCATATCTACACATTTCTCCAGTTGTATTTTCTATGACATTGGTGCCCTTTAATTATAAAACTGAAAAGTCTGCTTTTCATTAGCTAGAACTTAACAACTTCATTTTCTTTGGACTTCCTACAGGAAGAAAAAAGAAAGAAAGCAATTTCCCCTTTCAAACTTAAAGACTCTGTCTTGAAATTTTGAAGGTTTTAAATTAAATAAAATCTATATTACAATAATAGACCAGAATAATTTTTAAATTATTAATATCCAGATGCTTTATTTTAACTTCATGACAGTTAAAATGTATAACATAAATAATCTTTTTAAGAATCTCCTAAAATTCTAAATACTGCTTTTCCAGGTGAGAGAAAAACTTACTAAACCTGATTGGATGCTACCATGTCAACATTCAGGTCCACCAAATCATGTTATAATTGTTCGTTGATATCTAGTGAGAGAGAGACCATGGGACATATAAATAATTGGTTTGCTAGGTAGAGATGTGGATTTAGACCCTATCCCCCCTTGGAATAAAGGGTTTCTGAACTTCTACAAAGCAAATTAGACAATTTTTTGATTACCTGAAAAATGTCTGAAACATATTTTGTGATCAATGTACACTGTATTCAAGCCTAGTAGTTTTGTGTTCATTTATACTGTGCCAGGATTAACCTCCCTGCTGCTGGGCTGAATTCAGAATTTTCAGAGTAATTATTGACATAGCTCCTTGTGGCAGTTGAAGAATGCAAACCATGCTAATTATCTTCACTAATTCAATAAAACAACTTAAAGGCAGCATATATTGTGTGCTATTGGGACACGCAGTGGAACTGGGATATTCTCTGAGGCAGGGGTTAGTATGCAGGGATTGTCTATATTTACATTTTTTTTATATACTAGATTAGAAAGTGATAGACTGTTCTGATCCTATTAAAAAGTGCAGGATCTCCACTCTGTGTCTATATTTAACTTTTATTTTAATACAGTAATGATAAACAATAAAATAAAAATGACAGTATTTTTTTTCAAAAATATTGAGAGGATTTTTTTAAAGTCATAGTACACTGAATCTGCTTAGTATGTCCAGCAGTGTACTTCTGGATGAATAAAAGCTTTCTCTAAAACATGACTGCTGAAATCCTGAAGCTTACTATGACCATTTACTGAGTATTTTGCTAATGTAATCTCTTGACCAAGGATTATAGAATCGCATTGTCTTGTTATAGTGTTATAGACAATTGTTATAATCTGACAACTTTAACAAACTGCTTGGAGGAGTGAGGCTTGTTGCTTGTTCTTTAGACCATTGTTCATCCTAGCTTTTGCAACAGGTTAGAGTTGGGTTGGGTCTCTAGGTCTTTGAGATCTCTCCTTCATAATGAGCAGTAAAGGCGGTAATGATGAAGCATCAGCTGAAGAAGACAAATTTGGTCACAGAGCTCTGGATAATTACTATTTAGTCTCAAACCTATGTTCCTTGGACAAGGTGTTGGAGTCTGAGGTAATCTTTTGATTCCAAGTAATGTTGGATACTCTTATCTATTTAGATACATTCTGATCAAAATTTAGGCTTGGTTATGAGAGAGATATGATCCTGCTTGACCTATTGTATGACTTATATTGGGGAACAAATGGGAAAAGTGTACCCTGAAAGCTCTTCTGGGTCTCTTAATAATTTTTGATACTATTGAACATGAAATCAACTACAAGATTCTTCAGCCTTCTAATCTGAGCCAAGCATATATACCCTTCCCAATGGAATGGTCTTAAGTATGGATACTATGAGCATCTATTGTACCACATTGCCATTAACCTATGAAATTCCATTCCCCACTCTTTTCAACGTATTTATTTATTTGTAAAATTAATTGGCTGCACATCTTATCTTATATATATAAAGTTGACTTGGAGTGAAATATTATTAGTATAAAGTATAACTCTTGATTTGTTACTGAAGGGTTTTTTTGCTATGGATGAGAGTATACAAGCTTACACTTAATTTATATAAAACAAGCTACTCCAGACAGAAGCTGACATTTGATCTTGCAAATACTACCTTTTTGCTTTTCTTCCAACTGAGTTCAATATACCTTATTCCCAGGAAAGTGTCGATTGTAGCCAAATTCTTGTGAATTCATATGGCAATATTACTTTCCACATAAAGCTAAAATTAATCTGTTCAGAAATATAATAATTATTGCTCAGGAAAAAAGTATCTTACTTGTTTTTTTAAAGTTGTAATGGCTTCTGCATGCTGCTTCTTTAATGCTTCTTTCTCATGCTGAGCAGCTTCCTATTTGTTGACAATAATTTAAATTCTAATATATGAAGCTGACCTTTAAGCACATTTTTTTAAAAGTCTCATCAATTACGACATTTATTTATTTAGAGAATTTATATGGCTGCCCACTCACTTTCAGTGATTCTAGGCCAAGGCCACATACAAAATATAAAAATCCATTATAAAAATAGTAAACACATTAACCTCTCACCCTATCATTATCACCATACCACTAGTACATTAATATTTAATTTTCATACAATTTAACCTTAGTTCATAATGATGATTTTTTTAAACGATAATAAATAACGCTTAAGTAAGCCATACAAGGTAAAAATAACAATTACTTTCTAATCAAGGTGCAAAAGGACAGGTTTATTAGTGTGACAAAACAGGCATATATTTTCTATATATTAGTATGAAAGAGAAGCAACAATAGGATAATCTTCCAATAAGTATGAAACACTTTATATTTTTTCCTTTCAGTTCCAAGATATAATTTGTTTCGCAAAGTAATTAAATTATGCAAAGCAGTAGCAATCTTGAGTCTTGGACTATATTCAGAATTTTCTGGATTAAATGAAAATAAAAAAAGGCATTGGAATATAGCTTCTTCAGATTTAGTTTTGCCAGATTCTAAACACATGTAATAGTTTTAGGATTCAGTTGATTATTATATCCACTAAATTTAACACTAAGTATTTAGTGGAAGTATATTAAAAGGTTCAGATATCAGTTTTTCCTTATTCTTAAATTTCAATGATAAGATCAAAAATTATGACAAAGTCACCAACCTTCTGCCATACGAGGTCCTGTTTTTCAGCAACATGTCTGCTAATTTGTTTCTCATAAAGATTTTCTGAATCCTAATTTCAAAATTAAAACAAAATCATTGTTGCAATATACGATAAGCTTTATTATTAAAATATTTTCAAAGGATTAATAACCTGACTGAAATCGATTTAGCACTGAAAATTATTTCTTTATGTCAATGCATTTTCTTACTCTATCATCCTAAAAATCTTAAAAGTTATATTTATGCAAATGAGAATACATTTAAGACCATGGTGGATTTTTTTTGATTAAAACAGTCTACGGCTGGGTTTGACATCTTCCCCCCAACATAACATCTGCATATGGAAACCTGTTCACCTAATCTTTCTAGGAAATGGAATGGAGGGAGATTACTAGTCTATGAAGTTCTTTTTCCAACCTGCATGCATTTTCACAGTATTTCTTTATTCAGGACAACCTTAGGAGGACAAAAGGGATAATACATATGAAATTTATACATCAAGCCCTTTCCACAGCAAGACAAAAGGTATAATTCATATGAGATTTATATATTCAGCCTCTTCCATAGTCTGAAAGAGTTTTCATGGTTTTGCTGCTATCTTCAGTGGTGGAAGGACAGTTTTATTTTTAATTCACTGTAGATGGCCAATTTTTTAAAGCTCATTTGAAATAACATCCTTGCAAAAGTTAACCCTCACTATTACAAATAAGTGATCTTTTTAAAGAAAAGTTCGTTTTCAGTATCTATTCATCTTCAGGCTGCCCATCTGCTATGCCCACAGATGAACTCTTAAACAAGGCTGCTTCTCATGGATCTGATAAATCTACCCACGAATCCTGAAATGTTCACATTTTTTATCAGCTGCCAAGAATTCCCACCAGTGCTTCAGTAAGAACTCAGGAAGCTGGCCTGGCATTGTCTCTTTTAAAAAGTATTTTTTAAATATTTTATTTAAAGAAAGATTAAAAACAAACAAAAACTAATATAAGAGACTTTCCCAGATCTAGGTTTTATGTGCTATAACAAAAATGAAGGAATCTGCATTGTGACTACTAGTCATGTTCTGTCTGACAGGTTACAAATCCTGCTGTGTTTCCCTCAAATATCTGAAAGACCCAAAGCGCCTCTGTGAGGTCCGTGTGCTAGATACACACACGAAACTTACAGTGGTGCTTTGGGACATTGTAAATATTTGGGAACTGCAGGAATAGTCTGATAATGTGCATGTATGTCAGTCTTCTGATGAACAGAAGATGGAAGGTAGAAAAACTTTGTCAATTTTTCCCACAATCCTTTTGAACTGTTGAATTATCAAACCAACATTTCATTTAAAGGACTTGAAACTCAAGCCTGGATGAGAGGTGGAATGTAGCCAAAGATCAACTTGAAATAATTTATAACTTCTAATGCCTGATGCATATTTAAATTCTAGAAAAAAATTAGTTTAGTTTAAACTATAGAGAAAGCAAATAAAGCAAAACAAAAAAGTGGTGCAGTGGTTTCAATTACATTGCATCTCAGCCAGTGGTGGGTTGCCCCCGGTTTGGACCGGTTCTATAGAACTGGTAGTAAAACCGGTGGGAGGCTCCGCCCAGCAACCCCCGACAGGAAGCTTCTGTGCATGCGCACATGGCCCCGTTGTGAACCTGTAGTAAAGGTAAGTAGAACCCACCCCTGATCACAGCGAGTAATAAACATCATTTAATCTTAGCCAAACTTCAACACTGTTAATTCACAAAAATACAAAATGTCCAAAGCGCCTTCCAAGCTGGCCTACAGATTCTAGAAATTCCACAAAATTTCTTGCATGGTGTTGTCCTTATCTGCAGGTGTTTCAACCTTTGTCTGTAACTTACACTAAATATTTTTTTCTGGAATTTAAATATGCATGAGGTATTAGAAGCTATACATTATTTTAAGTTGATCTTTTCCACGGCACCATAAATCTGTACAGTAAAATTAAATTTATATCATTAAACTGCTAATAATCAGATATTTGAATAGAAATTGACAAGCATTAATTTTTTTTACAATTATGTATATATTTGGATTAAACTTGTTAAGTAAAAAAAATCGGAAACTTGGAGCTTTAAAATAGCAAATGAAAATGAAATAAATATTGTCCTATTTGAGGGGAAAAATTCAGTAATTACATAAAAGATATCTCAAAAAGTTATTTTTTTTAAAAAAAAAACCCCTAATCTTGAAGTAAAAGTGAAAGGCTTCTTTAAAATCACCAGTATTGTTTGTTTGCCTGCTTGCTTGTTTTTATTATAAATACAACACTTGGAATTTCTTTTGCCTTGAAACAAACAGTTCTGCTGCTCTTTAACCGGAAAACTTTCTTGTGTTTAGGAGAAAAATGTATATCATTTTAAGAAGATAACAAGCAATATAAAACCTTTACAAGTGTTGCTGTTTTATTAGCTGCCTTAGGACTACAAGAATTTAAGTGTTTTCTACAAAAACACCACCATAACAATAAAAGAGGAGTCATTTGATGGTTTATTTACTCTCTATAACCTTTAGAAAGTGTCAAGCCTTTTGTAAAATGCTTGCTTCAGGCTGTAGTTTTACAAGAAAGGCAGTGTATTGTCCAAACCCCCCTGATTGTTTGACCCTGAACAGATTTAGGAATACCGTACAGCTGGCTCATATCCAAGCAGCCCAAACTAGGTACTTTTACTATCTTTTTCAAAATCATAATCCACCTCCTACAAAATTGCCACATCTATTTCTTTTTGTTACCCAACCAAACAGTTTCCAGACTTATAGATTCATAGTCTGCTTAGGGTACCCTACATAAAGTAGTTCCTCAAGTAATACTTGTCCAAATTTAGTGAAAATTTCAAAGTTTAACATCCACTATGGTATATCTTAAAAGAAGAAAAACAGGGTCCTTCATGGATCTGTTTATACCAACAGGATAAAAAAGAAGCAAAATATTAAACAACCGATGTGGTCAGTGACTAACACAGTTAGTGAATCTGATTTTCTACATGTTACTTATTTTTGATGTTTTATTGGCATCATTGAGGCAAATAATTTAATAAGTGTTTTTGCTCTGTGAAATGCTCCATGAAAAGGGTAGCGGGATCACTATAATAAAGGGGGGGGGGAATAACTGGGTTAGCACATTATTTTTGTGTATTTTTACAGTACCATAAGCAGTAAATCCTCAAGTGGTAATACCGTATATACTTGCGTATAAGCCGAGTTTTTCAGCCCGTTTTTCAGCCTGAAAAACGCCCCCTTGGCTTATATGCGGGTCCCGGAAAAAATGACTTTTTCCCTGCAACCGTTTTGGCTCCCGTGGTTGCAGGGACACTTGCTAAAGCCAAAATGGGGTGTGGGGGTGCGGCGCCCCTCCCCTGCGCCCCTTTTTGGCTTTAGGGGTTGCAGGGAGGCAGCTTCTCCCGCGGCTGGCTGGCGAGGGAGGAGGGAGAACGCTCTGCATACCCTCCTCCAGCCCATCCCTGGTGGAGCTGGGCTGGGTAGGGCTGGCACTGCGTGTCACGGGGCTCCTTCCCAGCTGAGCTTCTTCTTTCGGTGGCTCACCACGCCAGTGCGCTTCCACGCTCCAAAAAGCTGGAAGCGTCAATGTGGAATTGCTCGCTCGCTCGGCGCCGGCTCGCTCTTGCAGCCCCAGGAGAAGTTTGAGCGAGCAAGTGAGCAGCAAGACATCCCACATTGGCGCCTGCAGCTTTTTCGAACTTCTCCCGCGGCTGCGAGAGCAAGCCGGCGCCGAGCAAGTGAGCGAGCAATCCCACATTGATGCTTCCAGCTTTTTGGAGCTTCTCCCAGCTGTGAGAAGCTCCAAAAACTTGCAAGCGCCAATGTGGGATTGCTCGCTCGCTCGCTTTTTGGAGCTTCTCCCACGGCTGCGAGAGCGAGCCTGCGCTGAGCGAGTGAGCGAGCAGCCAGCTATCCCACAGCGATGCTTGCAGCTTCTCCCGCGGCTGCTGTTTTTTTGGGGGGGAATTTACTTTCTGGACAATTATCTTCTTTACGGGTTCCCTGAACCTTCCTCAATTACCGGTAGGTCAGCAGTAAACAATGCTTCCATTTCACACAATTAATGCAAAACAGTCATCAACGCATCTGCAACATACCTTCAAGAAATATGGCATTAGTAATGCTATGGATGGCAATTAAGACAATGCTTTGTATGAGAACGACAGCAATGATGGTGATGACTGCGAACTCAGTGATGACGACAATGTCTATGCTGATAACCTCACACCAACAGAAGCTGAAGCTCTGTTTGGAGATACAGATGAGGAGGAATCCAGTTTTGAAGGATTTTAACTCTTGTGTTTTAGCTTGGTTGCTGATTGAGCTAAGGTTTTAAAGGTTGTACTTTTAAAGTTATTGTTGATACCATATTGTTTTTGTTGACCCTCTTTTCCACTTACAGAGCTAGTTTACTGTTTTTCTTTGAAATAAATATTCAAAAACATTTAACCTACTGATGCCTCAATTAATGTAATTTTATTGGTATCTATTTTTATTTTGAAATTTACCAGTAGCTGCTGCATTTCCCACCCCCGGCTTATACATGAGTCACCAAGTTTTCCCAGTTTTGGGGGGTAAAATTGGGGGGGTCGCCTTATATGCGGGTCAGCTTATACACGAGTATATACAGTATTTCTGGTAATATTTTACTAGGGGCCTACCAGTCTTTTTGTCCTGATTTTTTAAAAGATTATTTTAATTACAGCAAGAATGGCAAGACAACATGTCACAATGCAAAGCATGAACCCTCGTGCACAATGTGTATTTCCAACAATATTTTTCAGTCCCACATAAACTGAAGCTTAGAAAATGAATGGATGAGCATCTGCAAATCAGTTCACTTATCTACCCGGACAGTTGCCATTTAGAGTACATTGTCTCTCTGACGTTGTAAACTGAGCCTGCTAACTTTTTGAGCATTATCTTGGTGTCATTAACTTTAAGCATATCATACACTTCTAGGAAAGTGTAATAAACATTACTATAATTTACAAATGAAGGTAAATATACATGTCCTAGGATAATGTTGCAAGATCCAATCTGGGTCGGTCACCAGGATCAGTGGTTTAGACTTCTGTGCTTTCAGACTGGTGCTGGAGCCCATTCTCAGGGAACTTCTCTCTATCAGAATGGATGCTTTGGGCTATTCTATATATAGTACTTCTGTGGTGCCTGATTGTCTGCTTTACTGGTTGATTGAGATGTTGATGGCCAGCTATTAAGTTATCAACTGTTGTTTCCTTGTGCTACCAAGTCTTTGGCTCCTAAGTACTTGATAAGCTGGTGGCAAATCAGCACTCCTGTTGACTGACAAGGGGCCCATTTCCCAGACTTCAATCATTTTCCTGGCTATCTTTGTACCTGCTTGGCCAACAATCTTAGTAGCTGCAAAATTGAATGTGTCCTTGTTCATTGCAATGTAAAGCTACCAATGATAGCTTTACATACAGATTCCTCATCTGACCACTCACTTGTGTTCTTGCAGTCTGGTGATTAGATTCATATTCACCATTTAAATATTGTCTTTTTGTGGATTTGATTTTCTATAAGATTATTACAGTACACAATGGTTCTATAATTGGGAAACTGATCTTCAGAAATGTTTTGTGTCCGTGGAGGCCTGATAATTAAAATAATCAGTTGGAATGTAAATGGACTTCAATCAAAAAGAAAAAAAGGTCAAATTGTCAACAAGTTCAAAAAATTACAAACACAATATTTCTATGCAAGAAACATATATTCTGCCCTCTTTTTAAGGCCTAGGAGTTGGATTGGATATTGGATATCAATTTGCAACTGGGAATAATTATTAGGCTTGCGGGAGCCTTGCTGGACGCTTTTGCGGTACCTCCGGCAACAATGGAAGGCAAAGACACTGGGGTGAGGGAATGAGGCAATCCCAGCTGCCTGGATCATTGGAGTAAGCGTCCATTTATGCAACCGTCTAGCAAGTGTACATCGGGGAAAGTCTCGTCTGCTCACCTGGCATGGTTAAAATCTGAAATCTGACTAACATTCCAATCAGCCTTTTTTTTACTTACACACACACACACACACACACACACCTGTACATAGGGATGTAAATGGGCACTGCAGAAACAAAATATAGTCCTATGAAAAGTGCCTAAGAAAGTGTCCTCTAATGAAGTGTCCTCTTTATAAACTGTCCCCTATAAAGGAAAAACCTTAAACATGTCCCCCATAACAATATGTCTGCAGCAGATCCCCTATAATAGTGTGTCATTCCTTGATGTTCTCAGCTACAGTGCTCTCATGACAATAAAGGACACATTGCTGACAGTTCTTTCTTGCAGAAAAATACTACGGTACCTCCTCACGCTACATACAAGGATGTCAAACCAGAAAAGACTAGCATATAAAATTTCTTTTTCACTGGAAGTAGTAAAATATGCTGAGGAACTTGGAAACAAAGCAGTGGAGAAACATTTTGGACCACCTTCAATTGAAAAAAATGGTAAGAGAGTGGAGGAAACAGGTGGATCAGCTGCAAAAAGTAAAAGATAAAAGTAAACACAATTTTCTTGGGCTTGCTGCAATGTGGCCACAGTTAGAGATGGACTTGAAAGAATGGATTACACATCACCGGAGTAATGGCTTCGCAGTTTCTACAAAAATGGTAATAGATGAAGCCAAACAATTGCCATAGAGAAAAGCATTCAGGATTTTATCAGATTATCATCGTGGTGCTACAGATTGATGAGGCGATATGGCCTTGCTATGCGCACCAAAACTAGAATTGTGCAAAAAATGCCAAAAGAATACGAATCTAAGATTCTGTCTTTTCATACACTTGTAATAGATGCTAGGAAGAAAAATAATTTTGAAATTGGCCAGATTGGGAATATGAATGAAGTCCCGCTAACCTTTGATGTACCATCTAATAAGACTGTTGATCTGAAAGGTGCCAAAACCATAACCGTGAAAATCTCAGGACATACAAAAACACATTATATGGTTGTGTTGTCCTGCTGTGCAGACAGCACCAAATTGCCACCAATGTTAATTTTCAAAAGGAAAACCTTTCCAAAAGAAGTGATTCCATGAGGAGTAGTTGTGCATGTTCATGAGAAAGGATGAATGGACGAAAATGGAATGAGAGTATGGGTTGAAAAAGTGTGGTCCAAATGTCCTGGAGGGCTTCTGAAAAAACCTGCTTTATTAGTGCTCAACCAGTTTGGAGCAGATATTAGCGAAACCACAAAAAAGAGATTTAAAGAAGTGAACACTCCTATAGCTGTAATTCCTGGGGGTCTTACCAGCCACTTGCAACCTCTTGACATTTCCATCAACAAACCATTTAAAGTTTATATGCAAGAACAGTGGAACAAATGGATGGCTGCTGGTAATCATGATCTGATACCTACTGGACGAATGAAGAGGCCCACTATCACTCAAGTTTGTGAATGGGTTAAAATATCATGGCACTCAGTGAAGGACGAAATTGTTGCATGGTCATTCAAAAAATGTGGCATTAGCAATGCATAGATGGAACTGAAGATAGTATCATAAATAAAGATAACAAAGAAAGTGATATCAGTGATTGTGAGCAACTGAGCTTCCTAAATTCTGATACTAGCAATGATCAGTCCTTAGGGTTTTCAGAAAATTAGAAGAGTGCTTGAACCTTAAAGTCTCTCCTCATTTATTACTAATAGTGATAATGGTTCTTATTACTGCTGTTGACTTTACATGATTGAATTATTATTCTGTTATATTTTATTAAATCTATTGCTACACCATTTGGTTCAGAATATTTTTTCTTGTTTTCCTCCTCCAAACCTAGGTGCGTCTTATAGTCAGGTGCATCTTATAGTCCAAAAAATATGGTAATTCCAGATTTCTACTAGTTTCTTTCTTGAGACAGATTCTGTAAGTTATTCAGTGGCTCCACAAGGATATTAGCATTTTTTCAAGGCAAGCAGATACGTCAACAGTTTTTCTCATCTATGAAAATTAACATGTTGAAGTCAAGGCGACTGATGAACAATAGCAAGTAAATTGAGATTGGTTTCAACTCAAGACATTAAACCAAAAAATAGTTTAATGAAAAACTGCCAGTTAAGAAGCCAGAATGATAGTAAAAAAAATTGTTATCCTTTTTTTAATATAGTAATTTTATTAAGGATTATAATTTACAAGAGCCTTGGATAGTACAGTGGTCTAAAGCCCTGTTATTAACATCAGCTGCCTGCAATTATTGCAGGTTCGAATCTCACCAAGGCTCAAGGTTGACTCAGCCTTCCATCCTTTCTAAGGTAGGTAAATTGAGGACCCAGTTTGTGGGGGCAATAAGCTGACTTTGTATAAAATATACAAAAGTATGAAGGCTATTGCTTAGCGCATTGTAAGCCGCCCTGAGTCTCTGGAGAAGGGCGGCATATAAATCAAATTAAAAAAAAAAAAAAGAATAAAAACTAACTGAAAATACAAGGTACAAAAAGAAAAAGAGAAAAAGAGAAAGAGAAAATAAGGAGAAAATAAGAATATAGTAAAGAAAAAGAAACATATAAAGAGAAACTACTTCTCCCTTTATCATAAGTATATACAATTTTAGTAACTTATCACCTCTAAAATAAAAGAAATCCTCTTTCCTTGTCATATCCCATCTCTCATCTCTCATCTCTAAACAATTCCATAAGACCTCATCATTTATGTCCTGAGGTCTGCAAAAGTCCCTTAATGATTATCAGAGATAACAAAATATCTATTTTAACACTGTTCAAATAAAATAACTTTATATTACTTCCTTTTACTTTTAACAATCTTGATCTTTAGTCCTTTCTAATAATGTTCTAGATTTTTTTTTTCTTTATCGCTTCTCACAAAATTCTTCAAACCTTTAATAAACACTCTGGTAAATCCAATATAATATTTTGAAAAAGCACCTTTGGGACAACCATGACCTGGATGACTGAGAATCTTCATGGACAATTAAGTTCTTAACTTTTGTTTAAAATTTCTTTCACTAAGGTTTGAAGGAAACTCATCTGGAAATATAAAACATGTTGACCCAAAGGTTCCTAAAAAATCAATTAATGAACAATTTTTTGAAAATAATTAGAAAAGAAATATGTAAATTTAAAAACGCTGAAAATGGTTCGAGCAAAATAGCTATTTTCTCATCTCCCAGAGCCCTAAAGACCATGTCTTGCAGTTTCTTCATGGAGAGCAACTGTCTGGAGCACTTGTGAGTGATCTCAAGTTCTTCTCCTTATTCAGAGAAGTTACAAAATATTTCAATGCCTTTTCTGTGTTCTTTATATTCAGGAATTGTAAACAGCTACTGCAATAGGAATTTTTAAATTGTTATAAGTGCCACATGAAAGCTAGTTATATTATCTAATACAGTATTTAAATGAATAAATTTACATTTAACAGCATACCTTATATTGTTCATTTATTATTGACTCATTACAGATGTTTATTTCTATATATGAAAAAGCTGTAGTGTAGTAGCATCCTGACTACAGAATGGGACAACTTGCCACAATCAACTCACTGTGGCCAACTTGTCATGGGACAGCTCACCACAGGACAATTTAACAATTCAATTATTTAAAATAAATATTTTTTTAAAAAAATTTTGTCATTCACATTTCATTCTGTCCCTCCTTTCACATCCTTTCTTTAATGATTCTGTTGTACCATTTCTTTAATATTAGTGTAACTCTTGTCCTACAGTGAATTAGCCTGCAGTCAGTTGGCCATGGCAAGTTGTGCTGTGGAGAGTTGGCCATGGTGAGTTGGCTGTGGCAAATTGTCATAGACCCTCCTGATTTATAATCTAGTTCTCATGTGACACTTGCAACAACTTTAGCTCAAAACTCCTATTGTAGTACTATATACCATGTCTGAATATGAAGAACAGAAGAGAATTGGAAACACTTTTCTGCCAGTGACTACTCTGTTTGGTTTGGGTTTCCAATAGTTTGAGATGGTTAGGAATGGAGTTATTTTAACTCATTTTAATAGATCTTATTGGCTATTTCATTTTGTTGATTTTACTGCATTAACATTTGATAATAATTCAAAAACTAAACATAAATAATAAATGCACCTACCCTTCTCATACGCAACTCTTCTATGGCCTCCAGAAATGTTGTTTTGAAATCTAGTAACTGAATAGAAAGCAATGCTTCTGAGGAGTTTTGTAAGGAATACGCTGCTATTTCTTTATCTAAATCTTCATCCATTTAACCTATGGAATCTAAAAAGACGTTTTTAATTACTAAATGTAATATTGATATTATTAGGGCCAATGTTTGACCAGTTTTAGAAGGTACCTTACCACCTATTAAAAATTGTACAATAGCCATAGTACGTAGGTATCAATAAGCAACACAAGACTGTAAATATAAAATTACATAAATCAAAGAAGATGATTTTAAATCATCGGTACGTTTATATGTAAGGAAGTCTTAAAATTGAAATATTTTAAGAATTTCCTGATAATCCTGATAGTCTTGTGTGAGATACTTCACTTCAGTAAATCACTTCTTCCACTTTAATTTTTCTACTCATTAACATAGTGAATGAAGCTTTTATTGAAGTTTGATGAATATAGAGCTTGGATAGATACAAACAGAAGTCTTATCTGTAGTGTTTCCTAATCAGTTGATCTCCTCCCTATGGAAGTCACCCTGTTTGTCTATGGTGGCATTATATCACATTGAATTATTTTTTGTTTGTTTGTGGAAGACTTTTAGGTTATGGTATTGAATGCTAGAGCAGTACTATAGAAATAGATTTTTTAAAAAATAATGTATCTGCTGATCAGTATTAATCTGGTTTTTCCTTTAGCTCTGCGTTTTTTCTACAGTGTAGTCGAAATTATTATTGCATTTATTCTAGTGCAATAATACACACATCATGCTCAACCATAGTTTCTTTAGTTATGATATACTGACTAAAGTACAATTGATGGGCTCACACAATATTCTAAACTATATTTTATTAACTGCAGGAACTGCATTCACACAATGCATTAAGCCAAACACAAACAAGTCAAATTATAGCTCAGTGTGATGCGCAAATGTAACCACTATTAGCTGCCTTAGATATTTGAGTGAAAACTGGGCAAATATTTTTAAAGTAAATTAATTGCTTAGGAAACAAAATTTAACATAAAAAGTAACTATATTTTAGATTAAATAACCTAACTTTATCTAGAGATCAAATATTTATTCTGAAAATCAAACAATCATTTACCTTTCCCTGAGCTGTTGTATACCTGATTTATAAAGATATTTCAAAAATGTAATCTCAATATTGTGCAATAGTTAAAATATAGTTAAAATTTAGTGTTACAAATTGTTACGTACGAATATACGGAGCACCCATTTGCATGCCTGCAGCTGATTGGCTAATCTAGCGGCAGGAAAAATAAACTGGTCAGTGGCCAGCAAGACTGCCGGGGCTCTATAAAAAGAGAGCTCCGGCAGCCTGCCTTCACTCTTGCTCCTGATCATGGCTGGAAATAAAGTGCTGAAATGGACTATGGCGTCCTGCCTCTTCTATTTGCGCCCCCTATCTAACACAAATTAAGCAGCAATTCACAATATTGTTACCTGATTTTAATCAAATATTATGACCAATTTGTTTGTACTTATGTAGAAAAAATTTATAGCATTTAGTAAGTTATCCAATAATAGAAATACCACTGGTCAGATGCATTATAAACTTTCCAAAGGAATGAAATAATGCCTTCTGACAGCAAAACAGTTAAAAGAGAGTCACCTCAAAGTAAAATGAGTGACAAACAAGTCTAATAAATAAATAAAAGCTAAAATTGATTGGTGTGAAATATGCCATATTCAGTGTCCTTTGATCATATTAAATAAATGATTTGATTATGTTTGCACTAAAGAATGCTTTTCTGTACGTTATTTGAATTACTGGCACATTATGTTGTATGAAAATATAGCAAAAAGGGCAGTTATAAAAAACATTTTAATATAGCTGTAAAATATATAATTTTTAAAAGGAAAATGCCTGTTATACTGTTATACTTTTAGACAATTATTTTCTTGTTACAATTTTTCATTTTACATGAATATAGCAAAAGAAAAAAGAAAAACACAATTAAAATTGCTGCATTAAAATATCCATTGCATACCCTTTTATTACCGATTTTCAATTTAGCCAATAGTTCATGGTAGGTTTCATTTTTCAGTGAGAATGCATTATAAAAATATGTTTTACCACACCCATAAGTACTGTGTGTGTTTTCATATATTTGAACAACACTTATTAAAAATTACATATTAAATAATCTGCACTAGAAAGTAAAGCAGTAAGCCTGATAGGGGTCAAGGTAATAACACAGGATGGACAAATTATACTGTCATTTCACTTAAATTATTTAAGTTATTTAATTTGACCTGTAGATAGACTCTTGTCATCTCATCATGCCTGACTTTTAAGTGGGAGGTCTTCACTCGTGATGATCCTTTAATGGAAGCAAAGCTTTCTCCATTTAACCCATGGTATTATCAATCATGTACAGGGATAAATGAGCCAGTAAGATTTTGCCAGTATCACAAATGACACGGTGACCTGAGGCCAACATCTTTATTTGCTTCTCCAGTGATTCACTTCAGCAGATATTAACCAATTTTATAATCCATGAAAGGCAAAATTAAAGGACACCATCCATAAAACAGAATAATTCCTATCAGCAACAAAGTGATGTCTGTATTATCTTATAAATTATATAGCCATATAGTGTGGAAATGTAATGAAGTAAAGATGGTAATAATCAAATGCCTAGGGCAAACGCTAATATGCATTTAATCACACAGCATGAAACCATTTGTCACTACAGTTGAATGCATGTGTACATAAAATACATGAGTCACGTCCTTATTGTTATACTATAACAGCATCAATTTCACACTATCCTTTTTACTACTATAACAACTAGAAGGATTTGATATTATTTTAAAAACCCAAACTGTACACAATAGGTGTCAGTGCTTAAAGTTAGTTTAAAGTGCAAGTTTTCATATACTTCTATTTTTTTAAAAAAAACATGCTGTGACATTTAAGCCACTCACCAATATTTTCTAAAGCATTGTGGCATCTTGGTACAACTTGAATAAAATATTACGTGTTTAATATTTTTAATGAACATTTATTTGCTTTTCATGGATAACTGCTCATGTTTATAGATTTAAATTGCCAAAGAAAATATGTATCGATGTGCAGATTGCAATCTTATGCACAATGTTGACTTTTTAAATCCTAATATTTTCAATGTGACCAATGCAGCCTAAGGGAACGATTGCCATCTTATTTTTTAAAATGAAGATGGGAGAAATCTCTAGAGAAACTAATGACTATAGCAATAGCACTTAAACTTATATACCGCTTCCCAGTGCTTTACAGCCCTCTCTAAGCAGTTAACAGAGTCAGCATATTGCCCCCAACAATCTGGGTCTTCATTTTATGGACTTTGGAAGAATGGAACACTAGGTCAACCTTGAGCCTTGTGAGATTCAAACTGCCAAACTGCTGGCAGTCAGAAGAATTAGCCTGCAATACTGCATTTTAACCACTGCACCACCACAGCTCATGTGTTTATGTAACAAAGTAAAGCTTATATAACAATGTACAACAATGTAATATTGTTGTATATCACTAATGAAACTATTCAGTACAATATATATTATTTACTCACTTTCAAATATATTGTTTACACTATGTCAAAATTTAAATAAGCACCAATTTTACTTCAGATACCTCTGCAACTTTTTAGAAATGCTGTAAAGACCCTCCTTCTAGACAACAACCCACCATCTTCTTCAGTATAAAATGACCCACCTTTTCCTTCACTATGTTTGCTTTTAGTGGCCAAGAAAAAGATACCAAAGTGGACATTTTATAAGGAAGTTCCAAATCTACATGGAAGAATGGAACCAAGCTACTCATGTGCCTTTCCTTCAAAAATTAAACAGGAACAAAATGATTGATCAAAGTAGAAGTGGAAAATGTGGCCTTTTCCGCATGGGTGATTTAAATAACTGTTTTTAATTTTTGTGTATATTTTGAAGCATTGTTGTTATGCTACATCAGAGTTCCCCAACCTTTCTGGCTTTGTGGACTGGGGGGTGGGGGAGGGATGGTTTCCTGTAAGCAGTGGACAACAAGTGCACCTGCTGCTCACGCAAATGGAGCTGTGCAAGTGCACGTTTGCCCGCTACTACCGTGACCCAGTTCCCAACGGACTGCAGCCAGTGATGGGATTCAAAAATTTTTACTACCGGTTCTGTGGGCGTGGCTTGGTGGGCGTGACAGGGAAAGGATACTGTAAAATCTCCATTCCCACCCCACTCCAGGGGAAGGTTCCTACAAAATCCCCATTTCCTCCTGATTAGCTGGGACTCAGGAGGCAGAGAATAGATGGGGGAAGGGCCAAATATCAGAGGTGATATTTACCGGTTCTCCGAACTACTAAAAATTTCTGTTACCGATTTGCCAGAACTGGTCAGAACTTGGTCATACCACCTCTGGCTGCAACCCAGTACTGGGTTGCGGCCCGGGGGGTGGGAACCCCTGCTCTACATTATATAATTTTAAAGGCATTTTAAATGGTTCTTCTGTGCTGTCTTGAATCATTGGCAGATTAGACTACCCTTGATAATTGAATTATAGTAATAGTAATAATATAAAAAATTGCCTGCCTCATGATCCCAAAGAAACACTGCAAAATTATTTTCACAGCATTTCTCCAGAGTTGTAGTTAATCAAAAGTTTGCACTGGTTATCCACAAAAGTGTGTACACTTATCTCAAAATCATAGCGGAACAAACTGTGCAGAAAACATACTTATACTCACTTTCATCCATCTTAAAACTAGTTTTCATCTAATTTTAGTCATATATTTTGAAACGAGACAGGAGAAACCTAAAATGATAGTAAAATAAAAATATAGATTTTCTTTTTTTACTATGCCGCTATAATTAATATTTGTGCAATCTCATACAATGCCTTGTAATGATTGTATTCTACAAACAATGCCATTCTACATTTTTCGCTGTAGTCTATAACATGGTTGAATTAAAATAATATTCAATTGAATCAAACACTGATTTTTCAATAAACTTTCTTCAGTGGAATCAGTGAAGTACTACATTCCTTCTCCTTTAAAAATATTTAATCATCTTTTTCTTTCTCTTATCACAGGGGTTAAGAATCTTTGGTTCTCCAGATGATGCTAAATTACAAATTTCATTAGTCCCAACATAATTCATGATCAGGGGTGATAGGTATTGGAGTCCAGTAGCATAAGCAGTGCCATAACGTTCCTATTTGTTTTCTACCTTACTATTGCCTAGAAAATTATTTGAAAAGTATACAATCTGTTTTGGAAGTAATTCGGTAGAAAAATATCATACATATACAAGATTATTACAAGATTATTTATTTGTAGAACATGCATGTAGAATAATCGCTGTGTTTAATTTCCTCCTTGTTTAAAGATCAAAGAATATTTGTGAGGCATATGCTATATACCCTTTGAATATATTCTAGGTACTAGGTTTTTGAAAAGGAAACCAGCCAAATTTATTCTTAAACATTTTTAAATTTCAAATACACAGTTCATTAAATTAAATATCATTTCAGAGTGTGTTAAGACATAAAGGGCAGCACTCATTACTTACTGCTGTTAAATGTTTAAAATTCACATGCTGACAAATATCAAATAGAATTTCCAATACATTTCATGGCAGTTTTCATGCTTTTTAAAATACTGCCCACTGAGCATCTTCAGCAAAGTCATATCAAAATTATGGATCAGGATAATAATTTAAACTGGAAATTCACACTAGAACTAATTTAGCTTCTAATGAATTTAAATGTTAAAGCTATGTCAATTTTTAAAAAAATATCAGATGCTATTTATATAATGACTAAGTTAGCTATCAAGGGAATCATTAACAATGGTTTTGCATAGGTCTGTACTGGAGTGTGAACAAAAAAAAAAACCCCAATGCAGTATATCTGTAGAATAATAAAATTGTATAAAAAATAAAAAAGATCTACAATACAATAATAATATCATGGTTATAATGATAACAACACAGTAAAATTTATACAACTGGCAATTATTAAAATTATTTTGCCATTTTAGGGATAATTTTATGAGTTCCCCAAAATTATCTTTCCCTGATTTTGCCTGGGGTAACTGTAATTATATGTAGTTCTTGCCTTAGTTAAGAGTTAATTACAATTATATGCCAAATGCCATTAAAAGAAATGGGAAAGAAAATAAATTATATGAAATGTGTAAGACAACAGGACAAGATGGGCAGGCTATTTCTGAAATACCAGTGTAATTCATTGTTATGCATTCCATGTAGAAAAGGCTTTTAAGGCACTGCTGCAGTATTTTTAACTAGTAGAGTAAAAAAATACATTTCCTAGAAAATAGGTAAAAGCCACCAGACCAATGTAGAAACAATTAAACTTTTAATTTTGAGGTAAGGATATTGGTATTGCAATATTTATTCTGAAAAATACATCAAATTTTGCAAATGTTTCTTTAAAATACTATGGGTTTCACCTTGTTGCTGCTTCACTGGCATAGTTTTGCACAATATTACTTGGCTTTTCTCTTCCTCGACTAGCTACACTTTGACCCCCACAATTAAGCACTAGAGCTGAGCAAAGTGTTTGAAAAAAGTACTTTATACAATATGTTTTTGCAATAAAACTCTTCCCTTCGAAGTGCTCACGTGGTTTCTTTGAAAACTCCCTGTCTATCTCCAGCTTCTTCAGTCCCAGCAGGTGTCTGTGCCTGCAAAACGATGTGCCAAACTGCTTTCAGAGTAACTTTTATGCTCTGAACAGAGATGACTCACAATGATGAGATGACTAGCAAAACACAATTGTACATAATCTATCATATAAAGTGTATACTAGGAATAAGTTAATACTATTCATAAGAACATTTTCACAAGAAATGGCATATAATTATTAAAAAGGTAAAAAATAGTAAAGGTTCCAATTTAGCTAGAAAAATGTACTCTGTTCCTTCCTATGTTATAACCAAATCTAAAAATTGTATTATTCTTTATACCAATCAATTAATTCAATTAAAAGAGAATAAAACATATTTCAAAACTCATTCAGCTGTACAAAATATAAGCTTCACTGAAAATAAAATAAAATTAGGAATCTATCTGTATAATAAAGATAATAAAGGCCATGAGAAGTTTTCCTTGTGTAGTAATTATGCACTAAATTCAGTAATATATGGAATTCCATATAACACAGATATATCTGAAATGTTTGCTATTTGTTATACAAGGAAATCTACCCTGATTGTTCTTTAGAAGGACAGATACTGAAGCTGAAACTCAAATACTTTGGCCACCAAATGAGAAAAGAGGATTCATTGGAAAAGACCCTGATGCTGGGAAAGACTGAATAGAAGGGTGATGTGGTGGTTAGAAAGTGTTATCAATGCAATGGGCATGGATTTGAACAAATTCATAGAGACAGTGGAAGACAGGGGAGGAGGGGCTGGCATGTTGTGGTCCATGGGGGTCGTGAGGAGTCAAATGCGACTTAGCAACTGAACAACACATTTGTTATACAAATAGTGTACAAACACACAGCAATTTGCATGAACAAATAAACTCTTTCTCTTCTTCCTACACAATATTTCCTCAGTCACTTCTCTTGTCACATTTCACTGCAGGAAATTTCTACAATTGTAAATTATTAATAATGATGAGATTAATCAGAATTCCTATTTAACCAAATTTGGTACACAAACATAATTTCACATCACAGATCATAAAAGAATTCTGGTTGGCTTTATGTTAGTTAATACTGCAGGTATAAAAGAAATTTACTACATTTAGCTTAGAAGAGCAAAATTCAGAGTCTAGGAAGTTAGAAGTAAAGTAGGAAGAACACAGTCTCTTAACAAGTTCTTGATGGCTTCTTTAAGCAGGAGATGCTGCTGCTTTTACACGGGCCCTATTTACACATTATTAGTTAACCTCACTGCCTACTGTGTAAATCACAACCAAAGAAATTCCACATTGTAATACCATTCAGAGAGACATTTCACATGAATCATTTTTTGAAAATGTAGCTTCATACAGGTACAAACAACTTGGAAGAAACAATTTCTATTTTCTTTACTTACACCAATACAATTTTTTTTTTAAAGAAAACATTAAATTGCAGTTCTCTACCTAGAATATTAAACATTATACTGTCATCCAGTGGTCATTATAATGAACTACACAATTTCTTTGTTTTTATATGTAGTAGTATAGTACTGTTCAGGAACATCAATTATGTAAGTTAAACCCAGATATATTATAAATACAGAAAATGTCTAATTTGTTAGTGTTTAAAGTCCCATAAGACTTTTCACTACTGTAGATTTATTTATTTAGCGTATGGCTAGTCACACACAGTATTAAAACACTTCATTTTACAGGTTAAAACAATTTAAAAAATTAAAAAGAAACCCTACTGTAGAAATGTTAAACAACTACTCCTCTGAAAAAAAGGAAAGATGTGTAAGTGAAAGAGTGCTGTGTTATAAAATACAAGCAATTAAAGACATTATACTAAAATATTAGTTTTCAAACATATACATTGAAGCAATTAGCTAGTGAACAAACATTAAAAGATTGAATATGAGATTTGACCTTGACAATATGGAAACACTGTGGATTGGATCTCAAAGTTTATAAATTAGCATTTTCATTGTTTTTTAATAGGTTTCACTTAGCTTAAACAATTCTCTCTCACACACACACACACCAGTGGTGGGTTGCTCCCAGTTCGGCCCGGTTCAACTGAGCCGATAGTGGTGATGATGTGACGTCACCGAACCAGTTCTCTTTGACTGGGAGCTGGGCTCTCCTGCCCATCCCCGCTTTATTCCTACCTTTATTTCTTGTTTTTTAACCCAGCTGATAGGCGCGGCAGAGTGGATTGCCGCACCTCAGCTGGCCAGAAACCTAACGCGCTTGCGCAGAGCGCAACTTTGGCGCGTGTTTGAGCAAAGCAAGCATGCATGCGACGATCATGCGCAAAGCGCGTGCACAAAGAGAACTGGTGTTAACACCAGTTGGAACCCACCACTGACACACACAGTATGAATCTGCATTCATCATTCCTGTTCAAGGTAATTAGAGGTATGTATAGTAGAGAACAAGAGTAAGAAATGGAAAAACCAGAGAACTATAAGAAATAAGAAAGCGAGAAGGAAATACATCTAAAATTATTATGTTCCATAGTTGTACTTAACTGAATATATTGTATTGCTTCAGAAGACTAAGAAAACTAAGATCTGCCATGGTGGATATGCTAGGTATCATCAGGTGGAACCTTGGAAGCATACCTTCTGTCACAAATAAAGGTGAATATACGTGTGCAGGATAATATTGCACAATCCAATCTGGGTCGGTCACTGGGACCAGAGGTTTTTTTTCTGAGCTTTCAGACTCATACTGGAGTTCATCTTCAGGGAACTTCTCTTTTGTCATGGTATTTGCCTTATGGAACATCCTTCCCCCAGGAATATGGTTGGCAGTGACCTATCAGCCTTTAGGAAAGTGGTAAAGACCTGGCCAGAATATTGATAGAGCTAGCACAAGGTGACTGTGAATCAATGTGAGTTTTATTGGGGGCCACAATGCTGTTTATTGTTTTAAATGGTCGTTTGATTATATTATGATTTTATTTTGTTCACTGCCAGAGTTTCTTCTAGGTGATGGGCTGCTATGTAAGTTTGTTTAATAAGAATCACTGTTAAACTTTAAGGTAAGGGTGAATATCAGGCACCATGGTCAGCACAGTAAAAATTATAATACATTCAATACATGTTACTAAGAATTTATTCTAATTTAGATATCCAACAACAATGAAATATATATCTTTTTTTCTCTTTATTTTAGAAGAGTACAAAATGTAGGCAAAATACCAAGATCTACAACAATAACATTGTAAATAACATGTAAACAATCCTTAAAATAAAAATATTAATAAACAAAAGAAAGTAGAAAAAAGGGGAGATTCTACCACAAAAAACCTCTTATTATATGTATTATAGATTTTCATTGGTTTATTAAAAATACCACATAATACTATACTATAATCAGAAAGAAAATATTATTATAAAACATCATAAAATTTATACCAAAAAAGAACAATTGCTATATCCATAATTAGAAGATACCATATTTTCCAGAACTGTAGTATGCAATTAAAGTCCAATTTTGTACAAGAATATTCATCTTTTTCTAAGCAAGGAGGGATTTCTAATCTAAGCTCACAAGAGAACATTTCCTACCTGCCACCAACTAGGCAATATATGCAATGTGCTGACAGCACTCTGAGTTATCTATAGCTATTTGTATTTGCTACCACTGTCTAACAATAGTATCTGACTTCATACTTAATATGGGTGTAATCTAAATTCTCCAGATTCTTAATAGGCTGCTTGGCAAAAGGTTGATAGGTATAATTCAGTTAGAGTTATATTATATATAATTTATATAATTTATATAAGAAAAGAATGAAACAATCTACAAACAGATCTGTTCGCAGCAGCACACACCAGTCAAGGTTTATATATGGGAGGGGGGTGTCTGTGTGTGTGTGTGTATACTGTATGTATATATAAATATATATAGATTTATGCTCCAGGATTTAAATTCTACTCTTTTTGATCCATTTAGTATAGCCTAGCACATTTAAAAATTTATTTTTTTAAAAAAAGAAATTGCTTAGTGCATATTTTCCTAATGTACATGCTTATCTTATTATGACTTCATCTGTAGCCAAGTATGGAAGGCTTGATACCTATCTTGTAAGCAATAATCTGTTTGTAATTTGAGTTTTCTTATTCCTGGAAAGTAGATATACCTTGCATTTGGGGGGGGGGGGGTTCTTTCACCTTGGGAGTGTTGCTAACATGTTTTATGTCTGACTGACCAGACTCTGCAAACCCTTAAACTAGTGGGGAGGCTGAGTATTGGGTTTGTGGTCACTTAGTCAAGTGGAGAAATGAACCAGGAAACCACATTGAACCTTTCTGTAAAAGTTGAAAAAGGAGAGGCAGCTTTGGGGCTCATGAGTGGAAGCTCAGTTTCTCAACATGGGTCAGACCAAGCTCTTAGGAGCCTTAGCTGGCCCAAGAAGAAAAAAAACATTCTTCCCTAACAAATATGATGGGAATCTTTTCCTTTGGTTCATCTCTACCAGGAACTGATTCTATCTTATCCAGGAATTAGGTAATTGAAAGTGAGTGAATGACGAGAGCAGAAAGGAATATCTCATCTGGATTTGAATCATCCTCTTGCCTGGAGAAGCTCTCTTGCATTGGGAGGAGCTGCATGGCAGAGCTAAAAGAAACGCCTAGATTTGAAATCACAGATGTAGAAGGGAGGGGTGCTTTAAGAATACCATCAGTCAAAAGAATAAAATGCTCCTTGCATTCACCCTCTAATTATATTCTTGAGAGAGAAAAATACAAACAGTGAATCCACAGTTTTCCAGGGTCAGCAAGATTGATAGGCCTCAGACCTCCTGCAGGCTATAATGAACTGATATAAAACGGGGAGACAAGGTGAGAAATTAAGTTCTTGTCTGATCCCATTAGCTAGAATAGTATATTTCTCTTTCATTCACATTCACACACAGACACCCCTTAGTGCAAAATCTTGAAGGCCTAGCGTTTTTATTTCCTGCTGCCCCCTGACTGGCAGTACTCTGAATTGTGTATTCCTGAAAGTGTGAGTCAAATTTAATTCATCACTTAGCTAGGATTTCCAACCCCCGTCAGTGTTAATTTAATTAAATCAGGATAAATACATTTCTTTCACACACACCAAACTGATTCAAGCAGGACAAGATTAATTTATCAGCTGAACCCAAATGGTAACATGCCAGGTTTAAACAATGTGGAAACTTGTGCATTCTTATTTTTTTTACAAAATACGAAATGAAAAGTGGGCTGATGAAGAAAAGTTAGATGCTTCTTACACAGCATGCTGTTTCCCTGGTGATCTCTCCTGAGGTAATGGATCTTCTGAGAGGAATGGAAAGAGATTTAGACCAAGAACATGTGGGTAGAATTTTGGCGGGAAAAAGAAAAAGAATAACAATAAAGGAAGTCTTAAAATTGGGAAAACAAGAAAGGGAAAACAAGGAAGGAAAAGAAAGAGAGTGTTTATAAAAGCAGCCCAATCAACAATCTTTTCTATAGTTTTCCATTTTGATAGAATAAAAAAGCAGCATTTCCTCCTTGTGTGTCAATAGCATAGGAGAGAGCAATGGACTTAACTATGGGGGGGAGGGGTAGCCCAAACTGCTGCTTTTGGAAGATGGAATGGGGCTGCTCAATCCATGAGCAGCTTTGCACCAGGGATGGAAGCCTTCCGGAGATGCAATATAGCAGAACTTAAATGGAAAATTATATTTCAAATGCCTCATGTTTGCCTGCCATATAGTTATTTAAGAGCATGCAGTTTTAGCAAGCAAAGGACAAACATCCATTCAATTGCATTTGATAGTGTTTTATATTTAAAAATGTGTATTGATCATTCAGAGGTTTCTTTTGACTTGGGAATGCAGTAAAAGTGTGGACTGTAACTATTTCTCTGTCTTTATTGCGTCTGCCGATAGTCACCCAGCAGCCGTGTTTTGGATGACTTGGTCCCTCCTTGGAGAGATTAATATGGAAGTTCACATAAAGCGTTGCTGTGGGGAATATGCTGTGCATTTGGCAGACAAAAATTGCTTGTATTTGCTCTGTGTTGGACTTTAGCCTTATTGGAGAGTCAGTGGAGATGGTTGCAAGGTGATTTGGGAAGAGTTTGAGCCCATGGAACATAAAGAAGTGATAGGGCCCCCTCAGCTGCTAGTTCAGCCACTTGTGTGTTAGATTGAGCCTTTGCTAGCTAAATAGGTTCCTGTGGGAGAAGACATACGTGTGGATCTGGATAGTAGCTAACTCTTCCTTGAAAGAGGGAGCCCTTTGAATGATGATATGGACATCCTATCCCAATGCCTAGAGTTGTGATGGCGAACCTATGGACCATGTGCCACAGGTAGTAAGGGGAGCCATATCGATGGGCATGCATGCTCAGCTCCAGCGCACATGTGTGCGCCTGCCAGCTGATTTTCAGGACTTCTGGGCCCACCGGAAGTAAGGAAACAGAGCCTTTCTAGGAGTCTGGGGAGGGGGAAAACGGCCTTCCCCACCCTCCCAGGACCAGAAATGGCCCGTTTGCCGAATTCTGGTGGGACCGGAAGGCCCATTTTTTGCTCTCCCCAGGTTCCAGAGGCTTTCTAGGAGCCTGGGAATGATGAAAATGGGCCTTCCGGTGCCACCGGAACTCAGCAAATGGGCCATTTCTGGCCTCTGGAGGGTCTCTGGGGGAGAGGAAGCTATTTTCACCCTCCCCAGGCTCCTAGAAAGCCTCTGGAACCTGGGGAGGACGAAAAAAAGGCCTACCGGACCCACCGAGCCATTGCGTGCCAAAAGTGGGGGGGGTCGTGCATGTGCATTCACGGGACGCATAAATTAGGGGTGTGGGCACATGCGTGTGACCTCCCTGCACTCCCCCCCTTTTGGCATGTGATGGCAAAAAGGTTAGCCATCACTGATCTAGACGCTATTGGGTTACCAGATCCAACTCAATCCTAGCAAGACAGAGTGGCTGTAGGTATTTGAACCCTTCAAAGACAAGATTTTTCCATCTTTTGGATGGGGCTGAACTACTCAAAGCTGGTGTGGAATCTGGGGTCCTCCTAGATTTGTGACTCCAGCTCAAAGAACAGGTGGCAGCCTTGGTTAGGAGACCCTTTGCACACATGTTGGGTGGCACATCAGTTGTACCCATTCTTGGACTGGGTACACAGTAATTCATGCCCTTGCAACTTCTTGTTTAAACTACTGTAACACGGTCTTCATGGGAATGCCCCTGAAGAGCATTTAAAAATTTCAACTGGAGCAGAATGCGGCTACATGGGTAATAAATTGTGCCAGATATACGGCACCATTTTAGAAACTTTTAGAAACAAAAAAACAACAACAATTTTTTCCTCCTCTGCGGCAAATGCCGAGATTTTCCCAAGCTTGCTGATATCCTCACTCTGCTAAGTGGATGCATTGGGGATATAAATAAGACATTAACTTATGAACTCCAAAAAGCAGAATAATTAAGATGATTGTTTATCGTGACAAATTATTGGTGAAATTCTTCAGTTTCAGAAGACGTTTCTTGCATCCTATGCATAATTGCTTTTTAACATAAACACATAAGGTGCCTTTGAAACTGTGTTTTCGTTGATCCTTGGAGTACCAAGTCTTCTCTTATCTGATAAGAAATCAAAGTACCATTCTGAGTTATTCCCAGATATATCAAAAATGGCATATATGTTAGAACAGGAAAGGAAAATGGCTGCTTTATTTCTTCATTAAAATGTGGGAGTGAAACTAATTTTCTATTGTGGTTTTCAAATTAATGAAAATAATTCTTCATTAATATAGGATGTCTTGTCAAAATAATTTTCTAAATTAATTGTCAGTTTTAGGTTATGACTCTACATATTTATCTAGAATAAGCCCTATACAAATATTAATTAGGAAAGGCATTGGAATGCAGATAAATCTTTAGGATTTTCTTAAAGGCCTATAGTTAGATGGGTGGTGGTTTGACAGATTTCAAGTAGAAAAAGGCTTCTCTTTCATACAGGTTTTCTCACACTTTTCAAAGGCAAATAAATTAGAAGAACCTCTGCTGCAAAATTTAAACAGTTTAGGCAGAAGAACATTGACATCCATCTATTTAAGACACCAAGGCCCAAATCAATTCTCAATTTTTCAGTTTGGTTTGGAAATATACAATCTGTAAACAATATAGTATATGTGTCATACCATCCAACCATCTGACTCTTCCATCTGACTCTTAGGTTATCTACATTGCTTGATTTCCTCATTATCAAAACAAGTCAGCAACTATTCTTAGAGGGTAGAAACAGATGGAATGATTCTGTACTCACCCTGCTATTGCAAATGCAATGACTGGGCATGGTTTCCTGCTGCAGGTTTAAAGTGCTCCCCCCCACCTCCCCTTATGTTGCTTTGAGCAATCCTGTCCATTTTGGCTGGTGCACTTTTCTTCATTACAGGTTAATTCCAGAGCAGGAATTCCCCTCAACTGAGTCAACTGTTGAAATGATCTCTAATGTCTTTTAGAGCTACCTCCCTTACATCAAAGACATTCCAGAGTCCACCAATAGCTACTCTGACAACTCAGGATAAGTGAAGCATATAAACCAACAAATCTGTGCAAAGCTTTCTTACTGACGCATAAACCCAGTACCCAAAGAAGCAAAACAGGAATAGTATATAAAATAGAATACAAAAACTGTGAACCCATTACATAGAGCAAGCAGGCTGAAGATTAGCAGAGAACCCAGAAATACTAATGGGCGGTCCAAAAACACAACTTGTGTAAAATTCTAATACTCTAAGAGGGGCTTCGGACACCTTCATGCTATGTGCCATTGCACCTCTTCCTACATTGAGAGGCTCTTGTACCAGTATGCAGAAAAGATAGGGAGATAGGGTGAAAAGATGCTACCTAGGGAATGGTCAGATAAGAGACAGCACAGTTTGCAGCTGGATAATGAGCAGGACAAGAGGCTCAGCAGTGACTAATTTCTTAGGCTGTAAGGGAGATGACAGGAGAATTGTACTTTAGGCTTTCAAAATTCTGTTAATGTAGCTTTATAACAGAGTAAAATTGGCTTATCTGGATATGTTTCCTCTTTGGTCTATCTCAGGGGTGTCAAACTTGCGACCCACAGGCCGGATGCGTGACCTGCTGGCCCCGCCCTCACCCGGTTTAGCGAAGGGGGCGAAAGTTCCGATACGTCACATGATGACACTGTGATGATGCGAGTTTGACACCCCTAGTCTATCTGGTAAGACTGACAGCTCTGCTCATGGTCACTCATACCATGGTCACTTCCTGGATCAACTGCGGTAATGTGCTCTACATCTGGCTGTCCTTGAAGGGCATCTGGAAACTTCAGTTGGTACTAAATGTGGCAGTGTGGACAATTAAAGTGTGCTCCTAGAATGGCACATATTGTGACTCTGCTCCGTGAGTTCCATTGGTTGCCAGTTTGATTACACATCTAATGCAAGGTGCTGATTTTGACTTTTAAAGGCCTTCGTGGCATGGATCAGGTTTTGATAGACCACCTCTTTCTGATCATGTATGCCCATCCCATCAGTTCTGACAGGAAGGCGTATACTGCAAGTCCTATCTATTAAGGAATTATATCTGGCAGGAACCAGGAGACAGGACTTTTCTGCTTTGAAGTCCTCCCTGTGGAACATCATTCTTTGAGAGGTGAGATTGGTTGCATCCTTGGTAACATGTCAAACAGCCTTGGCAATCTCAGAAAAATTGAGAACTGGTGAGATGGCTACAGTGTAACACCAAAGATGCTTTTGAGAATCACATTTGTAAGATACGCAGTTATATCCTAGGGCTGAGAGAGAATAACTTGCCCAAACTTATAACTGGGCTTGTGGCTCAGGCAGAACTAGAACTCATGGTCTCCCAGTTTCCATCCTGGTACATTATCCAGTACACCAAACTGATTCTCCTTATAATCCACTGTATACCATCAAACTATACCTACAAGATAGAACTATATTGAGATACCTGCTGTTGGTATATTTTATTCCCTACGCACAGTCACTCAGGCACTCGTCATTTCCCGCCTGGACTACTGTAATGCTCTCTACATGGGGCTCCCCTTGAGGTGCATCCGGAGGCTCCAGTTGGTCCAGAATGCGGCCGCGCGGGGGATTATGGGAGCAATGGGACGCTCCCATGTGACACCTCCCCTGCGCGAGCTGCACTGGCTTCCTGTGGTCTTCCGGGTGCGCTTCAAGGTGTTGGTGACCACCTTTAAAGCGCTCCATGGCTTAGGGCCAGGGTACTTACGAGATCGCCTTCTGCCGCCAATAGCCTCCCACCGGCCAGTACGTTCGCACAGAGAGGGCCTCCTTAGGGTGCCGTCCGCCAGACAATGCCGGCTGGCGACCCCCAGAGGGAGAGCCTTTTCTGTAGTGGCACCCGCCCTGTGGAATGACCTACCCCCAGAGATACGCATGATACCTGACCTCCGGGCTTTCCGACGAGCCCTGAAAACACATTTATTTTATCTAGCCGGCCTGGCTTGACCCTATTGTTTTGGTTTTAAATTATAAATTGGTTTTAACTTGGTTGTTTTAAATTGTGGGCCAAAACTATTTAATTATTTTACATTGTTTTTTAATTTTGTATGCTCTATTTTATTTTGGCTGTTCACCGCCCTGAGTCCAGCTGGAGAAGGGCGGTATACAAATTAAATAAATAAATAAATAAATAAATAAATAAATTTTATGATATTTTTCTAAAAATCTGCCATTCAATGATATCCAATTCTCTGAGGGTGCCTGGACGAGTCCATGCAGTTTTCTTGATAAGTTTTTCAAAAGTGGTTTGTCATTGCCTCCTTCCTAGCGCTAAGACAAAGTGACTAGTCCAAAGTCACCCAGCTGGCTTGGTGTTCAAGGCAGAACTAGAATTCACAGTCTCCCAGTTTCTAGCCTGATGCCCTGACCATTGCAGCAAAATGGCTCTCGTTAAAAGTATTTAGAGTATTTTAAATTGCTTTATAAGTGTAATTTAAAAAATGAAAAATATCAGAAAGTATCTTGTGAATCAATAATGGATACTTAGGGAATTACAGTACTTTGCTGTAAACTGAATCCAATTAAACAATCACAACTGCTTTAAAATTTCACTAGAGGGCATTACAATTCCAATCAGCTTCTCAGTGAACATAAGTGTAAAAAAATCCATACATAGAGAAGGAAGCTGATAAGATGGGCTCATTGCTCACAATGCCTTTGTTTGCTCATAACACAGCCATCTGGAGTAAGTCAAAACAGAGCAACCTTGAATCTTGGCCCTTCTATATAAGCAAAGCCATGGGAAAACAACCTAAGGCAATAGGAAAGGACAACATCCTACAGTAACAATATCCTAGCCCAGTTCAATCTACACATAACCCAAAATATGACCCTAAAAATGTTTCAGAATAAAGGAGGGAATTGATTTATAAAGCAAGCATAATACATTTGATTCAGCTAGTCAACTAGCATAGTATAATTCAACAAAGTTGCACAAAAGACAATTGGTGTAAATGTCATTATCTTTTATGTGTACACTCGCCCTTACATCACAACTAAATTAAAACAACATTGTTGATTAAATTTTCAGTGGGTCAAAGGACAAAATGCAGATCACACATCCTCATATTTATCAGAATTAACATAAATAATTCAGTATGTGACCACTGCATTTCCAGTCTTTGGACTAATATAAATTGTACAGGAAAGAAGTTTATTGGTGGGGTCTTCAACTGGACTAGTAAATAATTCCAGAAGATTTGGCGACATCAAGAAAATGTAACAGCTTATTTCATATTTTTCATAAAACACACTCACAGGAGCAAAGCCGAGTCCAACAAGGCTGAAGTATTCCAGCAGTTTATATTTTATGCTGACCAGATTTTATTGTTCCTCAAACAGCATGATATGCTCGAATTCATCCTAAATTTAAAAGTTAAATTGCCATGGCAACACTACTAGTCAAATCAATATAAAGTGAATTAGAAATAAAATCGTAGTTTATTTCAGCTAGTAGCTAGGAAAGTTTTGCAATTGTACAAACAACCTCTTGAATGAGTGTTAAAGTTATTTGAAATTACAGTCGTATCAAATCACAGCAAAAGGCCACCTGAATTCAACTTCCGACCAGCGTGGGTTGAACGCGTTGCGCAAAGAGAGGAACAAGGACAGCAAAATCCCTGGTTTCCCAGGAGACAGTTCTGATCACGTTAAGTTAAACTTCGTTCCGCACACTGACTAGAGCTGATTTAAACGTTTAAATATGCGCTCCCTTCCGCAGCTGAGTCTTCTTTCCAACCCTCCGGAGCCTTCCCGGAATTGAAGTGGGCGGTTACAAAGGCAGCAGCCGTGAGATTCTACGATCTCAGCCCCTCTCAGTCGCCCCCGGCAGCTCTCGAAAGCGGGTTTAGGGAAGAGAAGATGCCTTCGCGGAGCGGACGAGACTTCTAACATCTGAGCATTGAACGCAACAGGTAAGGCCGCGGAAAGCGGCCGTACCCACTCGGAAAGGCCACTCGGGGGAGGGAAGCTGAACAAAAAGGAAATCACTGATCCTCTCTCACTCCCTCGTGGGATTTCCTCGAGTGACGAGATAAAGTCTCTCCATCTTTTGGGGACTTTTGCTGTGCCCGTCCGATTACTTGATCTGCTTCTAAATCATGTCGGCCAGGGCGGATGAGTAGCATGACTTAAGGCGAAAGATGTTTTCGTTTCGCTTGCCTAAGGTACTCGCTTACTTTCCTTTGTCCGGCTTGTTTGAAGTATATGCTGCCCGTCCGAATCGGGTTTCTGACCATTAAGAATTACGATTTGGCCGAAAACGAAGTTAGCTTGAGAAAGAGAGCTAAGAAGTTATTAGTGGGCGTAGCTAAGTCTTCGTTTCCTTCTCGCAGAGTTGCTCTGATACAGTCAACTCTTGGGAACCCCACCAGCCAGGCTCGAAAAAGCTTGTTGTAATTGCAGCTAGCCCAAGAGTCCTTGAGAAGCAGTGGTCCCTTCGGTTCTTAGGAAAGTGTGTTTTAGCACCATTAGCACATTGACGCCAAGGTATTATTGAAAGAGGAGAAATCAGTCAATCCATAGACAGGACGTAATTCTTGGCTATGTTTTCTGGTTTAACAGCATTCAGTAAAATGCTGATTAATTATTTACATGTATGTCCTTTCATCCCTGTAGTTCTTTATCTCTTGCTCTGTGAATGGGATTTTGTGAGCCAGGCAACTTTGCCATGCAAAATTCTATGCAAAGGAAATGTGGTAGCAGATGGGTGTACAAATGCTTGGCCTATGTCTTCAGTGGTTATATTCCTCTTTCCTTCTGATTCTTGTGTAATTTCTGGGAGCAGTCATTTATATTATGAAACCACAATGGTTGTACAGGTTAGGCTAGTTTGTGAGAGTTCTGTAACCTGTTTCCAATGCAGCGTTCATTGTACTTGACTTGTGCTAACTTGTGGCTTGTATTCTTAGAGCGAGATTAATTCTTTCTAAAGTCTGTAGTGACTAATCTATTAATCTTTTCTTGACAGGCACCAGGCTATGTCATTTTTTTACATTTTGCTATTTCAGCTGTTTATAAATTTATCTGCATTTCCTCACTGCTCAGTACCAGTCAAGGAATCAAAGGGTGCAATAGAAGAAGGTAACTTATTTATATTAATCATTGTATTAAAATTGTTCCTAATATGAAGAACAAAATCAAAGTAAAATTATGATTGCATATTGTAGCCTAATCTAAATGTTGTTGCTCAAAATGGTTCAGTCAGAGTTCAAGTGCCAATGTAATATACATGCACACACGTGTGTGTATATATAATCTCCACAAATAATGGTTTGTCATAATCAACATAAAAGAATGAAACAAAAAATTAATTGTTCTGGATTTAAACCAGTTTTTCCCCAGACAATTTCTCTTTAGCATATTTTGTTAAACATCACAATGATATGTTACAGCCAGTTATATAAATATATGATCTACCCTTCCTAGAACATTATTTTCCTGTAATGAAAGTACAATTCACCAACATCATTAGTAATCCCTTAATATAGCCAAACATTTACCAGATTTCTTCATCAGGTTTGTCTGCAGCTTGTAGAGCCCTAGCTAGTTCTGAAATTGTGAAGAAAACTGCTAGGTCCTGTCCAGCTACCACAGTCACCAGGATTTAAGGCTGATTCAAAAGCACAAATCAAACAGACCAAATTCAAGGACTAATCAGCTGTAACCTCATTACCTTTCTGAAATCAAGCCAAATTGTCCAATAGATGATAGAAATTTGCCAATCTGCTGACTATATCCCTAAACTTTTTAAAAGGTTGCCTTGACAGGCTCTAGTCTCACCAAATTTGATAGCTCTTTGGGCAAGTTCAGCTTCTTTTTAATAAATTCCTGCTCATTATCTTCTTACAATATTTTTCTAATAAGTAACTTAGATAAAGATGATGCAGTTCTAAAAGTTCTTACAGATCTATATTGATGCATGCTAATGTAACATAGATATTGGAAGAACGTGGATATATTTTGTAAAATTAGACAGGTGAGATTTGCCTCTTCCCCCTTTAAAAAAAGTAATTGCCTCAATAGTTTTGTTGGCTGGGGAATTGAGAGAAAAGTGGGTAATCCACTTATATATGTTAAAATATAACAAAAGTCAATAAAGGCAACAATGAATAAATTAATGCTGCCAAACAAAGCTTGTCCCATCTTTTGCATTTTATAGAAAAATGGAGATAGTTTTAAAAAGAGACTATTAAACAATACTGTGTTTATCAGCTCTTCTGTTTCTATTGTTTTGTTTGATCAGAAAATGATGTCTTGCATCTTTTGAAACTGCAGGTTTTTTTAAAAAGTGTTTTTATGGTATTGTATCTTATAATATTTAAGTAAAAGATACTTTAATTCACAGAGTTCGGTAATAATAAATGACAAGTTAAAAAGTGGGTTTGGCATGTAGGCTGCATCTGGCATCTTTCTCATGCTGCCATGGTTGCAGGAATGTAGAAAAAATAATGTATAATTTAAGCCACAATGACCACATGGTTTTCTGGTGTGACTTGGGAAACATCGTAGATTAAAAATATATAACATGATTAAAAATATTCATTGAATGGTATCTTGACTTTCTCAATGTAGCAGTAATAAAAGAATGAGCATACAAACAATTATATAACAAATAAAATGAGGGGGAGTTTTAAATATTCTAACAAATCCTTGGCATTCTAAGATATTAACATTATTTTAACTATATTTTAGTATTCATCCTTGCAGAGAAAGCCAATTTATTCATTGGACGACATCTTCTATACAACCGATTTGACTTTGAACTAATAACCCAAGGAGATCTTGAAAGAGAATGCTATGAAGAGCAATGCAATTTTGAGGAAGCAAGGGAAATTTTTGGAGATTCAAAAAAGACAGTAATTATTTAACTTACAAATGCTATTGAACATTTGAGATGTGAATGCCTGTTGATTGATAACAAGTCAACAGCATACTCTGCATAGGAGCAGCTGTTAACTTTTCTTATATACCCTAATAATGAAGCCTTCTAAGTTAGCCCTGGTCATATTGTTCTTCAGTGGTTTGAACTGATCCTTTGAGAGCTGTATGTAATGAAATTTCATTTTAATCTACACTGATTAATGTACATTCAGAGTGACAAAGTTATTCTAAGTTCTGTCACGCAGAGATGGAAACCATTCCATTTAGAAAGCGGCCATCAAATATATACATGAATGTCTATAAATCCAAACACATGTGAAATAGGAATACCTACTTTATTTTTCTTGGGATTAAGAAAACTGGCTATTCAAACTTTGTGTGATCATTATAGCAGTGACAAGATACCTACCATTTCATTTACCAGTCTATGTTTTACAGAGAAAAGGACTTGAAATGTGTAGTGGGTATGTGGATATATATTTTTATATTTATCTAGGAAAGTATGGATCTCAACTCATATTGCAAATGTATGACAGCACTAAGGATGTGATTTGTAAAAACCGTATGTGGATGATATGAAAAAATCCTAAAGGGTATCCAGTTAATGCCAGCGGTATTCATACATATTCCATGCAGTACTTTTTCTAAGAAAATATGTGCTTGTGGAAACAGTTTCCTTTTTCCAGCATCACATTACGGTATCCTGGATGCTGGTAAAATGTAATATCCCTGCAATAGTTTTTGAATATTCACTCAAGTATAAAGACGGAATGTAAATCAAATAAACAGAGCTTTGAGAAACAAACACCACTGTTTAGTGCAACGAATATGTCACATTCTGGGAACAAGATTCAATAATTGTCACGATCCAACTATTTCAATTTGTTTCTAAAGTGACTCAAAATAATTCATTTAAAATATAAAATCATGTGTCTCCTGTCTTCCTCTTCCCCAGTATCAAAGACAATTGAAATTTCAAATTCAAAAATGTCAATATCAGTTGAAATATTTAATGTCTAGTTTTAACATTTGAAAGCAAGTACAATTAAAAGTTGATCTGGCAAAATCTGTCTACTTTCATATATATATATATATGCCAAACTTGGTCAGGCTCATGTAGACATAATCTAAGCACATTTGTTTTTGTTTTCTTAGATGTCTTTTTGGTCTGAATATACTCTTAGAGGTCCTGGCTCAAAAACAGGTAAGACAAAAACAACATAGTGATGTATTAAAATTATTTTGACATATAGTATCTTGGTTTATTCTTCTGTCTGTAATTAATTACAGTTGTTTTTTCAGTGGATGTAGCAGACAAGAGATCTAAGCTGTAATCAGTGTATTCATCTTCAATAAGAAATTTGTTGTGGTTCTTCTGATAGACACAACAGAATAAAGGAATTGTTGATACTACTATTTCAGCAAAAATGATTACATTTATATTAGAAAAGGGTATTCACAGTATTATGACTTGGCATTTTCTCTTTTAGATGCTGTACTTTATGTATGGAAATGTGTTTTCTATCAAACTAGTAATGCATAGAAGGGCAAGGTTTTGTTAACTCAGATGTTTAATTTCCTGCCATTATCTGCTCTGTTGTGATCATGCAAGTCATATACTACATTAAGTTCTGAATTATCTGTGGACTAATGTATGGAAATTTTAAGCATTTCCAAAAATTTTAACATTGTGTTAGCAAAATGTCTGCTTCTACAATAGTTTGTAGTGTTCCCCCATCTGAATCTCCTGCCCAAATCTTTCCTAAATTACTGGTGCAAATTTGAAGAATATCAATATAAAACTTTTTTGGTTGACCCCTTCCAAGAATTTCTTAATAGGAAATACTTAAGATAGGCTACCACTGGTCAGGTTGAACTTCCTGACATGTCCTAATCTATCCAGTTGGGCAATTTTTAGATATTCTTCAAAGAACCTTCAGCTGGAGCAAAGAAGGAATTTTTTGTGTTGACTGAGCAAAGGTTAAGGTACTTTATGGGACATGACCTATTGCTGCAGGAGTCAAGGAGAGTTCTACTTACACCCCATAGAAAGGATCTTTGGATCTTCCTGCCTAAACGCCAGAAAATTGTCATACAAAATCACCAAAATTTACTAGAAATGGAAGCATAGAAGAAAAATAAGACAACCATCTCTCTCTCCCACTCTCCCTCCCTCTCTCTCTCTTCCCTCCCTCTTCCTCTCATACACACATACACACACACACACACACACACACATTAAAAGCCTGTTAAAACCAGTCACATTACCTCCATGAATAAGTTATTGGGCTTCAGCAAGTTTTGAGAGTTTCTCGTACAAAAGTCACCTCTGACTGTTACTTGTCACCTAATTCTTTAGCATTGAATTGTAGTTCAAAACATGCATAATGGATATTACTTTTATAAATCTAGGAAATAACTTAAGGAATTTGTTCCTTATATTTATTAGCATACTGGGATCACATTTTTTGGCAATACTGGATTAAAGTGTGATTTAGGGTAGATCAGGAAACACTGAGATGGTTGAATACACTTAACAGTCTTTCCTTTATGTGCAGATGGCAAAGCAGTAGAGAAGATTGATGTTATAGGACTTTTGACTGGATTGATTGCAATTGGAGTACTATTGATAATACTTGGATTGCTTATTTATTATCTGTGCCAAAGAAGATGCAAACCAAGATTACCAAGGTAAGAAAATAAATGTTATAGTTATCAATATCATTTTCAGTGTTGATATCAACATTAAACATATTATAGTATCAGCACATACTATAGTTTGTATTTATGTTTACATTTGCCAGTTATATCCTGCATAGATTTATGCTGTATGTACCTGATAACGTCTGGAGAATTGGTGAGATGACAAAGGTTTGAAGAAAAATGTAATTCCAATATTCAAAAAGGTGAAGATGATTGACCCAGGAAATTACAGCTAGGTTAACGTCTCTAATGGGCAATCTATAATAGAACAGATTATCAACAAGCCATGATGCCAAGAATTGCTACCATTATCTGAAGTCAGCATGAAATTGTCAACAAGTTAGGTTTGTCTTATTTTCTTTTATGACAAAGTGACTAATTTGGCAGATGAAAGGAATTCTGTGGTGTATATCATATTGTTAGGATACTGGGTGGTTAATATGGACTAGTTAGTAATAGGATCTGAAACATCTGCAACTATCTGAATAAGTACATCCAAAGAGTGTTCATAAATGGTTCTATAGCTTCCTGGAGAGGAAATATTGATAACCTGGTGCTGTATTGAATGGTCCAATGCTATTTCACGTCTTTATAAATGACTTGGAATATATGGAGATGGAATGCATGCATATTAAATTTGTAGGCGATACTGGATAATGGGGATTAATACCCTAGACAAAAGCACAATTCGAAACAACCTCAACAGGCTCAAAGAAAATCTGACAGGAAGATATTCAAATGTAAGGTCATGTGCTTGAATAGATAAAGCATTGGAAGAGTGACTTGGCAGATAAGATTCAAATAAAGGAGAATATTGGTAGTTCAGGGTTGAAATGAGGGGTACTTGGTACTCTCTGAGCTTGTTGTTTTCTTCCAGACATTTCATTATCCAAACTAGGAAACATCATAAGTGCTAGTAAGGAGTGGGGTTTGGTCTCAATTTATGTTCTACTGCAGTTATGACTAACCTTTTTGCCATCGCATGCCAAAAGCGGGGGGAGCGCAGTGGGGTCACACGCATGCGTGCCCACATCCATAATTCTATGCACCCTGCCCCCCCCTGCTCCCCCTGTTTTTGGCACATGATGGCACGGTGGGCACGGTAGGCCCGTTTTTTGCTCTTCCCAGGCTCCAGAGCCTTTCTAGGAGCCTGGGGAGAGCAAAAACGGCCTTCCCAATCCGCCCCAGAGGCCCTCCAGAGGCCAGAAATAGTGTGTTTCCTGACTTCTGGTGGGCCCAGAAGGCCCGAAAATCAGCTGGCTGGCACATGCACGCGTGCCGGAGCTGAACTCGCGTGCCCACCGATATGGCTCCGCGTGCCACTTGTGGCACCCGTGCCATAGGTTCGCCATCATGGTTCTAGTGGATTGCTCTACCAGTGTTGGTGGGGATGGTCTTAGAGATTCTTTGGTTGGGCTGTTTGCTGTTGGCTTGCCTGGCATTTCCTTGATTGGGATATTTACTTTATTGTTAGTCTGATGTTAATCTTGGAGTTAATCTATGCTCCTCTGAGTGCTGATGGCTGGTCAGCAGATGTTTTGTTCTTTTTGTTACCTTTTTGGCTTGTTGATTGTCTCTTTTGCATAATTTATAGATATTGTTTATGTCTATGTATCTACTGCTAGCTAATTTGTCAGAATGCCAGGCTTCTAGAAATTTCCTAGCATTTTTGGACTTGGCTTGGTTTAGGATGGTCACAATTTCCCAATTGAAACTTTGGTTAAATCTGTCTATATCTTGTGAAATTAAAGCCACTAGAATAAAGAGTTTTCATCATGTCTTCTGACTGTTAGTTGGTGTTCATAGATACATTCTGCCATTCTTCTGTTTATCCTATGTAGTGGCTGTTGCAGTTATTGTACTGTATGTTGTAGATAACTCCTGTTTTTTCTTCTGGGGCTGCTGGATCTTTTGGTTTACTTAAGATGTTTGATTCCATGTGTTTATAATAGTATGTTGGTGGTTTCTGAGATGTTCTTGATGTATAGCAGTGTTTTTGAATTTCAACTAATTTAAATACTAAGGATTATGGATCTCATAAACATCTGCCTAACCACATACTTCCAATTTTATGGACAAATTTACCAACAAATTAAAGGTAGATCTCTGAGATCACCGCCTTTAGGACTTATAGAAAAAGTCATTATGCAATGTCTCGAAGTCATAGCACTTCCACAAATACAACCCAAAATAGGGATCAGATATGTAGATGATACCTTCACCATGATAAAAAAGACCAGTTAGAGAACACCCTCGGTACCATCAACATCTTTAAAAGAATCCAGTTTACCAGAGAAAACCCACTACCCTTCCTGAACATCCTGATCAGAAGAGACCACAATGGCAAACTAGAAACATGTGTACATTAAAAACCACCCACACCAATCAAGTGCTGTACTACCATAGCAACAACCCAACCTCTGATAAAAGAAGTTGCATGAGAACCTTATTTAGACTAGCACGACTCACTACAGCAACTCTGAATTGCTGAAGAAAGAGGAAATAGAGCATCTATACAACATATTCCAACAAATATCCAGACTACTTTATCAAAAGGTTTCTGACCATTCAACCCAATAAAGCACAACTAACATAAACCCTAAAAGAATAACACTACCAAACATCGAGAAAATCTTAGAAACCACTAACAAATTACTACAACTACATGGAGTCGGTGTGGCACATGCCAACAATAGAACTTTAAAACCTCTTAAGGAAACCAAAAGACCCAGCAGCCCTAGAAGAAAAAAACAGGAGTTATTTACAACATACAGCGTAATTACTGCAACAGCCACTACGTAATGACAAACAGGCAGAACACATCCATGAACACCAACTAGCAGTGAGAAGACATGATGAAAACTCTTTAATTTCACAACACATGGACAGGCTTAACCATAGTTTCAATTGGGAAATCGTGACCATCCTAGCCTAGACCAAACCATGTTCAAAAATGCTAGGGTATAGACATAAATAATATCTATATCAGAGGTGGGTTTCAGCAGGTTCTGACCAGTTCTGGAGAACCGGTAGCGGAAATTTTGAGTAGTTCAGAGAACCAGTAGTAAAAATTCTGACTGGCCCTGCCCCCATCTATTTTCTGCCTCCCAAGTCCCAGCTGATAAGGGAGGAAATGGGGATTTTGTAGTATCCTTCCCCTGGATTGGGGAGGGAATGGAGATTTTACAGTATCCTTCCCCTGGAGTGGGGTGGGAATGGAGATTTTACAGTATCCTTCCCCTGCCATGCCCACCAAGCCACACCCATAGAACCGGTAGGAAAACAATTTGAAACCCACCACTGATCTATATACTATGCAAAAGAGACAATCAACAAGCCAAAAAGGGAACAAAAAGACCAAAACACCTTCCCACCTTCAATCAGCACCTAGATTGAGCATAGATTAACTCCAAGATGAACATCAGACTAACAATCAAGTAAACAATACCCCAATATAGGAACTGCCAAGAAGTAAACAACCCAACCAAAGAATCTCCAAGACCACTTCCACCAACACTTGACAGGGCAATCAATTAGAATATAAACTGAGAGCAAATCCCACTCTTACTAGCATTGATGATGTTACCTATTTTGAGTAATGAAATGTCTGCATGCAAATAACGAAGGTCAGAGCACCCCTTCACCCCTTAAGTATTTAAGAGAACTTGCAGTCCACTAATAATTAGGAATTGAAGGATAGGATAAATATGGATAATAATAAAAAAGAGGAATTTAGAAAGTGTACTAGGTTAAGTCCAAATGTTGGTTTATGTAATTCAGTAGGAACTCTACAATTCTACAGGGTTTCATTTGGATTATTTTCAGCCCTAGCTTGATGTGGCAGGTCTTGAATCTGTGACTTTTTCTTATGCATTGCATAAAATCTATCTCTGAGTCATAATTCTTTCCAGAAATCTCCTAACAGATTAAATAAAGCGTAGAATCTTGAAATTGTGTGATTTTTTTATAAAGATTAAATAACATACCATTTCCCCCCCCCAAAATAGGACATGTCCTGAAAATAAGGTCAAGCCTGATTTTTGGGCTGCGCCTAAATATACGCCCTCCCCCGAAAATAAGCCCCTCTCCCCTCTCTCTCTCTCTCACACACACACGCACACAAGCACACACAGGTCCCTCACCCCCCGCCCATTTCGGCACCCATGGCACCAACCGTAGACGTTGAGCACCTGCTTCTGCTCCTGTGCCATGGTGACAGCCCGCCCATCTCGCCCCCATGACCAGGCACCACGTCCGCATAGCCTGCGCTACCGAGCGCCCGCCACAGCAGCTCCAGCACAAGCATCACCACCCCGGGGCTTTCTTCGCAGAGCGGCCACTGGTGGCCAAGCTCAGTCGTGGGCGTGGAGCATTGACCATGGCGTGGCTAACCGGCATCTTGCTGCCAGGCACCTGGAAAGAGTAAACTGGACCTGCGGGCTTGCCAGCGGGTGCTCCGGTCAGTCAGTGCTCGGGCAATCGGAGAGGAGCGGGAGGTGGTGGTAAGGGGAGGCCTCAGGCCACCATCACCATAGAGTGGGAAGCACACTCCCAGAGTAGCTGCTGCCCTGGCTGGGGTTTGGAAACTGCAGAGGCAGAGTTTGGGGGAGAGAAAAAAAAAGACTTCTGCTGATTTCCTTGCATGCAGCCAAAAGCAGAAACAGCAGACGTCTTTTTTTCTCTCCCCCAAACTCTGCCTCTGCGGCTTCCAAACCCCAGCCAGGGCAGCGGCCGCTCTGGGAGTGCGCTTCCCACTCTATGGTGACGGCTGGAGCTGGAGCTTGCAAGGAGAGCTGGTCCAGGCTGTGGCTTCTGCGCAAGGTGCTGGTGGTGAGTGCCAGCGGCATTGGCTATGAGCTCAAGGACCTGGTGCTCACTTCACCCACATCAACATGGTGAGGCCTGGAAGGCATGCGAGTGGGGGGTGGGGAGTCACTTGCACTAAAGGCTTGGGGCCTTTAGCCTGCTCACATTCTACACACACACACCGCAGGAGGGAAGGGGCTTGATGGCAGCGTGCAAAGGAACCCCCCTCTGCCGGAGTCCCAGCTTTGAGTGCGCAGGTCGTCCTGGCCTCCATCCCTGAAATAATAAGACCCCCGATAATAAGGCCAAGCCCTTATTTCGGGGTTCAAAAGAAAATAAGACCCTAACTTATTTTCGGGGAAGCACGGTATTAAAACTTCTGTATTTGTACCTATGTTTCCTTGGATATTGCAATATGAGTAGCAAAAATTAACAATTCATATTTTCTGGCAGTTAAGGGGGCTGGTGTTCCAAAACTGAATAAATGGTATATTGTTTGGTTTTTTTATAACACAGCATTATAATGTACATCTTGACACATCAGTTGTCTTCCAAAGGAGTGAGAAATCTTATCCTTAGTGCCATCAGTTTGTATAGCATATCTAGAATAGGATTGTTCCTAGGACATTGGTGATTTTAGAATGTACTGTTATTCGAACAAGTATTTATGGTTAGTTACTGAGGTCATCCCTTAACATGTTCTTCAGTAACAAAACATTGTGGGAGAGAGCTTTAATCCTTGCAAATAGTTTTTACTTGATAGTCTATGAAGGTATGATACAGCTTCTTAGAAATTGGATGAGTGGTTATTGAGCAACAACATAGCATGACTGTTCACCAATTTTCAGGAAAAAGGAATGTTTGAATGTTACTCGTTTGTAATTAATTCTTTGAATCAACCACAGCAACCTCTAAAAATCATGGCATGCAGTATAAATATATCTTCTCAGCTTCTCTGGAATATTACCTTTTCAAATTGTTACAAGGTGTACAAGATATGCCCATATCTCACACCATTGTGTTGAACAGTGAATTCAGATTAATAACTTCAGCAGCCTTCAGTATCTTTAATAATAGAAAACCTTAACTCTTTTTATAAAAGTAGCATTTCACTTTATCCTTTTGAGAATGACCACTAGTGATGGCAGAAATTTACTTCTTTTATAATTGTCATTTGGCTTCTTAAAATAGCAAGTGGCAGTTTCTGTCTCCAAATAGTATAAGATGTTGTGGTCTGGAAAGATGACAATATCATAACTCATTGCCCGTATCTATTAGTCTGTGCCATTTTAAAATGTCTTTTTAAAAATGTTTTTATCTTTTTGCATAACTATTTTTCTTTCATGTTTATCCTATGTTCATTATTGCGAACAAATAAGTACCTAATTAATAAAGTTATTTGTAAGGCTATATTAATCATATTTGCATCACATGGTAGTAGAAATAGAGTGTAACTATTTCATTGGCTGTGTTTTGTCATAATTCCAGCTGGTTTTGTTATTGCCCCTAGAAAGATTTGCATTGTAACAAGATATCATTTCTTCAGAACTTTGTAAGTTTAAAACGTCATGTGAAAAGTTAGTGAAATTAATGTTTAATTCAACTTAATCTCTACTTTGAGCTAATGTATAAAATACAATGAATTGCCTATTAACATTTTATTTTCAAATGCAATGTCTTTTTCCCCATTAACCCAAGAATATGTGAGAATATATAATTGTTCTGTATTACCTTGCAAGCAGTGTTATATGTCACGAATGAAGGCAAATATACGTGTCCCAAGATAATGTTGCAGGATCCAATCTGGATCGATCATCTCTGGTCCCAGAGACCGACCCAGATTGGGTCCTGCAGTGTTATATTTCTTAATAAGTTTCTGGAATAACATTTTACCAATGATCAGATTTGTTATTCTCATCTCCCACATGTAAGCTACGTGCAATGTAAGTGCAATATAACCATACCAGTGGTGGGTTTCACATTTTTTTACTACCGGTTCTGTGGGTGTGGCATGGCTTGATGAGCGTGGCAGGGGAAGGATATTGTAAAATCTCCATTCCCTCCCCAATCCAGGGGACGGTTACTGCAAAATCCCCATTTCCTCCCAATTAGCTGGGACTCGGGAGGCAGAGAATAGAGGGAGGTGGGGCCAGTTAGAGGGGGTATTTACCGATTCTCCGAACTACTCAAAATTTCCACTACCGGTTTTCCAGAACTAATTAGAACCTACTGAAACCCACCTCTGAACCATACCATAATAACTAGAAAGGAGAAATAATCAGTGAAAACAGATAGTTTTTGTTGATCAAAAAACCCAATAAAATGATATGAAATAAACCTGAAATAAAAATATTTGAAAGCTTCTGAAAATTGAGTCTAGACATTAGAGCAGTATAGTATGTACTTATGAGAAATGGCCTGCATAATAAATGGTGATGCTTTGTGAATCTGTTTTCAAACCAACTATGTTCAAGTTGTCCATGTTCAAAAATGTTACTGACTTTGGACCAGTCATTTTCAATTTAATCTACTTCAGAGGGATTCTTCTGGAATTAAAATGAAAGCAATCCCCATTTTTGGATGTCTTAAGATCTGGCAGAAAATAAACCACAGACTTTGAGAATTAGGTTGCAAGAACCTGGAAACAAAATCACATTTTGAATTTTTTTATTTTCATTTAATGGTAATGGTAATTAAAAACAGTAATTATAAAGAGGCATCTTTAAAAAACCCATTTCAATAAAAACATTCCATTGTCCCATATTCAATATAAAATTGTTTCAAGAAACTTAACACTATGCTTCAAATGCCCAGAATAGTTAATTTTTAACCTAAAAATCCTACTGCCATTAAAACCTCTGATGGGTTTATAAATAATTTATGGAACTTGACAGTTTAACAGCAGAGATGGCCTTGTCTTGGAGATTATTCTCTACTTGTTTCTGTGTCTTCTGTTCCAGAAGCTGCTTGGAAATCTTGATAACTCTTAAAAGTGGATAGAAAACTCTAAAATGAATTTTCATGTTAGAATGAAATGTGAAATTTTAACATAAATTTTTGGATTTAAAGGGTATAATATCCATGACCAAACTAGGATTATAATTGTGGTTTATCTGAAAACAAGCCATTTCCTGGTTCATTTGGTCACTCTGATTTGGCTTCTGCTGCTATTTGGCAAGGCAAACAAATCTGGTGATCTCATCCATGTTTTGTTTAGTATTACACATCAATCAGGAATTTGGGCTTGCTTTTCTTGGAATAAGTAAACTCACAAGCATTTTCCCCTTGGTTTGTGCTCTGATTTGTATTCAGAAGTTACCATTGTTGCAATTTAACTTCATGGTTCTTTCCATCAGCAGACGTTAAGGGAAATAGATTCAAGACATTTTTTCAGAGTATTGATTCACTATACTGTAATGACCCTGATTTCATAGGAAGGACAATTCATCTCTCAAAAAAAAGAATCTCTACAATTTTCAAATTATGATTCCATGGTGAATCACAGAATCTAAAGAACGAATGTACAAAGGAAAATATTGGGAAGCTAATTTTTTTTTACCTTTCTTAGAATAGACAATTACATTTCCCAATGTAACCTCTTTTAGATGTATGGGGAATGTTTTCAACATTCCCACTCTGGAAGATGTTAATTAGTAAGGTTGTATTAACTTCTAAACTAGGAAGCGGAAAATATTGTTAGTGGTTTCAATTGATTAATTAGCCTGACCTTTGGTTGTCCTTATTCATTCAAGGTGTTTTTTTTTATTCTAGGCACAGAAGCTGCAGGAGGCATAATTCTTCCATCGTCTTCCAAAGACAAGAAGAGTTTTCTTTAAATCCTGTCCCTGCTCGTACTATGGGACAGATAGGATTGCCAACTTATGACCAAGCAATGGCATTAAGAGAAAATTATGATTCTCCACCTCCACCATATCCTGGATGTTCAGGAAAGCTCAAAGTATTCAAAAAGTCTCTCTCTCTTCCGGGTCCTTGATGAACAAACATGGTTTTTTTGAAACTGTTGAGAATTAGTCTTTAATAAAAGATGTGCAGCTGAAATGCTATAATATAGCACTCTAAGACAATCTGAAGTTGCCTGCCCATGATGGACTAAAGGGTAACAGGTAAACAAGGAACCCATTTCTATGATGTTCTAATAATTCTGAAAGACTGAGTTTATGATATTTCTATTTGTGTGTGAACTTGGCTTCTATGCATTTTGAGCCATTGAGTAAACTGATGTGCAGTTTTTCCTTTTTCTTGTAACTGAAGAGTTTTATTTTCAATTCTGAAAATTACACGTTTTCTAGTGTATTTTTCTTTTGAATTTTCTCCCATGATAAAAATGTGTTTACTAGTGACTACCTAGTCTAGTCCCTACAGTTTTGTTGGCAATAATGTTGGCAGAAGTACTTTGCCATTGCTACCTTTCTAGGGCTAGGAGAAAGTGACTGGCTCAATTTCATCTTTGTGCCTACGGCAGGATTACAATTTGGTTTCCTGGTTTCTAGCCCGATGCCTTAATCAGTACACCAAACTGGCTCTCCTATGATAAAACTGCTAACACATTATAATTTCAATTATCTAATTGAATATCTGATGTTTCTTATACTAGGAAGAATATATCCATGTGGGTGTTATCAATAAGTTTTTATAAATAAAATAACTATTTGTACCTAGTTCTATTTTCTTTGTTAATGCCAATTAAATAATGAAACTGAAAGAAAATGTCTGATATCTGAAAAACTGCCTTGCATGAAGCCAAAGATCAGTTTAGATGTTAAACAGACTTTCATGAAGAGCTCATAAAGAAGACATGATGTAATTGCTATTCTTTCATTACTTATTTGAAGGGCAATATAGCTGCAAGGTGAGGTTGGGTCACAGCAAACAAAAATGCATCTGGATTTTTAGAGGGGGAAGGTTTTTAAAAACTAAAGATAGCATCTAATTCTGCCTTGAAATAAGTCTATCTAGTCAGTAACCAGAATTTTTTCACCATGGCAATCTGTTCCTAACTTGGTTCTTCAAGTTGTCCAAATGTGATTGTGACTACCATTTTTGTTTTTCACCTAAGAATGACAGAAAAGTGTCTTCAATTTTCAGCCCACCTAAAGGAATTCTAAGGAATGCTTGGCACTGCAGTTTACCAATCTTTGTTCTGAAAGAAAGTGTTACATGCCAAAGCTTTGAGCCACTAAAATATTAAATCAATTTGTCTGCCATATTGACTTATACAAGCTTGCTAGAATTGCTGTAGGAGCCATTTCTGCAGACCATTCTACAACAATTTGAATTCTTTGTTGTCCACCTTTGTCAAAATAATGGAACACAAGATTGTTTAATCTATTTCCCCTGCACAATTCCTAATGGCAATGTTGTATCACAAAGTCTGTGTCTTCCTTTTCAATGAATATAATTCAAACTTCCATATTTGAAAGTAGGTCCCTAGGGTACACGCCAGAATAAGTACTACAAACTTCCCTCAACTGTTAATCTCAAACTCCTTTTAACTGTATTTCCTACTATCCCCAGCTGCTCTCTAGGCACCAGCACAAAAGTTGGAAGTCAGTATTTTTGTGCTAAAAAGATGTCTTATTTTTTTTCAGCATTCATTTTTACATTATCTTGTTATTGCTACTTATAATTCTCAAACATTAATGCAAAAAATGTTGAGTATAGCACCCAAGCATAGAAACATGCAGTGATTCATTCAGCAGATAGGGAAAGGATTCTCCTAATTTAAACATTGTAAGCATTTAAAACACAATTTATGAAGTTCCACTGTTCAGGTATTTTACCTCACACATTCTGAAATAGTAAATATGTATGTAAAGAAAATTTTCCACACACACCTTTCTTTTGAACTTTCAGACAAGTTTCCCCACTACCTTGCCTGGATTTTCCATCACGTCCAGGTATACCTAATAAAGAAACACTAAGAATTCAAATCACGTGTGTAAATACAAACAATTTAAGACATTCGGCGTTAAATTTAAAGCACGCATAAAAAGGGAAGAGTGAAAATGTGTCGTTTTAAGCTGACCAGCTACGTGGTCACGAAGCCATTTCGCGCGTTATTTTGTTAGCCTTTTGTTAGAACATTTCATAATACGCGAAGGCGTAAAGCTGCTACACAACCGTCTACAAATCCCAGCGAAGCTTTTCATGTACAGACGTTGCAGAGATGGAAACCGCGGGAACGGAGAGGACATTCCCCCCCACCTTGCCGCCGCTTCATTTCGCCACCGCGGGAACAAAGTGAGTCGGAGCAATCCCTTCGCGTTCCCGCTCGGCGCCCTCTTCTTTTCTCCTGCTACGGCTGCAACTCCAGCATACCGGCCGCAGCAGGAAGAGCGGCAGCGGCGGCGGGCGTCGTTTCTCGTGTCCTGAAGCCGATCGGGCCCCAGTCAATTGCAGCAGGGTGGGAGGGGCAGCCTGGGAAAGCCACAGCCCGACATGGGTCTTCGGCGAGGTGGCTCGCAGCCCTCGCTGCCAACTTGGCCGCGGCACGCCGCAGCTCTCCGGGTTCCAAGCCGCTCTCCCGCCTCTCGCAGCGGAAATTGAGGGGAGGACCGGGTGGGGGGGGTGGCCGCCGCCGCAGCTGCCCTCCTCCTGCGAGCGGGAAGGGGGAGTTGTCCCACTCTACTCGGTCCCTGCAACTGCCCCCCCTCCCTCTCCGCCCCGGCTAGCCGCTCCTTACGCGCCAGGCCCCGAGCGCAGCCCGGCGTCCCCTCCTTTCCCACTCGGATGATGGACAGGAACTACCCACCAGCCCCCAGCTACCCTGATCCATTGGGTTCGGCCGCCGCTGCCGCGTCTTCGCAACCCGCCACCGTCTGGGCCTATGAACGGGGCGTCAGCAACCTCAAGCCCAGGTAAGGAGGGGTCTCGTCCCTCGCAAGCCCGGGGGTGGGGTGGGGGGCCTGCGTCAGGAAAGGCCGGGGATTGAGACGAGGCCTGCCGTCCCTCGCGCGCCCGCGGGACCTGCTCGCGGCGCTTTCGCCCTCCTCCCAGTCTGGGCGGCTTCCTTGCTCCGTGGCGTGGCTGTGGCGTGGCGTGGCGTGGGACGGAGAAGAGAGAGGTCACTTGGAGAAGAGAGAGGGCGCCTCTCCGCTCTTGGGCCCGCCAGTAGGGGAGCGCTAGGGCTTTCGGGATCCCCATTTTCTCGGAGCTTCAAGCGGGGGTTTTAGAGGGGCGTAGCAAGGTTAGACCTGCGCGTGGAGGGAGTTTTAGGGACAATGAAAGCAGGAGGCGTTGCGGGGTGCGATAGAGGAGGGACGCTGGGGAATTCGTGGCTGCCGTGGAACCCCGAGCCCCGCTTTCCTCTCTTCCCCACCATAACACACACGTGTTTCAGTCGGGAGAAGCGTGTGGTTTTCCCCCCTCTCCCTCCCGCCCACCCGGGAGAAGAGTTCAGCATGACAGAAGCCCCCTTTCCAGGGTGTCCTCGCCACTGCAAATGCCGAGGGATGAGGGAAAGCTCTTGGCCTCCTCCTCCTCCTCCTGCTTCCAAGGTGCTTGTTGGGCAGGCCGTTCAGGTTCAAGAGTTCATGTTTACTTCCTGCGTTGCCTAGGGAAGGCATTTTTGAGGTCTCTGGGAAAAAGAGGGAAACCTAACTATCCCCCCCCCCCCATGTATTTATACAGTGTAGTTAGTAATGGAGAGCAGTCCCTTGAAGTCTTTAAGGAAGGTGTGGCTCCGTTGATTAACTGAAGACTTAGAGCATACAAACCAAGAGTAAATGTGCCATCCCCTTTGAAATTAGAATTTTGTCAGGTTATAAAGTGGTAGCCAGGGTTGTGGATTGCTAATTCTGGGGGAATCTCATCTGAAACCACCAGAGACTGGTTTGAGCTCACAGTTACTGATTCTTAATACTTTTTAAAATCATTTTCAGTTTGCCAGTTTGTGCTTTTCCCTCTTTTTTTTTTAATAGGTAGAGGTTCTGAAGCCTACGCTTTAAAACTTGATTCATGTTGAAACTTGCTTAAGAATATTCGGCTCCAAGGGCTAGGACACTAACACAAAGAATATTTGATGGGGTACTTTCCAAGGATATTATATCAAATAGAATAGCAATTGGCTATTTCTCATCTTGTGAGACATGAAGTAAAAAAATTAAAAACTAATTATAAAATGAATTTTAATATAGATGTAATAAGATGTTTAAGGAAGAATCTGTGTTGCTTCTTTAAGAGATGTTACACGTTTATTGATGATTTGTATATTTGGGCTCTAATATGTGTACAGTAAGTGTAAAATAACAATAAAAATGCAATACATCTTTAAGCCTGTAGGTCAGCAAAAGTTAAATTAGCTTTGGTTTCTTCAATAGTCCTTAATTGCTTGGTGGCTTGTATGCTCTAGATATTCTTTCTTCCTGTTCTGCAGCTATGTCACTTCTGAGATGACTTGTTTTGTAGTTTAACTTAACAAAATGTAGCAAAATATAAATAGCCCAAAGCAAAAAATTTCATTGAAGGAGTAGGCAGTTGTGCAGGTAGTCTAGTAGTTAGGACACCAGGGTAGAAACTAACAAAACTGTGAGTTTTAGTCCTATTTTAGGCATGAAAGCCAGCTAGGTGACTTTGAGCCAGTTACTTTCCTACAAGCCTATCACACAGGCTTGTTTTTGTGGAGAAAACAGGAGGAAGGAGGAGCATTGTATATGTATGGTCCATTGAGTTTTTAATAAAAGTAATAAAGGCAGGATTAAAAAAAACAAATTATGAGGAAGCACAAAAAGGCTCACCTGCAAGGTGAGAGGGTAGAGCAGAAAGCTGCCTGAATAATGAGGAAAACATTTTGAAAAGTGGGGGGGATGATTATACAGTATCTGTTCATTTCCTCTGGGGAGGAATGAGTGGGTTCCTGACTAAAGAGACAGGGTTTGATTCTAATGTGAAAATTAGTGGAAAAGATGACTCAGAATATCTGGAAGAAGACTCACTCATCAGCTTCCCTCAATCCTAGATTTTATTAACTTTTCCTTGTATATTTTTATTGCAGTAAACAAATCTATAGTGAGCTCTTTTAAAATCTCAGAATATATCGTTCGGGTTACTGAAGAAAATAGTTTATGGATATTGATTATTGCCCCATGTTCGGGACCACTCAAGCCTCAATTGTTGCCTTGAAATCTGCCTTGCTCTGCCTGCAGCCCACCTCAGAAATGTTATAAAAGCAAAATAATTTAATTCTAATTCATTCCATATGCATATAATGATTTCAGAAAGTCTCTTAATTGAAGAATATGTAGAAGTATCATGCACAAACTTGAAGCAGCTTTCATTATTTTGATACAATAGCTCTTCTATGTTGGTTGATGAATTCAGAAAGCCATGCACAAGGAGAAGGCCAGGTAATAACTTGTTTCAAGTTTCCCACCTGATAATGGGGTGGGGGAGAGCAGGACTGTCGCAGCAAATAAAACAAATAATGACTTAATAGTTTGCATTTATGTACTACATGTATAAAGCCAGAATGCCATATGAACAGAAGGATATCATTTTTCTACATCGCCTCTCCCTTGAGAAATCAATATTTAAATGACATGTATTTCTACATAACTTGAATATTCTCCCATATATCAGAAAGCCTTTTGTCTTGCTGATTGTCCTGTTTTGCTTCCAAACCAATAACCCATTTTACAATTGTAAGGAGCAAGGGAAAAAAATGGGGAAGAATAGTCCAGTCAGCTTGTGTACAAAATTATAGCATTTTCTTTGTAAAAGGTGGAATGAGGGTGGAGAGTTTTGTTCTAAGAAGCTTTATCCCTAATAAACAGTGTGATGCTGAAAATAGTAGGTTTACATTAACAATTTGTTGCTATCAAGAGGATTGTTTGGGAGAATTATATATAATGTATCACAGACTCTAGTCATTATGTTTTAGCAGATTTAGGTTAATTTCCCATAGTTTCTGTTTTCCATATATGTCTCAACTTCAGCTAATTCTAAAAATGTGTACCATATATCTCAATTACAATCTGTTGTAAAATTAAATCAGGAGTGGATGACATATCATTCTCCTTACGTTATTGCCAGCTCCTATCAGTCTTAGCCAGTATGACTAAGGCACATATCCACAACCAAGTTGTGACACATTCTGGCTTTATACATTGTGCTAAATCAAAACCAAGCCACATTGTGGCTGATTTAAAAAATAAAGTCTTAAGGCAATTTGTGGAACCAGCAACCATTTACCCAATTTTATTTCTTTTGCACATATTCTTCCCTTAAGTTGAAAATAATGCTGCCCATAGAAGACAGTGATTTAATCAACTGTGATAGGGCACCAACAAATAGACCTCGCAACAGTTTCCCAAAAAGTAAACTGAATGGCTTTATTATTTTAGATCTTCTGTGGTCCTATCTTTTTACTAGTTATATGGCCATTTTCTGGTTAAAGCTTAAACCAAAAAGTAATTTTTTTAAAAAATTTGATTTATATGCCGCCCTTCTCCGGAGACTCAGGGCGGCTTACAATGCGCTAAGCAATAGCCTTCATACTTTTTGTATATTTATACAAAGTCAGCTTATTGCCCCCACAAACTGGGTCCTCAATTTACCTACCTTAGAAAGGATGGAAGGCTGAGTCAACCTTGAGCCTTGGTGAGATTCGAACCTGTAATAATTGCAGGCAGCTGTGTTAATAACAGGGTGCTTTAGACCACTGTACTATCCAAGGCTCTGTCATTCATTTGTCATTCAGAAAGTTCCACAGTTTTGCAGAAATTCATATCTTGTTTTTTAATGATCCAGGTTACATTTAGTTTGACAGTGGATCCCCTGAGATCATTCTCGGAAGAAACAAATAGAATCTGCAACATATTGTTTCAGTGTGTTGGTAAGAAAGTTCAGCTAGTCACACAAGCACTCTTCAGTAGGCTACTCTATATGCTCAGCCCCATGTTTCTTTTTTATTTTTCTATCTCACGCTCCATATTGCATGCCTTAAGGGTCAGGCTTAAATCTCAATAAGCTATTTTGTATTTTAAGAGGGAGGGGGGCTTAGAATTCTTTTTAACAACAGTCTAGTAAGTTCACTAAGGCTGTTATCTCTCGTTCCTTCCTGTCCTTTAGCTCCATCCAGCACTTTAGTTTCCTACTTGAGATGAATGATCTTGTAGAATTATTTGGTTGCTAGTCTGCTTAAGTGCTAATGATTGGATTTAGATACCATGCTATAGATGAAAGAACAATCCTAGGCATGCAACATACAGTATTAAGTATAGACAGTGCAATCAGAATGATAGTACAGATAGTCCTCAATTTACAACCACAATTGAGTCCAACATTTCAGCTGCTAAGCAGGACAGTTGTTAAAGTCAGTTTTGCCCCATGTTATGACCTTTCTTGCCACACTTATTAAGTGAATGATTGCACTTAAATTAGTAACACGATTGTTAAGTGAATCTGGCTTCCCCATTGATTTGCTTGTCAGAAAGTTGCAAAAGATGATCTCATGATCGCAGAATACTGCAACCTTCATAAATTTGAGCCAGTGCCATGTGCTTGAATTTTGATCATCTGACCGCAGGGATGCTGCAACAGTCATAAGAGTGAAAAATGGACATAAGTCATTTTTTTTCAATGCTGTTATAACATCAGTCACTAAAATGATTATAAATTGACTACCTGTAGCCAGATTCACACTATTTGCTGAGCCCAAACTGCAATGCTTATATATTATGTATTGTGCGCAATATAAATTGGTGCTATGTAGAAACCTAGCCATTTACCTTGCCTGGATCCACAGAACATGCTAAATCCACCTGTGACTTAGTTTGGGAATTGTTTTGAACAGTGTAGGTTTGTTTTGGGACAGTAAATTCAATTCCTGTGGTTTATAAACTGATAATATGGTTCAGTTTAATGTGAATCCAATCATTCAACAGACCATAGTTTACTGTTGATCCTCATAGTTTAGTGGGCCCTCATAGTTCAGTGGTGATACCAGTCTATCATTTTATTGACTGAAATATCTATTTCTGGGTTTAAAAAAACTTTAACTTGAGTGACAAATATGAATGTTAAAGTATAGACAGGTTAAAGAAATTATTTGTTAACCCAGAGAGCAATTTATCCAGGATCAGTGTGTAAGTATGTGTGATTATATATAGTTTTTCCATTTCATCATTGTGTGACTGTAGAATTCACTAGGTGCTTACGGTTATTCTTCCCATCTTTAATATGGTACTTCTCCATTGGCTGATACCATTTGAGATCCTAGAGGGCAAGATGGAGATAAGCTTTTCAATCACATGGTTATTTCAAAATATACTTGCCAAACATCAATCTCTATTAGCTCAGTTACTGCAATGCTGTGTGGTTAAGACTAAGATAAGCAGATGTTTATTTTTATGTCACTCATTGCTCTTATGTTCTGCAGTTAGATTGCTATGAAGAAAATTTGTAGTTGCAGTTGTTTACAGATTTGCATAGCATAATTTTAAATTCCAGAATTTTAAAAGAACCTAATTTTTTGGAAAGTTAGTTTTTAAAAAAATTGATTAATATTTGAAATTCATTTTTAAAATGTCTTTGTGAAATTGTCAGACTGAACCAAGCCAGTTTCCATTACAAGTATTTCTGAATTAATCTTTACTTTTTTAATATAGTGTATTAATTTTGCTGGATATTAAAGTATTTTCCTATATTTCAGCATTCACAACAATTTGTAGAATATATGGAGGAAAGAAAAAGTTCAAAGCTACTAAAATTTTGGCTACTTTGTGTTCAATTGCATATTCAGGAAAGCTACATAGCTAGTTGTATTGAAACATTTCATTGAACTGTTTATTCTTGATCACAGGAGGTATGTATGTATGTATGTATGTATATGTATATATATGCTTTATTTTGAAATTGTGGATAGAATTTGAATCACATGAAAAATAAGTGAAACTTAGTGTGGAGATTTGATAAAGTGATTTCTCTAATACCTGCATCTTGTATTTTTTCCACAAAACTTGGGATAATGCACATGAAAGTTCAGTTCTCAGAACAAATATTATAAAAAAGTATAATCCCAATTTAAAAATACTAACATTTGCAGTATATTTAATGGCTGATTAGGGATTTAGACTTAAGGTTTTATAGTCTTTTACCTACATTATTTCTGTAAAACCTTTGTTTTGTGGGTATTGGCAATAGCTTATGATTCTGGTTACTTAGATGTCCAAATATTTTTAAGGATATTTTTGTCTCTTTATGTCTTTTATAAGATATTTTTAACCTAATTGTGACAGAGATTAAATAATGGTTTGACCTGATGGACATTGCTAGTTTAATTTTTGTCTCTACCCTTTCAAGACTAGACACTAATATGGAATTAATGACACTACTTTGTTTCCATTTATGTGCAATCATCCATAATAACAAGATGAAAATTGGTACTTTGAGTCAATTTTTAAAGTGTTAAATAAAAGTTAAGAATGAACTTTTTTGTTGATGTGTCAGATTTTAGAGGATGGATTATGTATTTGTTGAGGAATTTTATATATATGTAGTGACACTAAAGCATACATTCAGTCAAAAGTGCAAGGCCTTTAGTTGATTCCAGAGGTTAACTAAATTGGATAGGGAAAAAATTCCATAATCCAGGTAGTTGTGGCAGGAATACCATCATTTGGGTTAACACATGATTGTTGTCTTAGAAAGTGCGGAATTATGTCCTAATTTCCATGGAGCTAGTAAGTGGTCCTTCAGTTTTCCAAGATCTGCAGTGTTTGTTGTTCATTTGTAATTTATCTGATACTATACTATAGGTGCAACTGATTCAGAATGCTTTAATTTGTTTACAGTAAATTACCTCCTTCAGCAACCTAGCTGTAGTATTTTGCACTAAGTACTCTTGATCTGCTAAAAACAGAGTTCCTTGAACAGTAGAATACAATAATCCAAATTTGAGAGTATCTTTTATAATTTTGTGGCTAGATGAGACAGTTGTTAAAAAGAGTTTTGTCCCATTTTACAACCCTTCTTGCCATAGTTGTTAACTGAATCACTGCAGTTGTTAAATTAGTAACACGATTGTTAAGCTAAATCTGACTTCTTCATTGACGTTGCTTGCCAGAAGGTCACAAAAGGGGATCACGTGTGATCCTGCAAGTGTTTCATGTGGGGATCACATGACAGGACAATAGGATACTGCAACTGTCATAAATACATGGCAAGTGTCCAAATTTTGATCTGACAGGGATGCTGCAACAGTCTTAAGTGTGAAAAGCACTTTTTTCAGTGCTGTTGTAACTTTGAATAAACAAATGGTTGTAAATTGAGGACTACTTGTAACAAGGATGAACTATAGGGAGAAAATGAATATATAAAAATGGACAGAATTTTGGGAAGTTAGGGAGAATTAGTACTTTCAGCATATATATACCCAACCGAAAACAATGGTAATGAAAGAAATGTGTTGTTAATTAGAGAGCATAGTATATAAGATCTCTACAGACTTTTGCAGTAGCTTGCAATATATAAAACAGATCTTAATTCCGGCTTATGGAATAGGATAAGATGAAAGATAGACAGCGGTGCTATGTGAACTTTGCAAGTCAAAATTCCTAATGTCAAAAGAAAGAGATGATTGGATTTGCTGGAATGTTGTGGTCTATGGCATAGTTCTTCCTAGTTTCTTACAGTTTTATAGCGTATAAGAGTTTATCAGGAACAGCATAAATAATAGCTCATCCTACTAAGCAAACCTGACATTTGGCTAGCTAAAAAGCTACTTTGAATAACACAGTAGATTGATTCTATGTTTTTTTAAAGGATATTTTTCCTTTTTTTAAAAAAATTTGATTTATATGCCGCCCTTCTCCGGAGACTCAGGGCGGCTTACAATGCGCTAAGCAATAGCCTTCATACTTTTTGTATATGTATACAAAGTCAGCTTATTGCCCCCACAAACTGGGTCCTCAATTTACCTACCTTAGAAAGGATGGAAGGCTGAGTCAACCTTGAGCCTTGGTGAGATTCGAACCTGCAATAATTGCAGGCAGCTGTGTTAATAACAGGGTGCTTTAGACCACTGTACTAACCAAGGCTCTTTTAATTTGAACATCTTACCCAAGGTCATAATATAAAGTATATTTTGAACTCCCTGATCTCCCTCTCCCCCTGCCCCCAGAATTACTGTGTTTCATAAGAATTATTGATGAAGAAACTACTGTGGTTCTTAGCCTGTATATATTTTCACCAATTAATTGATCCAATTAATAATTATTAAAAAAAGTTTTAAGGATAAATGTTATAATTATTGACATGTAATCCTATATATATTTCTTTGGAAATAATTCTATTAAGTTGAAACCATAATGGCAAGGTTCTCACAGCAAAAGAAGCCAAAATTAAATAAATTACATTTGGTTTAGTATTTTCCATTCCACAAAAAAATATGCTTGGGTTGCTTCCTTAAATTCTCAGTACATTAAAAAAAAATGTTCATCCCTGTGATCCCTGATGAATTTAGAATGTATTATTGCATGACTTAAACCGTGAGAGGATTTGGCTAACTTAGCAGTTCGTGTGGTTTATATAAATTAGTGTTTTTGACAAGAAACATTAAAGCCCTCTCTAGTTTGTTCATCCTGTGGGAAGACTGCTGGTGAAAAACAGTACAGTGAAAAACAGAGGACGTCCCCAAGTTAGAGATTAGATTAAAAAGTGGGTTTTGAGAGTGAGACGTGCATGAGCAGCATGGCATTCATACTGAATTTTATCTTGCTACAGACCCCTGTGGCTCAGTTAGTGGCATTCCAGACAGTCTCTTGATCGTAACAAATAGTTTGTAGAAAAATAGCAGTGAATTTTTTTTATCATCAAGCATTGTTCAGATTCTTTTCTAGTTTCAACCCTTTTTATATTTTGTTTTGGGTTCTGTCAAAACTAAGAAATGATACATTTGAAACATCTACAGTAATTCCGAATGAGACATTTTGTGCTTTTTCTGAAATGTTACTTTACTAATTGCTTGATGTCTTAATGTTTTTCATTCTCGACACAAGTTTTTTTGTTATAGTACTCTTCGTATTCAGTTTCTATTACATATTGTTTTCCTTTACTATTTTTTATCAGTTGTTGATAAATGTAATGTCTTTGATAGATTGAAACATCAGTGAGTATTGTTAAATTCTACATTCTTTGATTTTTGATTCAGTGTGTTTTGGTTTATGTGTTATGGAGATTCAGATGTATTTTTTTTTAAGTTCCTTGAAATCTGCCCTATATCTTGCCTCAAAATAAGAACACCACCAGTATGTTAAAGCCATCAGCTTTCAGTAGTTCTAATTTACTAAGAAGATTAATACAATCAGATGGTAATAGATATATTTTGTTCAGTTTTTTAAGCATTTATATGTTTTGTTGTGAGAGGAGATATTAGATTGATATATTAGTTGCCCCCCTTACTGTAAATTTTTTGTTCATCATTTTTCCCAACTTATATATTTCTAAAATAGTTATGATTTCTATATCTCCTTGTGCTGGTAGAGATACACAGAGTAACTAAATAAATTTATTGTGTGCATTTGAGCTGATGATTTGGTCCTTCAGGAATGTATTGCAAAAGTTAATAAAAATTAACTCATATTAAAAATTAACTGAAACACATAAATTTTTGTATGGTCAGTTCAGTCTTCAGATAGATGCCTCTAGGGGTTATTTTTCCCCTCTGGCTTCATTTCTGCAAAATAATAAATCACAATAGCCAGCAAATTACTGACTCAATTATGTAAACCTTTACTTAGAATAAGGATGTCTGATGCTGATTTTTTTCCTTTTGTTTTATTATTGATTGAAATGAATATAGAAAGCATATGACTTAATTAAGAAAAATATGTTCTAAAATCTACCAGAGCCTTGGTAGTACAGTGGTCTAAAGCACCCTGTTATTAACACCAGCTGCCTGCAATTATTGCAGGTTCGAATCTCACCAGGCTCAAGGTTGACTCAGCCTTCCATCCTTTCTAAGGTAGGTAAATTGAGGACCCAGTTTGTGGGGGCAAAAAGCTGACTTTGTATAAAATATACAAAAAAGTATGAAGGCTATTGCTTAGCGCATTATAAGCCGCCCTGAGTCTCCGGAGAAGGGCGGCATATAAATCAAATATTTTTAAAAAATTATATTGATTTTATTTAGATGCAATTAGGATTATCTTCTTTATTCTTTATTGTTCAGACTATTATTACATAACTTTTGCCAAATACCCATCTCATTGCAGTATTAAAAGGACATACAAATTTTTATTTTGGGGGGGGGCATTTTTCTAATCTATTTAGTCATTTAATTCATAGCAAAAGACATTTGTGGTGGTTTTTTTAGTATTAAATTCTCAACATACTTTTATAATTAATTGTCTCATTAATTTAATAGCTCAGAAAAAGAGTGGAAAAATATTAGTATTCTGGAGAATTAAATTATGTTATATATACATATACATATACATATGCATATGCATATGCATATACATTACATACACATATACATATATATGTAGGTCTTTGGTTATTCGGGTTTTCTCCCGTGTAAAATTGGAAGTGTCTTGGCAACATTTCGACGAATATCATTTGTCATCTTCAGGCTGGTGTTCTTGGCTTCGTGCTTCCAGGAAAGAAGAAGGCTTCGTGCTTCCAAAAGGAAGAAACAGCTGCGATCACACATTGCTCCTGGAAGCACAAAGCCGAGAACACCAGTCTGAAGATGACGAATGAGACTTCGTTGAAACGTTGCCAAGACACTTCCAATTTTACGCGGGAGAAAACCCGAATAACCAAAGACCTACATACAAACACCCGTGAAAACCTCAGAAAACACACACACACACATATAAATCCAGTTTAGTAGTTTAGTTTAGTAGTTAAGGCACTGGGCTAGAAATCAGGAGATTATAAATTATAGTCCTGCTCTAGGCATGAAAGCCAACTAGGTAACTAGGCCAGTCATTCATTCTTTCCACACAACACACGTCACTGAGTTGTTGTGGGAAGAATAAGAGGAGGAAGGAGTATTAGATATGTTTTCCACCTTGAGTTATTTATAAAAATAATAAAGGTGGGATAAAATATCTAATATAGTTGTATATGCCTATATATACATAAATACACACAGATATATTAGAGGCAATTCATAACAAGTCAAATATAAATAGATCAAGAATATGAACAGTGTGTTGATTCACAGAACTTGTTCCCTGTTTAACGTATATAAAGTGAACTATTCCAAGATCATAAGAAATACTCCCAAACTAGGTTGCCTCCATTCTGTTTATCCGATTTTAAGTTTTGTTTTCTCACTGAAGAATGTTTCATTTGCCTCCATTTTGTTCTATAAATTTCAGTCCTTTAGTTCATTACAAACTATTGAATTTTGTTTTTGTCTTCTAGATTATTAGCTGTTCTGCCTAGTTGTGTGTCATCTGATAAGTATGCATTAAAATATTAATAACAAAGTTGAAGAATAGTGACTGATAGTGACTATCACCCGCAGTTGGTACCTTATTTGAGTTTGATCAGGAATGTTTGAGGAGTAGATTTTTAGTACAGTCAACTGTTGGATTGCATATCAGCCAATCAACATTCAATGGTGATCAGAATGTCGTGGGATAATTGATCAACTGTTTGCTGAAATCAACATATTTCGTGATTATAACATTCCCACAAACTGCTAAGTAAATTGCTGTTTAAAATGTGTTAAAATGATCATAATCTGATAATACCTGTTCTTGAACAATTATGGCATTATTGTTAGTTGAATAATTTTTTATATCTTTCACTATACCAGTGTCAGAGTAACAGGTTTGTACTTCCCTTGTTCCTCTTTTTTCCTTATTTGAAGATTGGGATATTTGCTCCCAGGGATTCTCAGAAATAAAATATAAACATTTGGTTACTTTTCACTTCTGGAATGCAGTTCATTTGACCCAGAAGTTCTAAATTCATTCAAAGTAAATAAACATTTCTATCAGTCTTGGACTTGTATCCTGCTGCTTTATTCTGATTCCACAACTGAGAGGTGAAATATTTAGTCATCTGCTCAGAAAAATCTGAGCTAAAATAAGGGTAATACTAGGTTTTCTTACTCAACCAGTCAATATATTTGTTTTTTCCTCTTCCTTTTATTTTGAATATATCCATAATCTTGTTTGTTTTTCTTAGCATCCATTATCAAACGGAACTCATTCTAAGCATTAGCCTTTCTGAGACCATATTTTAAACTACTCTCTGTGTGTGTGTGTGTTTGTGTATCTTTGTTGATTTAACCCGCTTTCCACCTCTTATATCTGTCCTTCTTTTTACTTATTTACCTTCTTTTTCTATTGAGTACAAAAAGCTGTGTGCTAAAATAATATAGGTAAGCTGACATTAAATGAAAACGTAAATTATATGGACACACTGATCTGTAAATTTAGATTTTCATGGCTCAAGAGGTAATTTTTTGTTTATATAGTTGCACAAACAAAATATGAAATAGGGAGTAATGATTGTGTGCCAGCTAATATAGTCTAACTTAAAATGTAAGTTCCTGGTTTAATCATATATCCTGCATATGCAAGACTATTGTCAGAGAAAATTTTGATCTAATATAATTTTGATGTAAAACTATGCAGTAGAGATGCATGCTAGTATGTCAACTAATTGGCAGTATTTAACAAAATTTGGGGCATTGGCATTTTTCCATAATTGAAGAGAATACATCTGTGCCATGGGACTTAATTATATTGTCAAATGCAAAGGTTAATACCTATGTTATTACAGCCCATTTTCTTTCATATGGCAATCATGCTTCTGGTCCATTAGTAAGCAAAAAACCACATTTAATATGGAAAGTATAGTTATATAACAATGATGATTTAGATTTTAATGATATTTACTTTTAAGTTTTTCTTAATTAGGATAGTTCCTAAATAATACTGTGTGGAATATTGTTTTTTATATTTGCCATTAAATTTTACTTTTTAATTTTTTGGAGAACTAAGGATCACTTTTGAGATTTGAAACAAGTGTTCTGTCTATTTGGGAAACCATACAGCCATCTAATGACTATGACTTTTGAAATAATTATTTTATTTACATGGTAAGATATAAAAGGGACCACCTTGCTGCAGTATCATGTATATAAGCTTCTAAAGGGGAATTTCTTTTATATTTGTGCAGATATATCTCATTTTTGTGATTGATTTTGTGATTGATAGAAGGTCATGTCCCTAAGAAGAGAAATTGCCTTCATAATGTACACTGAAACAATTTACACACACACACACACACACGCACACACACACACAGATAAATGGCTTATCCTTTTTACCTTTTTACTCCCTGTGATAAACGCTGCTTTGTCCAGGTTTCCATCCAAAGTTTGGTATATCTTGACAAACCTTGGAGAATATGTGGAATACTTCACAGTTACATTGAACATTGGAGGTATTTGACATAGTCTTCTCCTTTAAACTCATGAAAGGGGCTTTTTGGTTTGAATCTGCTTCTGAGATACTTGGAAAACCTACAAGGATCAAAAACATCTCCTTGTCTTCTGCTTAGAGATCTGAAGACTGGGGCTTGCTCTGTGTTTTGCTTCTAGAGTCTTGAGTGTCTTTCAAATTTGAAGTATTACCAAGAAAATTTCTTCCTCTTGCTTGAAGGCCAATGGGTCCTTTTACTCAACATTTTTCAGACCTAGTAATGCTTTTTAAAGCTACCTTGTCAGAAGTATATTTCTTGTTTCAAAAGGAAATTTCCTTATGAATGTCTTATAGAACCTGTATGCATAACGATTTAGAAATTGAAGTTTGTTTTGTGTGTGTATGTGGGATATAAACTGGGATATTCATAAATTAAGCAATGCAGGGAGCAAAATAGTAAATAATATCTTACAAATTACTCTGAAATATAGAAAATGCAGTCATTCTCTATTTTAAATGTGTTAACTAAATTACATTACTTGTGTATTTGTGCAAATGAATCCTAAGTTACAATATTCTGTACTCTTGAGGATCAGTCGCTGCTCAACCATTAAAGTCTAAACTTGTAATATTAATCTCTCTTACTATGTTTTGGTTAATTGTCATATTTTCATCTACATGTGTGTTGTCTTTTTAATTGCCTTTTGAAGTTTAAACTATGGAGGAGGACATTCATCACACTCTGAAGCGGATCTTCTTAGACAAACATATACAGCTTCTCAGCAGCTTCCTGTGTACACTACCACACCCCATCCTTCTGGTAATAATAATTTATGAAATAGATGCCTTTCTTTTAAAAGTTGAGAGCTGACAAATGATAGAATACAGTTCAGGAGAATTGTTGAGCTATATGTTGATATACCTGTTATACCTGCTAAAAAGTTTAGGAGGGAGAAATTTTTCTGAGTGCACTGTTTCCTGGCACTCTTAAGCATGGAGATTTACAGAAGAGTAGAATTGGTGAAAATTGCCCATTCCTTCCTTCTCTTCATCCTTCAGTTAATAGTGTGCTAAATAAAACATAAATGAAAGTTTCTGCAGTTACTTTGTAATATTATTGTATATTTCCTCTCTTTATTACTTTCAGCAACTTGTATTGTTAATTAAGTAAACTGTCAGAACCTTGTAATAGAGCTTTTTGGCTATTACCAAAACTCAACTACAATGTTGTGACTGAATGTTTTCATTAGATGTTTAAGTGCTGAAGTATATCTAGTATAAAGCTCATATGTGATGTATTTTTTCTTATAGGTCTTCCTGGAATTTTTGATAATACTACGCACAGTAGCAATAGCAACACTAAAGAAACATCAGTTATGAATTTTCTCTCTGCAATCGAATCTCGCAATACTCAGACTGTTTCTTCGGGAACAACACTTTTACCACAATTTAGGGCGCCTACATGGCAACCAGGTGACATTTTCTTAATATTTTGGTAATTATATCAATATATCTCTGTGTAAAAATTATATAACATTGGCTGAGATCTAGAGCCATTCGTCTCTGAATAGGAAGCTTCTACTATGCAGGGAAGACTTACTTCACTGGATTGAAGTTCATTGTTTATTTCTATCTGTAGCCTTATTATCTACATAGAAATATGATCTATGTAGGCTTGGAGGATTATTCTAGAGATAAGACAGCTAAGAAAATTTGTGATTGTGATAGTGAAAAAGATGAAGAAATTGCAAAACTCAATGCATTTTTCTGCGGGAATATATTTAGTATAATTCTACTTGTTGATGGCATAACAAAATGTGAAGCAAAAAAGATAGTTTTCAATGGAAAGTTTCCTTATAAAATAACTTTTAATAGCTGAACTGTGAAGGTAGAAACCAGTGCAACTAAGGCTGGTGTGAATCATAATGTCAACAATGATCAGATGCCTTCCTAGCTCCAAGTCCATTGATCATGAGGGTGGGAAGAAAAGGCTTAAGTATTAAACATTGGGACAAACAAACATATAGGACTGGATTTCTGTGTTCTGTAGTAGGCAGTTTTTATTTATTATTTATTTGTCAAATTTATGTGGCCCTCTCTCACAAACTGATTCTGGGCAGTGTGTAATAAAACTAGCAAGGCCTTCTATAAAACCAGTTAAAACAATGAATGTAAATAAAAGCGAGATCATAAGAAGGAAGCTATTATATATTATACAGACAATTCTCAGGCTTCCTATTACCAGGGGATACTGATAAAACTAAGTGTTAAGGGTTTTCCAGGAGGTCACGAGAGTTTGGGAAGGATGAGTTTGTTCCAGAGGGTGAGTACCATGGCCAAAAAGGCTTGTCTCCTGGGATCCATCAGCTGGAACCTCCTCATAGATGGGGCCTGCAATATGCAACTTCTGCCGGATCTTATGGGACATGTAGATGTAACTGGGGAAAGGCAGTTCCTCAGGTAACCTGCCACTGTAGGACTTTAAAAGTCAAATCCAACACCTTGATGTTGACTTGGAAGCAGACTGAGAGAACCAGTGCAGCTCATGGAGCAGAGGTATAATGTGAGTCCTTCCAGGAGTACACATAACTGCCTGTATCACCTCATTTTGCATCAACTCAGCTTCTGGATACTCTTCAAGGGCAGCCCCGTATAGGGCAAGTTACAGTAATCAATTCAGGAGGTGACTGGGTCATGAGTATATATGATTTTCTTATGTTTGCAGTGAAGCAACTTACCTAACATTGCCAAGTTTCTGAAACTATTGTTGTTATCCTGTTTCTGAAAGTGGGATTAGGATTTATGAAGTCAGTTGAGTTTCTGGACTGTAGAAATTTTTAATCATGGTTGGTCTAATACATCCCTCTGCATTCCTATGTTAAATATAAAAAGAGGACAAAATGCTTCATCCTCTCTTCACCAGTCTTCTTAGCACGGGATAAAGTAATTGAAAAGACTGTTTTGGTACTACCTGCTAAATCTCATGTAAATTCAAAATCTAGAGAGAACTTAGCACCAAGTCTTTGAGTGCATTTCAAATACTGAGATGAAATAATTTTTTTTGTGATTAAATTCAAGACTAAATGAAATGATTAGTACCACTTTTATATTTCCTTTTTAATGACTGATTACATCTCATTTTGTGTGCTTTTTTTAAAGCAGGCATGCATTCATCATCTGAGCTTTTTGTTACTGGAACTCTGCCAACATCTGGAACCTTTCCATCAACCTCAGTTTATCAACATCCCAATGCTTTTAGCAGTAGAAACTTTGTCACTACTCCTTCTTTATCACTTCAGGATACAACTTTTAGTGCAACCTCAAATGGGCTTCTAACTGCTCATGACCCTTTATTGCAGATCAAGACACCCCAAGGCACAGTCCCCCCTGCACTGACTTTTGACCGACTGGGCAGTTATGTATTAAGTACCAGCATACCACCACAGTCTTCAACATACCGTTCTGCTCAAGAGTCTGCACCGCATCTCCTACAGCCACAGTTCAGTCTATTGCCTTCGTCACTTGGTGGAGGAGCTCAGCAGACTCCACAGGTGTATAACTCAACTCTGTTTACTGGTTCCACTGCCTCCATTGAAAGAGCACTGCAGCGTGAATGTAGTGTGATTAAACACCATCAGCGGCCTTCAAACACACAGTCTGTTCAGGCACAAATGACTGGTTCACAGCATTCCCTACAGAACTATTTACCAAGTACAAATGAATCTGATTTTCAGGATGTACCCCGCCAATCAACTTGTAGCCCAGCTGGCGATGCTACTCAGGTGAGCAGTAGTGGTCCACAGCAGAAAACCTCTCAGGTTTCAGTGGAACTTGCTCAGTCGTATGCATCAGCAGTTCCGTCACCAGGTTTCCCATCTGTTTCCACTACAAAGGCAAAACAGTGTTCTACAAAGCAACCAACAAGGTCAACAAAGACACCTAAACCACAAAGTGTAGCCCCTTCTGTACAGACACAAAGCTATTCCAAAATTGCACAGAACCAGAACACTGTAATAGCTGGTCAAGCACAAATCTATTCTACAGCACAGCTCCCAAGTCTCCTGTCAGTAAGTCAGTCACAAAATTATATTTCAACACAGTCACAGAATGTGCCACCTGTTAGTCACGCACAAGTATTCTCAGCCATCAAGGTTGAGAAATTACCATCATTATACAAAACACTTTCTTTTGCTGGGCAATCAGAAGTTACTACGTCCGAAAGCCAGTCACTACCATACACTTCTGATCAACAGGTATTAACCTCAGTTTCAAATACCTTCTCTGGGCAAACAAGGGATCTTTCTTCGAGCAGCCAGTCTGAAAATTATTCTTCTAGTCATTCTCAGGGTATGTCAACAGTTAGCCAGCCACAGATTAGCTATTCATCTCAGTCACAGGTCTTGTCAGTTGTTAGTCCTTCAGAAACATTTTCTTCTCATATTCAAAACTTATCAACTACAAGTCCTTCCCAGAACTATATTTCATTGCATTCTCAGGTACAAGAGTCAACCTCTCCACAATCTCAAAAATTTTTGCCAGTTGTACAGTCAACTCCTTTTGAAGTAACAGCTAATTCACCAGCATTGCAGAACAACAGATCTTCCTCGGATACAAAGTCATACATTAAAAGGAAATCTGATCCTAATTTGTATCAAACATCTAAACAAGACGATCAGTTTCCAATGCATAATTTTCAGGCACTGCAACAGCAAGGATCTCTTGATTCCTCTCCTCAGAGACTTACTGATGGTGAGATTAATGCTCAGGATACAACTTACAAAGTTTCCAAAGCAGATAATCGCTACTCTCAAAGTGTAATCAGAAGTAACTCTCGTCTTGAAGATCAAATTGTTGGGCTTACTTTTCAAGGGTCAAAAAAAGAGGAAACCATGGTTAACTCTGTAACACAAATCAGCCATATTACCAATACAGCGAATCATGATATTAAAAAAGCAGGTAGTTTACTGTCAACAGCACAAGTAAATGCAGACAGTAAAGAACTTAGCCAGCAAGAGTCTCTTATGCACAAGGTACATGAAGTTAAAGTCTCAGAGCAACAGATTCATGCCGTTAGTTCACCATCTCAGCTTCATACTCAGCCCATACGACACAGCCATCAGCTATGCCTGCCTACTTCACAGGTACTTCTAGAATCCCCCTGTGATTTACAAATGCTTCAGCAGTCAATATTGCAATCTGGTTTAGGATACACAAAAAGCGTTCCACAAGTGCAGCACATTATGAATTCTCAGCAGTATCTACAAGTGGATGGTCATATGATTCAAGGTAATGGAAGGCATTCTCAAGAGCAGCTTCATTCACAACATTCTGAAGTTTTGAAAGTTAACCTTTCTGAACCATCAAAGCCATTACAACATCATTTGACACCCAAAGATCATTTTGGACAGCCAAATCATGAATCTAAGAATCAGTTTGTTCCCCTTAGTTCTGTATGTTTTCCAGAATCTGTACTTCTCAATGATGAAAGGAATATATTGTCTAATGTGGATGATATCTTGGCAGCCACAGCTGCAGCTTGTGGAGTAACACCATCTGAATTTGCAAAATCAACAGCCAATGACGAAGAAATTCAGTCAGTTGAAAATGGAGATAGTCCTAAATCTCAGTTTCATACAATAGATGTCAGACACATGACTCCTAGCTTCAACTCATCCCCTGCACTTTCTGGAAAGCCACTTGGTGTGGATAATATTTCTTTAAATGGAGGTCACATTACCCTAAATTTAACAGCAGTGTCTGCAGAACAGACAAAAGATAGGAACCAACAACACATTGAGATTTCTGCCCAAGGTATTCCTACTAGAATTACAGCAGTTGAAATGGAAAGAAGGCAGGAACAGGTGTCTAGTCAAGTTAAACAACAGTCCAGCACTAGGAGTGAATCTGAAACTAAAAACAATGTTCATATGGATGGAACATTAAACATTAAGGATATAGACCTAATTTCAAGTAGTAGGACTCTAAATGAAGAGATTGCAGTGTCTAAAACAGATTATAGCATGGCAAGTGAAAATGCTGAAGTTCCACTGCAACAAATATCTATGCAGCATCCAAGAAATGAAAATGGTAATAATACTGAAGACAAGAGTCAACTTTTATCGGAAGAGGATCCTCAAAAGCAAATTGACAGAGGACAGAATCAAATTAAAAATGTCAATGAAGTTGATACAATTCAGAAGCAATTGAAACGAAGTGGGCAGTGTAAACGTCAGAATTCAAGAGGCATTGATGCCAACTCTCCTGTTCCTGAAAACTGTCATGAAACTTACCAACATCAAGAAAAAATGAGGCAAAAAATTAAAGAGGTGGAAGAAAAGCAGCCAGAAGTAAGAACAGGATTTATTGGTTCTTTTTTAGATTTCTTAAAATCTGGGCCCAGACAGCAATTTTCAGCACCTGCTATTCGTGTTCCTAATCGTGTAAGAAGACCTGTCACCCCACTTATTAGAACACCTTGTCAGTTGCCAATCTCAAAAGTGCAGACGGCAACAGCTACTTCATCTTTTGATGGCTTTGCTGAAAATTCAGTTAAGAACAATTATGAAGATCCTAAGATAAAGTCAGAAGTCCTGCCTTTTTTTCCTTTTGATAAAGATAATGTTAGGAACAACAAAGATTACCAAAAGAGCATATATTCTCCATTATCATCATCTGATACAAAGACAAAGTCAGGTAAAGTTTACTATGCTTGTGATGAGATTTTAATATAAATGTAGGTTTAAATAAAAATATACTTAAACCAGTCCAATAATCAATAGATCTATCTTTTTCTTTGAGTTACATACATGTTTTGAAAGTAATTTAGTTTTTAAGATTGTCAGGAGTGCTTTTAAATGTTGTTTAATGAAAATAGTTAAATAGTTATGTTATTTGCATTTTAAAAAACAGTTTTATAAACTGCCAAAATTGTTTATTTAAACTGAAATCTCAATAACTTACCCAAATGAGGATTTTTTTAAAAAAAACACCTCTACAAATAATTTTAGATTTGCCTGTAGTATATATATTATATGCTTTTAGAAATTTATATAGGGTTTGTTTGTTTGTTTCATTTAAATATCTTCAGATACATTGCTTTTATTTGAAAGGCGAGGTAAATTTAATTTTTTTTCCTTGTCCTTGCTGCTGATTTTTTTTAACTGAAAGCAGATCTATGAAATATATAGAAGATTCCTAGAATCTGAGAAATATGCCGAATTTATTTATTAATTTTTTACACCACCTATCTCCCCTACAAGGTGACTCTGAGGCCTAATGTTAATCAGAGCAGCTAATATTTTGCATTCGGTGGTAATTTGTAGACTAAGTTATTTGTGCTATAAATATGAAAATGAATTCGAATTCTTGAAGTGCTTGTTTTGTGCTTTAGAAATTGACAAAACATATTCTCAAACCATCACTAATACTGTCGTAAAGAAGGAAGCTTCCCAAATGACGGTAACATTGGCAGATGCTCAGGTGAAAACCTGTGTAGCACAATTTGAAACGGAGAGTGTTCTTACAGAGCAGTTAGCAAAACCACAAGCATTGGTTGCAATAGAAGGATATATTGAAGATGACCATGGAGACAGTGATGGCGAAGGCATATACAGAGAGCGTGATGAATTTGTAGTGAAGATTGAAGACATAGAACCACTAAAGGTAATCCATCTATTTTAATCTGAATAATCTGTCTTTTTTAAAAAAATTATTTATTGTTAAAGGACCATAAAAATTTTCCATCAGAATTGGAAAGAAATAAATGAAAGTTATGCTAATTATTTTCATGATTTGTGGAATAATGAACTGGGGTGTCCTGTTCTTGTAAATCAGTGGCAGATAGGTTTAAAATTAAAGCTTTTTTTTTTGCTCTTAAAAATTAGAGTACCTCAAGGAATATTTAAATTTGGTTCCAGTTGCCTTACTATACAATTCAGGAGTTGGAACATTATGTTAGATAGGTTGAGTTTGTGCTACAAAGATGAACTTAAGTCTGAAATTGACAGAATTCTCGATTATAGCTTTAATATAGTTAAAGGTAAAGGTTCCTCTCACACATATGTGCTAGTCATTCCTGAATCTAGGGGCGGTGCTCATCTCTATTTCAAAGCCGAAGAGCCAGCGCTATCTGAAGATGTCTCCGTGGTCATGTGGCCAGTATGACTGAACACCAAAGGCACACGGAACATTGTTACCTTCCCACCAAAGATGGTCCCTATTTTTCTACTTGCATTTTTACGTGCTTTCGAACTGCGAGGTTGGCAGAAGCTGGGACAAGTAACAGGAACTCACCCCGTTACGTGGCACTAGGGATTCGAACCGCTGAACTGCCGACCTTTCGATCAGCAAGCTAAGCGTCTTAGCCACTCAGCCACCACGTCCCGGTTTTTTCTTTAGCTCTACATTTTTTCTACAGTGTAGTCAATATTATTATTATTGCACTTATTCTAATGCAATAATTCACACATCATGCTCAGCCATAGTTTCTTTAGTTATGATATACTGACTAAAGTATACTGCGTCCCCTAATATAGTTAATGCTTGGCAAAGATATGTAATCTCTAGATATTCCAAATTTTTGAAATTGAGAGGTCAACAGTCATGGTACTGCATTCATAGGGTACCTAAAAGAATTGTTATGCATCAGAAGAATAAATCTACACTTCTATCTGTGGCAGTAGATTGCCAGTGTCTGTTTTTAGTCAGTGTTCGATTTAGTTTGTTGGGATGAATTGCTTTGTATTGTACTGCATTCCCAATACATAGAAAAAATCTTGGAAGGCCAAAAACAACTTCAGAATGCACAACAGTAGGTAGCAGAAAGATACAATTAAGTTAGTGTAGCAAAGGGAAAAATAGAGTTAAATATAAATTAATATGCAAAGGAATAAGGAGGATTGGGAGTGCATGATTTAAATTTATATTTTATACCTGCCACTTAATCTGAATGAAATGTGTAGGTTTTGTTGAGAAATAAGAGAATTTTAGAATCAGAAGGGCACAGTCTGAGGTTTGGATGTATGTTTTTTTATGACATAATAAAGTTTAAGTTAATGTAGATTTTAAGAATTATTAATACCCTATTGAGAATATGGAACAAACATAAACCCAGACTGTCCCCGAAAATGCCTTCAAGACTCTCAGCAGAAGAACATTTTACAGGAAACAAACAGTAGGTAAAGAAAAATGTTGAACTTATTGAGAGTTGTTACAACAGGAACATGAAGGATATAGGATGAAATCAAAACAGCAATTAAGTGCAGAGGGATTTATTTTCAATAGTTTCCATATGCAAAATTAAGAGAAAGATTTAAGCGGTCCACAGAGCATTTGGAATTGAGCAGCAGAAGACAGAATTTCAAGTTGAACTATGTATTCAATGTATTCAACTATGTAATGAACATGTAATAGCTAAAATGTATACACTTTTATTGAAATTTGAAATGGAAAAAGACTGATAAAATGCACGAAGAATTTTGGACACACTGTATTGATGTGTTAGTGGGTTACAAGGATTGAAATGTATACTATGTTATAATTTAAAACAGATTTTTAAAATAAAATGAACAATTTTCATCATTTATATGATGATATATGCCTCCAGAAAAAATGATCTAGAACTGCGATCATCAACCAGTGGTGCGTAGACCACTGGTGGTCCGCAAGAAAATTTTGGTGGTCCGCAGAAAAATTATTTGCATTTTTAATATTGCACTAAATCAGGGTTCCTCAAACTACGTCCCTTGGGGACAGATACATGCAGTGAACGTTTGTGTTGCTGTAGACCCTTTCAGGGTCTTTTTGTGAGGGTCAGAAGGGGACAGAAATTCTGACTTGGGGTCTGTTTCGTCCTCCTGGTGTGGGGCTTTGGGCGAAGGCTGGAGGGAAGTGCTGCTGGTGGTGAAGAGCCAGAGGACCTTGTTCCAGTGGGATTGCATCATGGCCTGGAACTGGCTGACCATCTCAGCTTGCTGAACCTCCAGGCGCCAGTACCTGGCCTTGCATTCCCGCAGGTCTTCCCTCTGCTTGGAAAGCCTATACTCGTAGTCCTCAGTGAGGTGCTTCTGCTGGGCCTCCTCTCGGTCAGATCCAGTTTGAACTGAGCTGTTTTGCCAACTTCTTGTGGTGGCTGCTTAGTTCCAACAACTGCTTCCTGTTGGGGCCCTAAGGAGCCCAGGCGGGGAGGTGAGGAGTTGGCCCCACCCAGTCACATGACCACCTAGCCATGCCCACCCAGCTGGTCATTAGGCAGATCATATTAGTGGTCCGCGGGATTTAAAATTATGAATTTAGTGGTCACTGAGGTCTGAAAGGTTGGTGACCCCTGGTCTAGAATGTATACAAGTACTTCTAGACCCCTGGTCTAGAATGTATACAAGTACTTCAAATACTAACAGAATTAAGTGCTTTTCATTTTGGTCCCTGTAGGCTGCTTTAAAAAGAGGAGTGGAGCCTCCAGCTATCTGGAAAGTTCAAAAGGCTTTGCTGCAAAAATTTGTACCTGAAGTACGAGATGGACAAAGAGAATTTGCAGCTACTAATAGTGTAAGTATAATCATTCAGCTTTAACCATATTAACTGGTAAGATGTTTACACTGTATATGATACCAGTGTAGTGGTTAAAGTGTGGCCTGGAAACCAAGAGACAGTGAATTCTAGTCCTGCTTTATTAGAAGGCTGGGCTACTTTGGAGCAGTCTCTCTCTCTCCCTCTCCCTCTCTTCTCCCCCCCCAGCCCAACCCACTTCACAGAATTGTTCTTATGCAGAAAATAAGAGGAGGAAGGTGTATTAGGTATGTGCATCACCTTGAATTACTTATAAAGTAATAAAGACAAGATTTTTAAAAAAGAATCTAATAAATAAATAAATAAAATCACGAAACCATGACTTGTAGTCCCGATTTAGGCATAAAGCCAGTTGAGTGACCTTTGGCCAGTCACTAGAGAGTCCTAGGAAGGAACAATGGCAAACCATTTTTGGGGGAAGTGTGGGGGAACCTTGCCAGGAAAACTGCAGGAACTTGTCCTATAGAGTCTGACAATCGGACATGATTGAACAGAAGAAAAAAAACCAGGTCTATTGTATAATTTTTAATATCGTTTTTTATGGTCTGCCCAGATCTATATACTTGAGATGGTTAGCTATATAAATGGATTGAATTAATGAATTAAACTATTTTCATTATAATTGGGTAGGATTTATTGAAAATAGAAACATTGTTTTGAAGTAACAACAAAACTCCTGCAGAAGTTAGCACTAAGAAGTACTTTTTAACATGATAAAAACAAGAACTTTTAACTACATTGGGCTATAATGATTGGGCTTGTGAAGAACTTCAGATGGTGCTTTATGCCCTCTTTTACATCCCATACTTTAAAAATCAAATGACTGAATTGCTTCATTTTCCCTCCAGTTGTTTCATGAGCCAGAAGAGGCTTGTGTGCAGGAGTTACACAAGTGCAAAAGTCTTTTCTGGTGCTTCCAACAGAAGCATCTTTTGGGTAAAGAAACTCTCAGCAAAGTGTTTAAGAAGTCACAAAGTATCTCTCATAGACATTAGCTCACCAATGAGCATGCAAGTTACTTGGAACAGAGCTAATCATTAATAAAATTTAAATTAATTCGGGGTTATATTCCAGATCCATCCACTTTTTGTGTTTTCTTAATTTCTTACAAGGTTATAAACTACTTACAAGGCAAGCATAATACATGTCTCTTTTTCCTTTTAGTATCTTGGATATTTTGGAGATGCAAAATTGAAGTATAAACGAGTATATGTGAAGTTCATAGAAAACGCAAACAAAAAAGAGTATGTCAGAGTATGTTCCAAGAAGCCAAAAAATTCACTTGTACAATCTGCAAGGTATTTTATTTTAATCCATTTTCTCAGATCCTTGATGTATCTTTTAATTGTATTTAATGGGGAGGGGGTTATTACTAGCTTTAAATTTGCTAAAGGCACATGTTCCATAGATATTTTGAAAATTTACTATCTGAAATAATTGTTGGTATTTTATGCTCTAGAATAGTTTCAGAAAGAAATCTACCTTCATTTAGATTATGAAGAGCTGTTAAAAAGCTATAAACTTGAGAGGAGCTGGAAATTTCTGCTTCCAGTTTTCACTCAACCAATTTTGTACTGTATGTAATTTCAGGAATCAAAGTTTAATCAAATGCAAATAAAAGTTTTTACTCAATTTATTTGCAAAAGATAGAGAAACTAAACATAACAACCCTCAAACTTAACTCATGGGTTAAACATTTTTTCCCCAACCTGCTTCTCAAGAGGTGTTGAAACTACATCCCCAGAAGCCATTGACTATACTTTTTAAAAACTTTCTGAGAACTATAGTCCCAACATAGGTAAAAATGTTAGGTTTGTGAATGATACATCAGGTTTGTGAATGATACTTTTTAAGAGGATCGTCATTTTGATCAAATCAACTCTATTCTGTCCTTGAATCAATATCATTTTCAGGTATATATATTTTCTAGACAATAATCTACAGACCAATATTTTTAGGAATTTCTTTCTGTTCTCTTTTAAATAATTTTGTTTACTCTAAGCTAAAGACATTCCTTGCTAAGAGTACATTTTAATCTATTTATATTTAGAGATATCCTTTAGTTAATATAGGGATGAAGATTTAAGGCTCGCACCTAACATTGTCTAGACCCTCTAATTAGTTGTTTAAACAATTATCTTAATGTACAAATAAATGAAGTGTGGAAATCTATAAGAAAACTAATTCAAGAAGAAAAGTAATCAGCTAAGTTGTATCAATTTGACTTATAAACACTAAGTTTATAAAACAGTTTCTTTGAATTATTCTAATTTATAGAATTCCTCACTGTAAGCCGAGCATGAGCATCACTAAAGTTCCTGATCCCCTAGTGCCAAAAACTGTCACAACAAAAGTTACTTCAGTGAAACCCAAAGCAAAACAGCCAAAGACAAAGGCTGAACCACCACCAAAAAAACGCAAAACATGGAAAGAAGAATCGCCCTCTACTCCTCAGCCGCAGAGTGATGAGGAAGGTAAGTGTCCCTATAACAGAAGAAATTATGAAGATCTGGCCTTTTGTATAATTTCCATTGTTGTAATGTCACATTTATTAGTCACATTGTATAAGGAGGCACATTTTTAATATTCTATTTTAATTGTACACATTAATCAATATAATAATAAGAACCCTAATTTATATATGGCATTTGTGCCTTTTTTCTACATATAGAAGAAGGAGTGCTCCCTAGTATGTTCCAAGTGTCAGTTTGTTGATCCCAGTGCAAAAATATGGAGCTGCACACACTCCAAACAGTCCAATAGCATAGAACACCTATATGTTTGCTGCTGTAGATGTATCAGGAAGTGTCTTCTGATGTCATATTCAGTACAGAGTCTGCGGGCTGTATTCATTGCAGGGCTGTGGGCATATTTTTGGTCTTTTTCAATATTTAGTAAATGCTCGCAGTAATATCTCTGCACAGGAAACCATTGAAAAAGTCACACAAATTCCTAATTAAGACATTAAAATGTCTTCAATATAATCTAAAATACAATAAAATGCGCAAGATAAAATAATTGGATTAATAAAATATATAACCAGTGGCCATGATGGTACCCGCATGAAGTCTAAAATATTGGTGTGAATATTAATGTCACAGCTCAGTCATAATTAGAGTAAGAATGAACTGCTCTGCAGAGTCACTAAAGCAATAATCAAACCAATGAAAAAATTACAACACGATTGAACAATATATTTATATATTTGATATTCCAGACATTCAACCACCAGCACCTATTGTTGCCCGCTTTTTAAACACCAGAGCTATGAAGGAAACATTTAGGAATTATATGGAACTGCTTGTTAGCCTTGCCTTGGATCCAGATACTATGCAGGCACTGGAGAAGAGTAATGGTACAGTTTGTTAAATCTCTTGTTGGTTGGTTGGTTGGTTGGTTGGTTGGTTTTTGACATTTTATCAAATGTTCTCTTGTTTAGAAGCTACCTATTGGTCAGGATCTATATTATAGGTATAATGAATGGAACTTCTGAAGGTCCTTCTGAAGTGTTTTCCAATCTTGGCAACATTGAGATTTATGATCCTCTGGCTAGAGATTCTGGGTACTGAAGGCCACACACACAGATTAGGAAGTTGCCATAATTGGAAAACACATCTCCCGATAATAGTGGCAGGAAGGCTAATAAGGTCCCCATTGTTTGAGATGGGAGAAGGGCCACTACTTTCTGCTGTCCCTGCCATGGTTGTCCCTTCTGTCGTACTTTCTGAACCGATTGCTTCTCTGGTAACAATTTAACTCCTAGCCAACAATCCGCAGTTGTTTGGAAATGGATTCACTCTGAGTGCCTCATGCTCAGAAGTCTAAGTCTGCTGATAAGAAAACAATGGTTGAAACATCACTTTGAAATACAAAGATGTAAAATACAAAACAGCAGAAAAAAGCAGTAATTAAAATATTGAAAATCTCTTAGGGATGAGCAGCACTTTGACTCCAGAGTCACAGCACATCTGTTGGCACCTCTGTAAAGAAGTTGCTTCTTTTCCTGGACTCGAGCAATAGCCAACAATCTCAGGAAAATATGTGTTTTGAGTTAAAGAGGTATGCCTGTGGCCATTCTGAAGGATCTTGTTGCAATCCTGACAATCCCTTTTTAACTCAAAGGTGCATTTTATTCAGTTGATGCTGCTGTTCTGCAGGTCTGGTGGGGGAAACGCTTCTTTGAGAAGGAATCTATGTTGATATTGAATTACCATTTCAGTTCTCAGTATAAAGCCCTGCATAACTCTAAAACTCTTAGTGAAGTTAATCCAAGTTAATTCCTGTTACTCTTAATACAAATTAAAATTTGCAGGTTTATGTATTTTCATTCAAAGTCATGAGCAGAACGCATGCAAAAGTCAGGAAACTAGGGTTTTAATAGAACTATTCAGCAGGTGAGAATAGGAAAAATATATGTACTATATTAAAATTTCTCATAAGAATAGCTAATAAAATGAAGTCATTAGAACGTCTTTGTTCTGTATCAAGATGTTTCCTGAAAATATGGTTGGGCAGTGGCATATTTGGCTTGTTAAGTACTTTAGATTTATTATGGTTTCATAGACAAATGGTTGCTGTTATTAAGATTTCCTTCACAGTAGTTGTTTGGATACTCCTTTAAGGCGGAGATGGTCAATTAATTTTCCTAAGGGGTCACACGAGAAATAGGGACTGTTGTGGTGGGCCAGAAGCATAGGCACACATGCGCACACACACACATACACACACATATATTGGGAGGAAAATAGCAATCACCTTCAAAATAAAAGCAATGTGGTTGAATTGTGGGCACAGTGTACACTTATTTACATTTGATTTCTAATTTCTGATTGCCCTCACATGGGTTGGCCAAAGGCCCTGGGGGCTATAAAATACCCAGGTCTGTTTTAAAATTTATGAAAGTTAATGTTAGGGATTTAGGGCAGAGTTCATTATTCATAAAGTACCTCAGAAAATAATCTATTAGGGAGGTTTTACTTTCATTTTCTGTGTTAATCATTTACATTTGAGGTCCCAGGAGAATTTTGGTCAAACTAGCTGGTAACTCAGCTATTTGACAATGAAACTGCAGCAGTTGTCATAACCTAGCCAATCTGAAAGTACCAGCCACTTTTCATATTGTTGCTAATAATATCTCTATATGGTCACCCAGGAATAGATTCAACTTAAGGAAGGTGGCATATTTTATTGTGTTTATAGTATTTCTTGTCCTGTACTAAATTGTTCCTTCTGGTTTGGTATTTTGTATGTAGGTTGATTATAGATTAATAAAAGTAAATCTCCAAGTTGAATTTATTTCTGGTGACTATATGAGCATGCCAGTGCAATTTTCCTGGCCATAGTATGTAACTGCCTTACTGTCTTATAAGTGTCTGTTGGAAATCTATTTGCTTGACCAGACAGCATCACACAGTGTGCCATTGATGCAACATATCTTCACTGTTGCAGTAAAACCAGTTTTGTGAAAAAATTATTCACACTGTATATTGAATTAAAATAACATAACATTTTAAGAATATTCTATGCTGAAATATGTATTTGGGGCATAACTACAATTGTTTTCATGTTTGCTAATATATTGATTAAATAAACAAGCATTTATTAATTATGTTAACTTATTTGAATAATCATAGAGCCACGAGACATAACACATTCAGTAAAAGGCATCTATTGCGTCTCCTTTTTTAGATGAGCTGCTTTTGCCTCATATGAGAAAAATTGATGGCATGCTGAATGACAATAGAAAAAGGCTGCTTTCCAAATTACATATAGAGCGACCATTCAAGGTACTGATAATTATACTTTATTCATAGTTTGCCACCCTTTCATTAATTCTTTTATAGAAATTGAAAATTAGTGGAGCAAAGCAAATAAGACTTTTTTAAAAATTAAGTTCTTTATTTTTTCTGTTCTTTTCTTTGTTCTATGTTTCTTTTTTGGGATTTCCAGCATTTTATTACTTTATCAAAATATAAAATACAGAAGTACAAAGAAAAATGAAAATAGCAATTGCACTTAGATTTATATACCACTTCATAGTGATTTACAACCCTCTCTACGCAGTTTACAGAGTCAGCATATTGCCCCCAACAATCTAGGCCCGTGATGGCGAACCTATGGCACGGGTGCCACAGGTGGCACGTGGAGCCATATCGGTGGGCACGCGAGCTCAGCTCCAGCATGCATGCATGTGCCAGCCAGCTGATTTTCGGGCCTTCTGGGCCCACCAGAAGTCAGGAAACACACTGTTTCCGGCCTCTGGAGGGGGTGGGGAAGGCCGTTTTTGCCCTCCCCAGGCTCCTATAAAGGCTCTGGAGCCTGAAGAGAGCAAAAAATGGGCCTACCGGGCCCACCATGTCATCGCGTGCCAAAAGCGGGGGGAGCATGGGTGGGGGGCAGGGCGCATAGAATTATGGATGTGGGCACACATGCGTGTGACCCCACCATGCTCCTCCCGTTTTTGGCACGCGATGGCAAAAAGGTTAGCCATCACTGATCTAGGTTCTCATTTTACTGACCTTGGAAGGATGGAAGGCAGAATCAACCTTGAGCCAGTCTGGATCGAACTGCTGGCAGTTGGCAGAGTTAGCCTGCTGCATTCTAACCACTACACCACCACCATGGCTCTTAGTTATGGTAAAATAATGAAAAAAAAGGGGAAAAGAGAAAAGTGTAGGCAGTGATAGCTAACCTTTTTGCCATCCCGTGCCAAAAGTGGAGGGAGCGTGGGGGGGTCGCGCATGCGTTCCTACACCCATAATTCTATGTGCCCCACGCATGCATGCATGCATGATCCCCACACTTTTGGCATGCAATGGCATGGTGGGCCCAGTAGGCTCATTTTTCGCCCTCCCCAGGCTCCAGAGGCTTTCTAGGAGCCTGGGGAGAGCAAAAATGGTCTCCCCCTTCTCGGAAGCCCTCTGGAGGCCGGAAACGGCCCATTTGCCAATTTCCTGTGGGACCAAAAGGCCTGTTTTCGCCCTCCCCAGGGCGAAAAGCTCTGGAGCCTGAGGAGAGCAAAAAACAGGCCTTGTCCAACCCGAGGCCCTTCAGAGTCCGGAAACAGCCTGTTTCCCTATTTCCGGTGGGCCCAGAAGACCTGAAAACCAGCTGGCCGGCGTGCGCATGCGCAGCGGAGCTGAGCTCGCATGCCCACTAATATGGTTCCGCATGCCACCTGTTCGCCATCACGGGTATAGGGGAAAGGGGAAAAGAAAAACATAGGCATTGAGTTCTGACTCCTTTTGGTGCAGTAGAATAAGGTAGTAACATAAAACTTCAACTTTTTCCATTTAAAAAGTTTTACACTTTTACATGATAATGTATACTAGACATTTCTATAACAATAAACCTATCTAATTAGGAAAACCCAAAATCAAAGTTTTATTTATTCTATATTTCTAATTTGCTACTCCCTTTGAAAAAGTCTGTATTTTCAAATGAATGCAACATTTTTATAGGTCAATAAGTAGGACAGAAATCTATAATTGCATTTCAAACACAGTTGCTTCCAGAAAATTTTCAGGAACTGGCTAACATATTTTTGTTTGCGAAGATTAGTTTTTACTTTGTTTTTATACTGTATTTATAATGGACAGTTGAGTCTATTAGAGAGACTAACCTTCTCTTCCAGAAATCATGGATCTTCACCTTTGGCCCTGCCTTTTGCTTTGGAGTAGTGGTTTGAAAGTTCCTGCTGCCACCTACTTTTTTCCAAGTGGCATCTCATATAACAACCATCCTGTAATATGGGTGTGTTAGAGTTTTTATAACCAGTGCTTCCTTCATGCAATTAAAAATGCAAAAAAAATGAAATAATTTCATTAGGGCACTCTCATGGCCATGAAACATTGAAGTGTATAAGTAACTTATTCATTTCTACTTTCCTTTTGGGGAGATGTCAAGGGAAAAACAATATCAAACTTTATTTAAACATTTAGAAAGGAAAAATTCCAGAGCTACCTGGATAATTACGAAACAGCGGTTTCAAAAAATAATTTCAAAAGAAAGTACAGACCACAAGATGGCACCGCTCTGTTTACAAATAGAGCAATTCAGCCAATATCTCAGAAGAGAAGTTAGCAAAAAATAAATAATAATCCAATTTATATTGTAAATTACAAGAACAGTAGGAAGACAGTACAGATACGACTTATGACCACAATTGAGCCCAAATATTCTTTTGCTAAGTGAGACAATTGTTAAGTAAATTTTGCCCCATTTTATGACCTTTCTTGCCACAGTTGTTAAGTGAACACTGCAGTTGTTAAGCTAGTAATACAGTTACTAGGCAGTTGTTAATTTAGTACCATAGTTGTTAAGTGAATCTGGCTTCCCCATTGACTTTGCTGTCAGAAGGTCGCAAAAGGGGATCACATGATCCTGGAACACTGCAATGATCATAAATACAAGTCAGTTGTCAAGGGTCTGAATTTTGATCATGTCACCATGGGGATCGGGGCGGGTTTCAAAACCCATCGCTACCGGTTTGCTCGTGGAAGCTCGCACATGCATGTGACGCTTCTGCGCATGCGCAGAACCCTCCGGGTGGGTGGGCAGAACCTCCTGCCACTGCCGCTACTGGTTTGCCTGATCCAGGGAGAACCAGTAGCAACCCACCACTGATGGGGATGCTGCAAAGGTCATAAGTGAACAGCAGTCAAAAGTCACTTTTTTCAGTGCTGTTGTAACTTTGAACAGTCACTAAATGAACTGTTGTAAGTCAAGAACTACCTGCATTATTTCTTCTTGCATAGTCCGCAACATTAACATAATACTTGAGATTACACGCACTTCTGGACTAATCTGAGAAAATAAAAGAATAAGATTTGATTGACAAGCACCACACAGAAAAAAGAAAGGGAAAAAAAAACAGGTTCCTGGTTAGACTGGTATTTATAGGTAGTCCTTGACTTAGGACAGTTTGTTTAGTGACTGTTTGAAGTTACAACAGCACTAAAAAAATGACTTATGACCATTTTTCACATGACCATTGCAACATCCCCATGGTCATGTGATCAAAATTCAGGTGCTTGGCAACTGACTCATATTTATGATGGTTAAGAGTGTCCCAGGGTCATATGAACAACCTTTGCAACCTTCTGAGAAGCAAAGTCAATAGGGAAGCCAACTTCACCTAACAATTGTGGTACTAAATTAACAATTGTTAATTGTCAATTAACAATTAACAATTGTTAAGTGCCTTGATGCACTTAACAACTGTGGCAGGAAAGGTCGTAAAATGGGGCAAAATTAACAAATGTCTCACTTAGCCATAGAAATGTTGGGCTCAAGTGTGTTTGTAAGTCAAGAACTCCCTGTGATTCTACTGAAATAAATAGAAATAAGAAGTTTCAAAGGCATGTATTCTCTGCTTCATTTGCTTGGATTTCTTCTAGTCCCAATAGAGATATTGACTTATTGGTAAACCCCTGCTTTTCTTAAGTCCCTCTGTGCCACATCTGCTGCAGATGTCTCCTTGAGTTCTGCTCATTGATTTTAAAATGGCTCTAAAATCTCTTCAATAGGTGAAAAGATTGGCATAATCTGACTGACCAAAAGACATGCTTCATTTGTGGGTCTGGATTTTGTCTAAGCCTGTCTGGCATGTAGACTGACCAGTTGTGAAAATCATACTGTTTTCAGCCTGCATATTTACAGCAGATTTTTTTTTTAAAAAAAGGATCCGAGTTTAAATTCTTACCACATTAATAGGGCATACTTTATAATTCTGTTTAATCGCTAATCTGCTGCTTTTATAACTTTTTTAAGGCTGCTTTGGAATGTTTTCCTGAACTGACAGTAATAACTCGAGATTCTAAAGCAAAAATGGGGGTGAATGCCGTTTCTAGAATCAAGATGAATGGGAAAGCTTATAATAAGAAAACGCTGAAAATTTCCAAAGCAACCACAAAATTAGCACAGGTATGTTTGTGTAGTATTTGTTTCTGCCGTATTTCTGATGGAATGTTGATCTCAAACTTTTCTTGATTATCTTGAGTGTATTTTAAATCAGTAAATTACGAACTAATACCTTTTCCATTCTAAGATTTAAAAAACTAAATTACCAGACAGCAAGTTTAAAAAACCTTGACTTTTCTTTGTTTTTTTATTTTCTTTCTTTCTTTCTTTCTTTCTTTCTTTCTTTCTTTCTTTCTTTC
>WNWU01000001.1:16688355-16705908 GCA_012654045.1 Ptyas mucosa | reverse complement strand
AAGCCAGAGAAAGATTTTTTTAAAAAAGATAGCAGTTTCTTATGGTTGAACATTCTTACCTGGGAAGAATTCTACCTGTCTTAATCATCCAGGTAGAATTGTCTGGAAGTTGGCAATTCCAGACATGGGAACTGGCCTTCTTGTTGGTTACAAACATTTCACTGCTTATCCAAGTAGCTTCTTCAATCTGAATAAATTTGTTAGGAGTATATATGTCCTCTAGTATCATTTCACCTAATCCGAAAAGGCTCATTAGGTGAGTAGGCAGAGAGTCATTAGGAGGCAATGTTCCAACTCCTAAATACCTGAGTGAGTCCTTAAGTGTGGCCTCCCTGATGAACTTGTGAAGTGGTCTTAATCTTCTTGAGGACTGATGAAAAAGCATCATAAAAAATGGGGGACAGGTTGTGTCTGAAATCTCCACCTCTGTTGAGGGAAGGAGTTTCCAGTGTGACATAAATGGATTTCTTCACTTCTCTCTCAAACCAGCTGGGGATGGAAGATTTACATCCCAACAACTCTGCCTACTCACCTAACAATCTTATTCAGATTAGGTGAAAATAAAACCACCCTGGAGGATATATATATATATATATATATATATATATATATATATATATATATATATATATGGGGTTCCCCAACCAACTTGTTCAGACTGAAGCAGCTGCTTGGATAAGCAGTGAAACATTTCAAACCAACAAGAAAAAGAAGTCCAGTTGCCATGACTCAACTTCCAGATACCCAGGAGGACGTGCCAGTATACCTAATGAGTAAACATGACTAGAATTCCTCTGTAAAGGTCCTTCCTCACATGTTATAAACATACCTTAGAGTATAACATCTACATTTTCTTCCTATCTCCATGATTGCCCTTACCTGGACACTTTCAATCTGTTCGTATTTACAACTGTAAAAACTCCTGCCACCATAATTTTCACTTCAAAATGGTAAATGTGTCAGATTTTAGTTGATACGGTAAGCAACCATGCTACATTTTTTTTTAATCTCTTGTGTTAAATCCATAGTGGATACTGCACCAGGCTAGAAATTGGAAAACTATGAGTTCTAGTTCCACCTTAACCATGAAAGCAGCTGGGTCACTTTGGGCCAGTTACTCACTCTCTCTGTCTTAGGAAAGAGGCAATAGTAAACTATTTCTGAAATCTTGCTAAGAAAACTGTAGGGACCTGTTCAGGAGTCAACACCAACTCAAATGACACACACACACACCAAAATTGCTCTATTAATCTTAGGAGAACTTTCTTTAACAGACACCTATTTGACAAGAAGGATCAATTCCATATTTGAAACTTCAAACTGATGTTCTTGAGTCGCTAAGTGTTATCCAACTCTTCACAATCCCATGGACCATAGCATGCCAGGCCCTGCGTCTTCCACTCTCTGTTAGAGTTTGCCCAAATTCATCATATTCATTGCTTCAGTGACATTATCTCACTTTGATGAGTTCTGGTTTAACAGGAACACATAGCATCCTGTGCATAAAATTTCATAAAGTGTATAAAGACAACAACTCCAGTCATAGAAAAACAAAGCAAATAATTGCAAAAGGAACCAGGTTTTCTATTATAGCATTAAATTACACCTGGTTTTATCCTAAAAACTTTTCCTATAATTTGATACAGCTGTTATTTCTTCAAATGAAAAACAGACATGGAAATCAAGAACCATGTTTTTAATTTTGTTGTTGTTATTAGATTTTTATTCCCACCTTAAAAATATTTGGTAAATAAAAGTGCTTAATACTTCTTCCTCTTCCTATTTTTTCCCTTTCCCTATGAAATGGTTTGAACTGAGAGAGAGTGCCTAGCCCAAGGTCAGGCAGCTGGCTTTCATTGCTAAGGGAGGCCTAGTACTCCTATTTCTCTAAAAATCCAAGGCACTTGGGCAGATTGCTCTTTCTTTCATGTCATTAGAAGTGACAGTTCTCTGATTTCTTATCATATTCCTTCTTTCCTACAAGTATAAACCTACTCCCAACTCACATTTTTTAAATTATTCACAGCCTTAGGTGAAATAACATTACATAAGAAACAAAACATATATGCATAAAATATACTTCATTCTATTTTTGTGTATTATTTTATGTATAGTATGAGTAAATTGTTATATCTTCAAATAATTATTAGTATCAAGAAACTTAACTATTTAATTACTAGGGTGGTTAATAAATATTTGTTTCTGCAGGAATTTACTATAGATCCAGAAAAAATACCTTTGTGTTCTTTGTATCATTCACTCCACCATTACAAATACCACATGTTTCTCAGATGCAAAGTAGAGGTAAGTCTTTTTCTAGTTTATGTTATTATTATTTATCATTGTATACATTAGTGCAGTAGAATCTAAACTCAATTAAAATCAAATGAAGATAAACTATTTTCAGAAGATATTGAGCAGTTTTGTATTTAATGAATCAAGTTTTACAGATTCCAAAAAGAGTGCTAGTTTGGTGTCATAGTTAAGAGATCAGGCTACAAATCATGAAACACTGAGTTCTATCCCCACCTTAGGTACAAAGGATTGGGTACCTTGGCTCAATCATTATTTCTCAGCCCTAGAAAGGCGCCAATGTCAAACCATTTCTGACATTGCCCAAGAAAACTGCTAGGACAAGTCCAGGTAGTTGCCAGGAATCAAATATTGATTCAAAGACACACACACACACATACAATTGTAAAAGTGTCTTATGTCATGGTAACACGAGATACATAATACTTATGAAACCTGAATGAATGTAGATCTCTGAGGCAAGGTGGATTAAGACAACTGAAAGACATTATTTATGGTCTTATTGATTCCTGTGTGTTCATAATCTTGAACAATTCTGGATAATGTGTAAACCTGAAGTGGAATGGAAATTTAGCACAAACGAAAAAAGTTTGTTTTTTAATATCTGTTGACGCTTCAGGAGTTTACAGCTGGGGATAATGAGAGTTGTGATCTAACAAGATCTATTAAAATATTGGAGATTCTACTGTAGCAAGTATTCTAATAGCTCATTAGAACATCAGGAAGCATACTTAGAAAATCATTGAATAACCCTGAATTTCATTTATACTAAGGTTACCTCTGTCACTATAGTAAGTATAATATACTCTCACAGACCCTAGGACAGGGATATCAAACTGGCAGCCCACAGGCCAGATGCATCATGTGCAGACCACTCCAGCTCCACAAATGGGAAAAACGTCACGAAATGTCATGTGATGGCAATGTGACATGGCGAGTTTGACACCCGTGCCCTAGGAGAATGCATGCATACATACTCAGAGTACTAGGAGAAATAATAGAAAGCTAACTGTGTGACATTTAATTTGTTCTTTCAATAGATTTCTTCCGTTCAAAAAAAGAATGCAGATCTAGGTCAAGAGGAAATTGTACAGCAGTGCATGAAAAATATAAAATGGATAGAAGATCTCTTTGAGAAGTTTGGTGAACTTCTGAATCATGTTCAGCAGAAATGTTGCTAACAAATATTGATCCAAATGTGACTTTGTTGTTGTTGTTCTGTTCTACTCATCAAAATGAAAGCAAAGGCTGATAGGCTGGTCATGCCAAGCTTTATTCTAGGTCAAAAGAAATCATGGTATTCTGGGTTCCTTGGATTCTAATAAGAAAAAAAAAATGCTGCCAAGCAAATGGAACTACAAACAAACCTGCATTTTTACTTGCAGAATATTTTTTCCTATTTTGTAAACTTTTGTTTTGAAATAACTTAGGTTTATTTTTGACAAATGATCGATGCATGTACTTAAATATATATATTTTGGCTATGATTAAAATAACTTTTAAAATATCATGCCATTTTTTTTTTTACTCTGAACACTAGGAAGAGTCACAGTGATGGTAACTGTGACTGAGCTCAAGTAGAGTCTCGAACATTTTGCAGAGAAATCTTAATAGGACAAGAATTACTGTGTGAATAATCTCCATCTACATTCAAGAATACCATTCTCCTTTATGGACTCCAATTACTGATGTTATGTTCAGGAAACTCAATATGGATTTGGTGCAATCCTATGACTGCTATTTTGTGACAGATTATATTATAATAAAAACAATTACCTTAATTATTTTCCCTAGGTCTTGAGGAAAGACATATTTTTTCTTTACATTTGTGTCCTTTATTTTTCCCTTTTGGAAAGAAATCAATTGTACATTTTATCCCACAAATAGTTGTATTTTTCAGAGGAAAAAGTATTGTGGCTTAAAATTGTTTCATGTACCCTTGTAATACATTTCCAATTGTTTTCTTGTTCATTTTATATATTAATTTCATATTGTAAAGTATGTATCTTGAGATTATCTTTGTTTATACAGGTTTGCTTCAGTGTTAACCATGAATGAGACATATTAGACTTCATAAGTTTGCTTTATGTATGGTTATATTGACAGATTGCAACTTATTTTCTGATAAATGAAATGATTTTTGTCTTAAAACTGCTTGATTAATAGAACATTTCAATAAACAGCTACTACATTGGTCTTCAGTAAAGTGAGGATTAGCAATTGACCAGGCTATATGCAGTGTTGAAAACAATTAAGTTTTTTATTTTTGTTATTTAGAATTGGTAATGGCAAAACTGTTTGTTTCTTGGTGCCTTTTCAGAGTCTCAGGCATCTTTTGTAAATGACTTTCTCTGATTAATTATTTTTCAATAGGAATCAGTAGTCCCACTTAAGTTACAAATGGGCTATACTTGCATCAATAGGAAATTTTTTTTTAATTTGCTAAAGAATGCCTTACCTCAGCCATTGATTCAATATATGCAGGACTTGTTATTTAGATTTTGTGAAAGTGAAGATCCTGTACTTCCATCAAATAATATATAAAAACAATTCATTTCTCTTTTCACTGCCATTTAGTGCCTTAATTTCAGCCAAGAAAGCAGGTGTCCTCATTCAATCAGTCAATCAGGATATTACTATATGTAGCATGATGTATTTTCTTTAGTTATACATGTGTTCATGCACCTTAGATATGTAAAATGCAATGAAGGGCTGTGTTCATGAGCAATTAAACTAGGATTTCAAAATATCAAAAGTCAGCATTTTGTTATCTCGATGTGTATGATATGTTGGACAACCTGTATATTTTCAAAATATGTTTTCATGTTATTGGAAGTAGCATTCATTTCATTCCTCTGATGGGTTCAGTCAAAATACTGATAGAAAATGCTAATTGGACTTAAAAATTCTATTACTGCACTTGCCTTGAAAAAAGTCAAGTTGTGGTACTATAGCTATGAAGGTAGAGTTAACGCCTTGTGCTAAGATTAAGCTGAAACAAAACTACCGGTATATCATGGCCTAGCACAATATGTTAATTCAGTCCAAATATACTGTATTTCTGATCCTATGGAAAAGTTAAAGATACATAATTATATATTATTAAGACTAAATTTTTGATTTCCTGCTTAAGAAAAATTTGTCAAATACATCTGGTTACAAGCAATAAACCAGTACTGCTTGAAAGTGGGAACTTAGCATATGCATATTTACTGGAAATACTGGAAATTCATTCTTACCTTATAATTGCAATCTTATATTCATCTGGATACAAGTCCCATTTATTTATAGGAATTTTCCCCCCAGATCAGTAGGACAGCAGTATACGAATACTGTTCTGTATTTTTTAAAAATAGAACGTTTTTTCCTGCTATAGATGCAATAGCCTACTTATTTGGGACGGATATTTAAAGAAGACATAGCTTCCATATTAATTTCTAAAACACCAGAAAATATTTCAATTGAAGGTTTATAAATGTTATCCAAAATAGTTCTTATACCATCAATTTAAAACATATCTTGAAAAAGGCTTATAAACAGAAGTTGTAGGTGGAGTATGACTCATTCGTAAATTATAACATATACTAAACTAACAATTAAAATAACACAATGGACTTCGTTGATAAAACTTGATTTTTTAAATGTGATTTTTTAAAATATTTCACAGCCCTATCATTTCACTTCTCACCAATTCTTAAACCATCTTTGAAATTTGTATTCATTCAATAAACTAAAGAGACTTTCAAGTTCTAATTTCAGACTGCAGTTTTACAACAGTCTCTTCCATTTTATTAAAACCAATAGAACTTACTATTGGTTAATCTATATGTAACTATACTGCTGTGTCAGATTTCTGTTTTAATTTTACATGGCAATTGTCAAAAGATGGGGAAGAGCTTCTCAGGATTATGGAAGTAAATATACAAGTTTTTGTATTTTAATAAATCAGATTTATTAAAAAGATTCCTCCAATTAAAATGACCTCAGTGTTTCACACAGAGACTTAGTACAATATTTGAAGAGACTGTTATAAATTAATTTATGCAAATTATTTATGAGGTCTGTTGAGTTTTGTCATAGAAAAGAGAATGCATTTTGAAAGACATCTATTGCCTTGGGTGGTGTCATATTTTGGGAATAAATTTGTGGTGAGGACCAAAAGTGTTTCCGGTACTATCACTCAGTCACTGAATTTTTTGTTTTTAAGTTAAGTTTAAATTTAACTTTATTGTCATTGTATGTATATACAAAGTATACCTATACAACAAAATTCACTTAACACCCAAAGACCAGGCTCAATGCACATAACAATCCCCAAACACACCCCTACCCGCCACAAATTCCCCGCCCCTGAACCACCCAAACATCCACACAACAGACCAAGTAAGCTCACTGATGTTCATTGTTGAGTGCAATTATTGCTCTGGGATAGAAACTATTCAGAAAATGCGTGATCCGAGTTTTAATTGTTCTGTATCTTCTGCCAGAAGGCAACATTCCAAAAAGATTGTAAGCAAGATGGGAAGAGTCTCTGAGAATGTTATGCAACTTTCTCAAACAGCGAGATGCGAAGATGTCATTCAGGGCTGGTAGCTGGAGCCCGATGATATTCTGGGCAGTTTTAATGATTCTCTGTAGAGCTTTTTTATCCACTGCAGAGCTGCTCCCATACCATGCAAGAATGCCGTATGTCAGGACACTCTCGATGGTGCTGCGATAGTAGGACAGAAAATCATAGTAAATTTAATCAGATCTCCAGTATTCACTGAAATATATAGAAACCTGTCATAGTAGATGCCACAGCGTTTGTTTTCTGGTGGTATTCAAAAAGTGCAAACAATTTAGGATAACAGCAAATGAAAGGACAAATATGTAGCAACAATAAAATTTATTTTCATTCATTTATTCAAATTTAATTTTTGCAAGGCCATTTATTTTTATCCACATCTACATTTGAAGGATATTACTTAGAGATTTAACACTTAAGTACATTCCTTCTTTAGAGAATGATTAGCACAGTCACAAAAATAAAGTATCTAACAGTGCCTCATCTAAACATTGAAATCACTGGGGTTTGGTTCCAAATTAATCTTTTTAAAGAGTTTTTCTGTTTAAACTGAAGAACTACCGTTAAAAATTTTAGGTATTGTGCAAACTCAAAGTAGTTAATTTTCTCAAAAGAACATACTATCCTAATTTCAGAGTTTGTTAAACTCCAATTTGCCCTCCAGTATAATTTAGCATCTGGTTGCAATGAGAGAAAACAAATTAATTGATGTTCTGTATAAAAACTATTACATCATTATTTTGGCATTTCATCAATCACTGTTTTATGTTCTGAATTCTAAAAATGTGAATTACCTGATGTTTTTTATTCCAGATATCACTTGTTTTAACAGAAAAACAAATGGGTTGTACAGCCTGCTCCACCAAAACACAGTATATTTTTCTTTTTCCTTTAATAATATATGGTTAAAAAGAAACTCAAACTGTCTTCCAATAAATGGTTGTCATAGAGAAAATATTTTTAAATATTTAAATTTGTACTACTATTTAAAGTAATTTAAAAAAATGAACAAGCCAAAACTGTTAGGAAACTGAAAATCAGTTTAAAGTCATTTATGATTTTGTTGATGACAGTGTTTCATGTCATATACTTACATACTTCTTGTGTATTATACAGTGCACATATTTCTTTATCTTTTCCTATTTAAGTTAATGCTCACAAATGCATGGTAATACCTATCCTCTTTCTACTACAAACATGTAGGCTAGGATTAATAAAGGATATTTTCTAGCCAGTTTTCACGTGGTCCACAATAATGTACAGACTTGTGACTTTTTCATAATTTTTGTATTTTTGATTTGATGTTACTAAATTCATTAAAGTGTATACAGTTTTTCAAAATACTGAGTACTGTTATTGGTTAATGTGGAGTAATTGTAATGTCTGAGATAAATGTGCTGTATTCATTAGGGGGAAAAACCTTGCTGTATTTCGTTAATATGATGTTCCGGTTATTACCGGTAATTAATTTACAGGACTTACATGGTCACTTATCTCATGCTGGGACACCTGAATAACCCATATTTAAAAACATACCCTTCCCTCAAGTGACAGAACCAAACAACTTCACAGCTAAGCTTCTATCCTAGCCCAATGCTTGAGGGAAGAGCCAGGTATTCCCCACCCTCTGGAAGGCTAAAAGGGTAGGGGGTCTCTCTGATCACCAGTGGGAGGCTACTTCAAACGACTGGAATGGCCACTGAAAAGGCACATCTTGAAGGTCCTATTAGATGCCAATATTTATGCAAGGGGAGTGCATACACTCTATCCTAGTAGGATGGGCAGATATCCTCAGGAAAAGATGCTACCACAAGCCTGCTTGTGTCATGAAGCATCTTGAACACACCAACAGCAACGGTGCTGGTCAGATGAACCACAGGATACCCAACTGTTGCTGCATTCTGTACCAATTGCAGCTTACAGGTGGTCTTCCAGGGCAGCCCTGTGTAGAGTACATTGCAGTAATCCAAGTGGAAGGTGACTGAAGCTCAGAGGATCACGCAAGGCCTTCAAGTCCAGGAATGGGCAAAATTGGTGGATTTGTGCAAATACCTCCCTTAACCACGACTGCCATCACCTCTTCCAGCAGGACCACTGAGTCCAAGTGGACCCCCAAATTGTGCACCAGAGTTGTTCAGGGGAGCATTTCCCTGTTTATAGAGTCAGAGATGTCAATGTTCCTGACCCAGGGAGGCTTCAAAAAACAACCATTGCATTTGCTAGGATTGAGTTTCTCCCCATTTAGGCCCTTATAGCCTCCAGGCATTGAGCCAGCATCTGAATGGCACCATTTGCCTGGCGTGGAGTAGAGATGTATAACTGGGTATCATCAGCGTACTGATGATACCGAACATTATGCTGGTGGATGACCTCTCCCAAATGGCTATATATAGATGTTAAGTATGAGGAAAGGGAGCCTTGAGGCAACCCATATAATAGGGGCCTAGGACTGGACTTCTCCTCCAGCATCAGCCCTGACTGATACTGACCCCAGAGAAAGAAGGGGAACTTTTAATTTTGAGTGAAGCTGTTGTTCATATGATGAAATAAAAAGAAGACAATCCATTAAAACTCAGACCATTTATGCAATGTTTGCAGTATAGTCAGTGTTATTTCAGCAAGATTGAAGCAATAGGATCCAAACAGTAGTATTTTTATATTGAAAAATCTTCCTATTATTTTTGTACACCTTTATTTCTGATTGTTAAACATAGACAGTTATGTACAATATCAAGGCTGCATACCAAGTATTCAAACGTGTGGCAAACTTATTTGACTTTGGTTATGTGCCATCAAGTTGGTTCAACTCTTAGCGACCACATTGATTTCCTCCATTACAAACTCCAATCTGATCTTTCAGATCTCTGAATAGGGCATCCATGGCCACTGTAACTGAGTCCATCCACCTTACTATTGGTTGTCCTTTCATCTTTCCCAACATTAGTGCCTTCTTTGGAGAACTAGTTCTTCACATAATATGTCTAAAGTAGGATAAATGGAGCCCAATCTGTGAGTTGAATTGTCTGTGAGTTGAATTGTCTGTGAGTTGAATTGCTTGATGATCTATTTGTTTTCTTATTTCCTGGCCACAGAATTCCCAGGAGTTTTCTCCAACACCAAAATTCAAAATCCTCAATACATTTCTGCTCCTTCAATATCCAACTTTTGCTTCCATAGAATATCAAAGGGAATACTATAGCTTTCACATTTTGATCTTTATAGGTATAGACACATTACAGTATCTGAATATGTTTTACAGGCCTTTATGAATGCTCTGCTAGTCAAGTGCTAGCCCGCAGCATATTTCTTGATGTTTGATCCTTTGTGGTTGATGGTTGGTCATAAAAGACAGCAATCATATATCACTAGAATTATTCTATAGTTGGCTGTCACACCTGTCCTCTTTGGTTTGGTCTTCTTTGTATTTAATTTTAGTCATTTTTTCACCATGCTCCTTGACTTTTCTTACTAGACCTTGCAATCTTTCACATTTTTTACTAATAGAGTAGTGTCATCAGGATAGTACAGGCTATTTATTTATTTATTTATATTTATATTTATATGCCGCCCTTCTCCGGAGACGCAGGGCGGCTTACAATGCGTTAAACAATAACCTTCATACTTTTGTATATTTATACAAAGTCAGCTTATTGCCCCCACAAACTGGGTCCTCATTTTACCCACCTTAGAAAGGATGGAAGACTGAGTCAACCTTGAGCCTGGTGAGATTAGAACTCACAGTAATTGCAGGCAGCTGGATGTTAAATGCTGCCTTAATAGGAGGCATTAGCCTGCTACGCCACTCAGGCTCCCCTTCTCTTCTTTCTTTATTTGGGGCAGCCGCTTTTCACATTCACCCTTAATTTCTTTGTTCATAACACAATTCCTTTGGTTTTTTATCAAAGAGGTCCAGATTTTAGAGGGATTCCGGATGTACTCCTTGAAAATGGTGGATATATACTCAAGTTCATATCACAGAAACTGATTGGCTTTCTTCTTTACTTTTAACTTGGAACTTGTACAAGAGCAGATTTGTTCCACTCTTAGCACCTAGCCATGTCTTTGATACTATAATTGTGCACTTCCTTTTAGCAATAATATAGTCAGTTTGATTTCTATACACTCCCACATCCACGCACAGAGACATCATTTTGGCTGCTGGAAGGCAATGAAGATGAGCTATGAAGAAATTAGTGAAGTGGCAGAAACTGGTAAATTGCTCTCCTGCTTCTTTTATTTATTTATTTATTATTTATTTTATTAATTATATTTCTATACCGCCTTTCTCCCATAGGACTCAAGGCGGTGTACATTTTAGAAGATCATTCACCTGTTCATGTGTTTAGCCCCGCCTGTTGGAACATCAACAGGTTTTGATTTCTTAAACCACACAGTCCAATTATATTTTTTTCTTTCATGTTTCCAATGTTGATATTCCAATCTCCAATCACAAGCAGCACATCCTACTGGCATGTTCTGTCAATTATAAATTGGACTTGATCATAGTGTCACTTCTAGATGATGGGCAGCACACAGATTAATAATTAAATGAATAAAACTCATCAACCTGCTTCTGCATTAGCGGTTGGAGTTTAGTTGAATGATTATCATACTAGAGTGTTGTTATTTTGAAAAGATTGGTTTTAAAGGACACACTATCTCTATTTCAATGATGCTATAAGTATCCAATGCTGTTTTAGATAGAGATAGTAATAAACATTGTAGTTTTATATCTATATATATTTGAGTAGCATGGTGGCCTAGTGGTGAAGATGCTCACTTCCCACTTGGAAGAGTTCAATCCTAGATAGCAGTATATATTTCTCTCCTAGGATGCAAAGAAAAAAAATCTGCTGTGAACTCCACATGGTGTCAGGAAGGGCATCTGGCCAATAAACGCTCAGCACCATCCAGTCGCCCTACCCCTAATTAAGGGATAGAGAGTTGTAAAACGCAAGTTTTACGCAGACCCTGCCATAGCACGGGAATAATGTTAGGAAGAATACATAAAACTACAACAACATTTAATACATTGTTGAAATGTATTTATTATATAAATGTATTACATTTTGAAATTGCACAGATAATGAATTTGGATAGAATTTGAGTTTAGCATTACACTTTACAGAGTGATACATAGATAAAAATTCTGTTATAAATTTGTACACATCCTGAGTAGTTTTCAAATAGCCACACTGGTGCGTTGATTTGCTCCTATTTCTCATTCTTACTATTTCCAAAAATCTGGGTATCCCAAACTGTTAACATAAAATCTAGTTTCTTCTAGTGTGAGTTTCAGTAAACCACTGAATTTAATGAACTTTCCTTTCTAGAAGCCTGGTGAGGACTACAGCCTTAATATTTTCATATTTTGATACTCCTCCCTCCCAATTTCCTTGTTTTCTCTGCCTTAGGCTAACTTAATGCTACAAATTAAGTTAAGTTAGTTGACCCACTTCCAGGTTCAATCAGGTTTGTTTATTAAAAAGTCCCAAAATACAGGAAGCACTGTATCTGATTTTTAATAGAGAAAATATACCCACTGACTCATACAAATCAATGTGAAAAAAATGCAATAGGATAAAATTAATTCTATTTTGGCACCAACCTTTTAGGCATTTACCTTAGAGCCGTGATGGCGAACCTATGGCACGGGTGCCACAGGTGGCACGCGGAGCCATATTGGTGGGCACGCGAGTGTTGTCCTAACTCAGCTCCAGCTCACATGCATGCCCTGGCCAACTGATTTTCAGATCTTCCGATCCCACCGGAAGTCGGGAAACTGACTGTTTCTGTCCTCCGGAAGGCCTCTGGGGGGATGGGGAAGGCTGTTTTTGCCCTCGCCAGGCTCCTAGAAAGCCTCTGGATCCTGGGGAGGGGGAAAAACGGGCCTACCGGGCCCACCATGCCATCGCGTGCCAAAAGCAGGGGGAAGTGGGGGGGGTCACATGCATACGCGGGAGTGTGGGGCGCATTGAATTATGGATGTGGGCACATGCACCCGTGACCCCCCACACGACCCCCACTTTTGGCACGCGACGGCAAAAAGGTTAGCCATCACTGCCTTAGAGTAATCCCCAATGAATTGGATCTAGATTCATTCATGCATAGAATAAAACTACTGGAATCAATAATCCTTATTGTCATGAGTAACACAAGTTCCATTAATGGGAGCTACTTCTGATAAATTATGCCAAGATTTGTGCATCTGTTTTGCATCTAATGAAATAAAACAAGAAGTGCAGTGTTTACACATATGCTGTTCTCTCTGTGATGACTTAGTTCTTCACATTCTGATACACTGAACAATTTTGTTGCTGGTTCATTTTGTAATTTGTTCCTCGATGAGCCAAGTACCATGTATGATAAATGCTGCTGCCATATACCAATAAATTTAATATGAGAATCCCGAATGTCAGAATTATTATCTGTACTACATGACAGTGTGAACTTTTTTCAGCAGCTCCTGGAAAATAGTTACAGTTTTATTGATCTGAACTTTCTGCTGAATTCTAGTTCTCAACATTATTTACAAATAGGTGCAGCATTATCTCAATAGTTTGTCTCAAGCAATAAATCTATAACCCCATATCCAGCAGCTACATCTAGTGAGACCAGTGGTGAGGGTCACTGGGTGTTGTATGTTGTACTTAATATGGCTTACTTCAGATATCTAATTATACATGTAAAAACATTACATTTTTAGTCACCCTTATCTACGCTGGAACACAAGTGTAGGAAGTTAGCACTCACCCCTTTCCTAGAGGAATGAAATATTTTGGGAAATATTAAAAAGGCAGAATATTATGTTTCCCTGAATGAGAAATGGAGAAGCATGTTTTAAAGACAAAGGAGCTCCCATCTTCCTGCCCCCACCCTTTGTCAATGGGCCAGAAGCAGAAACTCAATCTTTGTCAATGGACCATCATCTGCAACACAATAGGACCCATCTAGCAACAGAAGCTCACCACATGGCACCTGGGAAGATTACATCAGCCAGCAAGGCTAGCTAAGACCCCCACCCCCTGGGAGTCTGACAACCAATCAGGATATCCTTTCTGGGGCCCAGGAAGTTCAAAGCCAGGGAGGGCATAAAATCCGGGGACTCACTGCCTCTTGTGCCCTTTTCTGTTCAGGAACTCAAACCATGTGATCCTGTCCACCATTAAACCATCTTTCCAAGCAGCCTCCATGTTTCCAGTGTCTTTTTCCCCACTTGGAGCTGAACCCAGAAGGATATTTCTTCCTATACAAGTAAACATGTATATGCATGCTGTTGGAAAGCCAGATCCTATCGTTACTTGTAGATTATTCTTACTCATACAACCCGATCCCAATTCTTGTCTTTTGATCTAGGATTTTAGAAGACTGGGGGTACAGCGCAGAATTATTTCTGCTGCACGGAAAGACACCCTCAAACCACTTACATTTACACACATTGAGAAGAACTTTCCGAAGTTCTTTTTAAATAACTGGATACGAACAATAACAATCTTTTCTATCACATTCGATCGCTTTGGCGGAACAACCAATCCCATTATTCTACTATAACAAAACAGTAAAAGAAAATCATCCGAGGTACTGAACTTTACAACAGGGAGTAAGAGTGGCTCTTTACAACTCAGCTTCTACGTTCAGGAGGAGACATTCAACTCCTCTCCGGCGACCCCTATTAAGACTAGAAGCGTATCCCAAACACCGCCCCCAGAGAACCAATTTGGACCAATAGCAACGTCCTGCGCACATAAGGGCCCCGCCCACTTACCCCGGCGAAAAGACCACTAGGAGGCAGCGAAGCGTTTGGATCATTCGCGGAGACGCGTTTGGCGAAAGCAGCTGCGCTGATGGCTACGGTGAAAGAGAAGGCGGCAGCTTTGAATCTCTGCGCGGTATATAGCCCCGCCAATAGACCCCCAGGTAAGGCTGGATTCCCGGGCTATGTTCCAGAGGGCAGGCAGGGGAGCCAAGGATTCGGGGAGGGTTTTGTTTTACAGAGATGGGTAAAAAAAGCTGCTGGCCAGAGTGTCACGATGAGGCGAAAGGAAAAGAATAAGGAAACTCGACCGGTCGGGACGGATTCTTTAAAGCTGGTGGTGCTGCAGGGAAGGTAGAATTCCCTTGTTTTGCTCCAGCGCTTGATGGTAAATAAGGACGGGAGAGAACTTCCCGTCGGATTTGGGCGTTAGGTAGTACGCTTCTCTGCCCTGCTGCTCTGAAGAGATGGGTCCCCCGGTCCCGGTGGTCTGGCTCCCTGCTTTCTCCGCAACCCGAATTGGTGGTGGAGAAGGACCCCGCTGTTTGTCGCCCCGATGCCCTTCCTTGTGCGCTTTCTTCCCGTCTCTCTTGTCTGGTGGGGAGAAAGGGACTGACTGGCCCTCTTCTGTCTACTCCGGGTCACTTGGAGTTGGATTGTGGGAGAAGGGCTCGCCACTTCTCTATCCCCTCCGCTGCTTTGGGAGAGGTGGTAGTACAACATGCAGCGCTTGTCCCGGCTGGGGAGGTTGTGTGCTTAGGCGGACTCCCTCCAACCTACTTCCCAGCCCTGCTATCTTTATTGCCTTGGTTTCGCGGTTCCTCTCCGCGGTATTTAATTCAAGGAGAAAAGGCCGTTTTGTAAACAAGAGACCTTCTGCCTTAAGAGAAGGGGCTCCGGGCTTGTCAGTTTCTTCCTTTCTCATAAAAAGTTAAGAATGGTTGCCATTCTTACTCCCTCTTTAAAAAAGGCATCAATAAATGATTGTTTATGTTAAGCTTGAAAAACTCCCTACCTTTGCCTCTACTCTTTGGGGAAGTATTAGGAAATGAGGTATTTTCTTCCCACTTTGGAGATAGCAAACTAAGAAACTCTCCTGACTGAAATGTTGCTAACCAACATAAGCACCTAGTTATACCAAGGGTAAATTTTGCAACGGCGCCTTATTTCTTCTGTATTCTTTCCAATTGCTCCAGGCCATATTCACGTATGGCCCTCAGGATAGGTTTTGCAATCTGTCTTTCGAGGCTTATCTCTATCTACCCTGTTTTTGTGGCAGTCCAGGGTTAAATTTTGAACAATTGGCAAACCAAGACACATACACACAAAAACTAGTTCCATTTGTTTAAGCAGGATGCCTCTAGGTATATTACTGTGATTGCCCTGATAAGAGTATATTTGAAAGGTTCTATTTAGAGGTTTCAAGGTGAGGTTTCCATCCTCCTCAGAACTGACTCCAGCCACTTTGGCACCCTAGGGAAAGTCATATTCTGCTGCCTCTTGTGGTTTGGCTCATCCTCTGATGTTGTTAGGAATGGCAAAAATGCATCCTTTTGTGTGTGTGCCCCCCCCCCTTCAATTTTTTAGCTTTATAGTCATGATTTTTTATCTCTGGACAATTTTTTTCTTGGACATTTTTGCCCATTTTGCATTATAATTTTAATTAAGTCAGCATCCATTGCTGTCATATGACTTTTACTTTTTTATTGTGTTTTTTAGAAGTCTTTTCAATGTGGTACCCCTGTGCCTGTGCCTGCTTGGCCTTAATCTAGAGCCAACCCTGCTCCTAATTGTCAATATGTCAAATGAATAGAATATTTCTTAGAAACACTTACAGTAGTAACCTACTCAAAATTATTACATGCTGACAGTTCCTATTAACAACTGAATAGATGTGTCCATGTTACACATGTCAGAGGAATTTGTTTTAATGTGGATGATAATTATAAGTTACAAATAATAGTTGTAATAAATGTTTTTGGGGAAAATGTGTTACAACAATTTTAATCTTAAAAAGAACCTGTTGTGTTTTTTGTTGCCAAAGGTCTTAGATCAAAACAGCATCCCTATATGGCACTAAGTTATCTTATTATCTGTTATATCCTTATGCATTGCCTTTTATTCAATTTTCCCACAATACAATGGTCTTTTTGCATACTTTTTAACAAAAGAAACGCCGATGACAATATATAGCTTGTTTTTTCCTGGATCATCATAGTGGTCTCAACATCTGCAGCGTGGTTTCTCCTAAATGGTTAGACTTTGGTTCAATAACTCATGTTGACTGGGGATTGTGAAAACTGGTATTAGCCTACTCCAAACAGGTGTCTGCATATTTTAAGTCTAGCAGAATTGAGGTAGCCATAGAATAATGGTCCCAGCCAACATGAGATGAATAAGTGATATGGGAAGCTGAAATGTAGCTACCTCTAAAGCAGGGGTATCAAACTCAAGGCCCGCAGGCCGCATCTGGCCCATAGGGTGCTTAGATCTGGCCCATGGAACTGGCCTGAAAATAGAAAAGGACCAGCCTGAGGTGCCTCTGTCAGCAAAAATGGGGCACAGGGGGCCACGCATGGTTTTGGCTGGCAGCGGTTTGGCCAGCCGAATGCTGCAGGAGGCGTCTGTCCCATCTGCCATCTGTCCCGTCTCCCCCCACCCCTGGTTGGCCCACAGAGGACAACTACAATGCTGACTGTAGAATGCTGTTTGAAGAAATCCAGTTTAACACCCCTGCTCTAGAAGGAGAGAGGAATATTACTAGAATTCAATGCTATCTAGTTGAATGAGAGTGCAAAAAGTTTATCTGGCAGTTGCAAGCAAATCACCAGCATCTTTTTCTCTTCTTTTTCTCTCTCTCCTCTCCTCTCCTCTCCTCTCCTCTCCTCTCCTCTCCTCTCCTCTCCTCTCCTCTCCTCTC
>WNWU01000001.1:16624254-16683550 GCA_012654045.1 Ptyas mucosa | reverse complement strand
AATATTGTTTATTTAGGAAGGCAAATAAAATGCCTTCCTAAATTACTGATTTTTAATTTTGGGGCGTTCCAAAGGAGCATAAGAGACATCCCTGGCCTTTTATGGCCTCTGAGGGAAATGGGACTGAATGAGGGCCTTAAGAGAATTACAATCCTGCCCCCCCCCCACCATTTTAGAAAATCCACCAATAGGAAAAAACTGCTGTACTGATTGGGAGATGTGTATATGAGTGATGAAAACATTAGGGTCCGGGCACTCATTTTGTCCCTTAAGTCCTGCAAGTTCAGAAGGCTGAACATATTGCTTCTCTGTCCTGCCTCCACATATTGCAGTGGTCTTGTGGGCCATATGTGGGGTACAAGGTGCTCACTCCTGAGTTTTGGGATGGGTTCTCCTCCTTCTCTGTGTCATAATCTCTGCCCAAATGTGCCAGGCTCAGTGGCTGCTTTATCTTCTTTAAGCAGAGATCCTTTCATTATTGTTCCTTTGGCCCTAGCATGTTCTCTTGACTTCCAGTGAGACTTGTTCACAACAAAATGTTATCTGCAGTAGAGCCAATACTAGAGTCAATAGAACATTGTAGGCATTATCTTTTTCTAGGGCAGATGAATGGTTTTCAGCAGCAATTGACTGTTTGGAGTATCTCCCAGATGCGATGGTGGTTGAAGTAAGCCGCAGTTTACCTAATCGGTCTGACAAAGTGCATGTGGGGAAACTGTTGTTGTTTGATACTATTGGGAGGTATTACAGCCAAAAAAAGGAACCATTGCTAAACCATGTGCCTGAAATCCACCTGGGAATTGCTGAGTTGCTAGGTAAGTGAATGGATTTAACACACATTGTAAAAAGCAAAGTGTTTTGTCATACAAATTTGTCATGTATTCCCCCTCCTCCCTGTATTGCCCTGTGTTGGTCAAATGGGCCATCCAGAAAAAAGCAAGTATCCACAGGATCTCCATCATGCTGCTTCGATTTTGAAAAGCGGGGTAATGCACAAAGGTTTACTTATAAAGGCAATGGGAGAGTCCTAAATGCAGGTTGTTACTTTTATTAAATAGCCTACGATGTGATGGAAATAAAGATGACAGCCAGTTTGGTCTAGTGGGCAAGACAACCACCCAGGAGGTTGTGAGTTCTATTCCCACTTTTGGCATGAGAACTGGCTGGGCTATCTTGGGCCGGTCATTCCCTCTCAGCCCAATTCACCACACTGGTGATTGTTGCAGGGAAAATAGGAGCAGGACCAGTGGTCGGATTCAACCAGTTCGCACCACTTCGGGAGAACCGGTTGTTAACTTTCTGAGCAGTTTGGCAAACTGGTTGTTGGAAGAAATCATTGGGGCAGAGAACCGGTTGTTAAATTACTTGAATCCCACCACTGAGCAGGACTGAGTATTAAATATGCTAGCCACTTCGAGTTACAAATTTAAAAAAAAAAATGGAGTAAAAGGTTAGATGTGCATTTAAAATATATCTATTTGGTTTCGACAAATCAATTCTATCTTGCTTCATATCCACATATTGCACTAAACCATGCTTTGTTTTACCATAGTTTTTAAAGTAAACTACGGTGGCCATATTACATAACATGCTAAATCCTAATCTATGACTTAGAAACCCGCGTGCCAGACTTTACAGCTAAGCCAAAATCAAGCAACAATGATCAATTATCACAGTGTAATAATGTGATGTCACTCTATGTGAGGGCCAGTGATAAGTAGTGAATATCTGCCAGTTTTTCCACTGTGCAGCATTGCAGGATACATTCTCCTACCAATGCAGTGATATTATCCATATGTCTATGGACATTCTCAGTCATCTAGGTCATGATTGACCCAAAGGTGCTTTTCAAAAGGCAACTGGACTTTCTTTGAAGACATTTTGCTTCTCATCCAAGAACCTTCTTTGGTTAACAGTGTATTGTATTGTATTTTATTGAATAGCTCGAAGGCCTTTTCAAAAAGTAAAAAAAGAAAAAGATAAAACAGACAGTTACAGAAATAACAGTGTAAAAATATATGATATATGACATTAAAATTACAATATTGAAGTTCAATAACTAAATTTCCAAAACTAGATAACCCAAATAAGATAGCTCCTCTCTAACTCAGCTTGTCTTTCTTACAATCAATGAAATTCTTTTCGATATAACTGGCTCGTGTTAACAGTGAAACGCACTTTTGGGATGTAACCTTTAGCTTTACCTATATCACTGTAGAGTCCTCTGTAACAAGCAGAAGATCAGTGACATTTGTATATACACAGGTAGTTCACAACATAAAGCTATTTATTTAGCAATTGTTTGAAGTTAAAAGGAACTGAAAAAAGTGACTTACAATGGATGCTCATACTTACAACTATCTCAGCATTCCCCACAGTTACGTGATCAAAATTTGAGCTCTTGGCAACTGGCATGTATTTACAATGGCTGCAGAGTCCTGGAGTCACGTGATCTTCATTTGTGACCTTTACAATTGGCTTTTGACAAGGAAAGTCAATGGGTAAAGAAGGATTTGCTGAACAATCACCTTAACAACTGCAATAAAACCCTGTAAAAGCAACCATCTCCAAGTCAGAATGCCACGATCCTAACTAAAGCTATCTTTATGCCTGCAGGTCATGTGTTTGCATGTAATACTTAACCAGGACTTTTATGTATGTATTAATTAATACAGTTAATTTCTAAAGTGAAACAGACAATAGTCAATATGTGGATAGTTCATGTACTCCTTATAAGGGGAAACTTCCATAATGAACATTGGAAATCTATAACAATGTGATAGGGATTTGCCAGCAGATTCATTCATTCTGCCAGTGTGTCATATTGGCAGTGGTAGTGGTGTTATTATTTATAGCTAAAAAATAACTAGGATTCTAATTAAATCAAGAAGCTGTGAGGTTTGATAAAGGGACCATTTTCTGAAATATTTATGATCTTATTAAGCATATTATTTTAGTAAAAAAAATTGAAGTAAGTTCTGGTGCAGACCATGGGAAAAAAACGAATATTGATTTAATTAATTTGATCTAAATTTATATTTCACATTCTTATAGTTTATAATAAGACGGAAATGGCAAACCATGCATATGTTCATCGATCAGTATTTAAATAAAAATGCAATGTAACAATTTGGTTTGGTTTTCCCTCTAGTTAACGGAAAAACTGATCAGGCTTTGGAAGCCATTCAGCTCTATTTAAAATTATTGGATAGCCCTGCAAGAGAGGAATTCAGGAAACTGCTTTATTTCATGGCTGTGATAGCTCAGAATTCTGAACTTAAACTACAAAGTGAGGCAAGTACTTCATGTGTGAAACCTCTTTATGCTCTTTGGTGACATGGGGATGTGGATAGAGAATTTGTGGATCTTCAGATCAGTGGGGGGTTTCAAATTTTTTTACTACCGGTTCTGTGGGTCTGGCTTGGTGGGCGTGGCAGGGGAAGGATACTGTAAATTCTCCATTCCCACCCCACTCCAGGGGAAGGTTACTGCAAAATCCCCATTTCCTCCCAATCAGCTGGGACTTGGAAGGCAGAGAATAGATGGGGGTGGGGCCAGTCAGCATTTTTACTATCGGTTCTCCGAACTACTCAAAATTTCCACTACCGGTTCTCCAGAACTGGTCAGAACCTGCTAAAACCCACCTCTGCTTCAGATGTGCTAAACTACAACTCCCAACAACCTAATCTACAGCAATCCATATGGTAATTCAGGAACATCAGGAAGGCTTCAGGTTTCTGAATGCTGTTAGACAGTGGATAGTTCCAGTGTCAATGATTAATAGCTGAAATCAAAGACTACAGTGGTACCTCAGTATAGGTTGTTAATTGATTCCGGGAGGTGCAAGGAATACTAAAAAAGACAAATCCCAAACCATGTGACCCTTTGTTTCGGCCAGGAATAATTTCGTCTGTCCCTTTTCCTATGTCAGCAACATTCCCAGCATGGCTGACTTCCTGTCCACCCTCGGGGGCCATCCCCCTCCTTTTGCAGCGACCTTCTCAGCATGGCTGACTTACTGTCTGTTCTCTTCTGCCATCCCCTTCTTCCTATCACAGTATGTCAAGTACTAAACAAACACTGAGTACTGGGACAACATTTTCGCATCAAAATGCGTCGAGTACCAAATTCGACGGGTTTTGAAGTAATCAACTACCAAGGTACCACTCTATATAGGAAAAGACCACAATTATACATGGCAACATCATTCCTCCTGAGAAGAGGAACAGTGAAGTGAGAAGGTGACCTCAGCATGGATTTCTACACCATGATTATGAACTTCTAATATTGCCCGAGGAAAGCACCACAATAAACTGGCTGACATAGTTTAGTGCTGGAAGGGAGACCATGGGAAGAATGCAAAGCATGCTTGCATATGGGTTGCCCTGAAATAAATCAACCTCATTTGCATAATGTTTAAAATTGCTTGCACTTGTATAACTATGGTTGACTGCCCTTTTACAACATAGTCAATTTACTAATACTAAAAGGCATGCATTTGAAAACTCTGAATATATACTATAATTATAGCTATAGGAAGTAAGGTGGATCTATCAGTACAAACTTTTAATCCTTCTGCTTCTCCCCACCCCCACTTCCCGGTTTATAGAGTGAAAATAGGATGGTTGTGAAAAGAATGTTCTCCAAAGCCATAATCAACAATAAAACATTATCTAAAGGAAAAACGGATCTTTTGATTTTATTTCTAGTGGACTATCAGAAAGATGTTTTAAAGGTAAGTATCCACAAGTCATTTTTTCCACACTAGTATGAGTAATCTATTCCATTCTTAATTACTAATGTTATTTTATTTTGTTCAAGATTTCAGGGACGCTACATAAAATGGTCAGCGATAAGCTGCTGGCTATACAGAGAGGCACAGATTCCAGTCTGAATATTGGTAAACTTTATTTTCATACGCTTTAGTCATGTTAATAATAAACTTCAGTGTGAGCTGCTCTGGGCATAGTTCACTATGAAAATGAAGCTGCTAAATAAGCCAGTCTAGAAAAATCTGCTCTTGCGCAGGAAGAGTGACATTAAAAGTAAATAAATTTATCAATATGGGCTGTAAAACTTTACATGGTGTTTTCAACCTATTCAGAAGAAGTACTGAATATCTTAGTGCTTACCATTTTCTAATACTAAATAATGTAAACTTCATGGAAAGAGAATTGTGATTAGTCAGGCAACTTGACCCCTTTGAGACTAACGTACATTTAAGCAAGACAGATATTCCACCTTTATCTAAAAAAATTGAAATCTCCAGAATCACTCTATGAATTGTAAATAGGGGAATATTATGAAAACATTTAAGAAAACCATTATAAATACCTCAAATGTCTTATGTTATTGTTAATAATGAATTTTATTCTTATTCCAGGATATACTTTTTGTCAGAGGCTTGATGAATGTGAGTATAATTTCAGTGCCAAAAAAACTACAAAAGAGGAACTGGTGTCTTTACTAAAAACTATTGATGAAGACTCCAGTCTCTCCGCCAAGGAACGCAAGAAGTTGCTAGATCAATTCTATACTAGTAATCCAACTATCTTTTTGCAGTATTTTGGTGAGAGAGATGTTCCTGTGTGTAATGGTAGACTTGACTTCTAAAAATCTGTACTGTGTGTCTTTATAAAATTGTTTTATATTGTACTTAAAGGTGTTATGTAAATAGGGGTGGAATCCACCTGTAAAACTGCTATTTAAAAACAATAAAACCTATTGATTCATATTCTAAATAGTGAGAAAATAGTATTTCTCCTAAATGCGTAGGAAATACATCATCAAAAGCAAGTATCTTTTGACCTCCTTTGTGAATACAAGCCCTTTGAGCAGAATGTAGTTCAGAGAAAAGAAATATAATTGAATTGCTGATGGTTTTAGTTGTAGTGTATGTTCTTGTTACAGTCACATGACACCTGCCATGTATTTTGCTTCTGGCAGTGTACCCAATTTATTGTCATTTGATATATTCCAGTAGCATGTTGAAGTACAATTGGCGCCCATGGCAGAAATGGTCAGATGGTCGGTTGACCAGTACCACAACACACCAGCTCAAAATAAGCAGTCAGTCCTTGTATTTGAAAGCCAAATGACTGAAAGAAAAGCCATTTATAACACATTAAAACAACTGCTGAACCTTTGTAATTTTGTTTACAACCCTGAAACTGCAGATGAAAGTCTGGAATTAAAACCATAAACACTTTTTAAACATGATTATAATCTATGCAATACATAGACAAATCTACACCAGAAATCTGTTTTACTGTGGCAAAGCAAGCCTTTAGGTTCCTTCTCTAATTAAAGAGTAATTGTAAATCACCCTTGGTGCTATACAAGTAGTTCTGTCCTTACATGGAGAAAACAATTGTATCAGTGTGGGAAGATTAATGTTGAAGAAAAGGAAGTTAACCCAAGTGCAAGTAAAAGTTCCAATATATCCTCTGAAAGTTGTTTCATTCCAGGAAACCTCTGTGCTCAAATGTCTTTATATTCTCAATGAACCATGTGGCACAGTGGTTACAATGCAAGCTAATTCTGCCGATTGCCGATTGCCAGCAGTTTGGCAATTCAATTTTCACTGGTTCAGGGTTGTCTCAGCCTTCCATCTTTCTGAAGTCGGTAAAATGAGGACGCAGATTGTTGGGGCAATATGCTGACTCTGTAAACTACTTAGGGCTGTAAAGCACTGTGAAGCAATATATCAGTCTAAGTACTATTGCTATTATCTCATATTTCATAACAATGCATCTAAATTACAAATACTTATTCAGTAGCAACTGACATCAAAATGCTTAGCCCACTGGTCTCTGTATTAATTAAATCAGATTTTAATTTGAAAATACTTGTCTCTTTTTCTGAGTTCTCATTAGCTTCAGTGTACTACATTATGATATCTCTGGCAGGATATATCTGATTTGAAATAATGCTAAGGGCTGGTACTCAGCATTATAGGTTTAGAACAGGGCTGTTCAACCTGTGGGCCGGATGAGTCACACACTGGCCATGCCCATGCCCGGTTTAGCAAAGGGGGAAAAAGTTGTGATATGTCATGTGACAATGCCGTGATGATGCACGTTTAACACCCCTGGTTTAGAAGATTGCTTTCAAATATGTTGCATGAAGGAAGAAATTTGAAACTCGGTAGAGCGGTAAAAATAATCAAGATGTGTATTTTGTTCTTTTTCTACTTTTGAATTAAACTGGATGAGAAAGTCACAGATTGATATTCTAGCTGAACCCTTCAGTTGTTTCAGTTGTGTTTTGGATATTTCTATACCGTATTGAAAATATATGCCAATTACTCCAAAGCATCTCCTTCAGGAAGAAAATTGACAGGTTTATTTGTTCATAGCAGTATATTAAAATGAGAGAACCATGGACAGGTGTTGCTTGCCTAAAATATACAAACATATTCCAAAAAAGAATATGAAATGTTAATAACTACTTGAACTTGGCAGTGATCTGGATTCAAAAAGAAATATGTGATTTTGGAGTATAACATCTTGCACTTGTTGCCATAATCTCAAAACTATATTTTCCTGGCTGCATGTCCTCCTTCTCCAATCTCGGGAAAAGGCCCCCTTTCTAAACAGTTGCCAGAAATGTTAAATGAAGTATGAGAAACAAATGGGTTTCTACATTTTTTCCCCGGATATCACTATTTCAAACCCAAGTTCATCATTACTAAAAAAACTTATAAGAATATTAAATCACTGAAAATTGTTACGCCATTTTTTCTCACCCAGTTACAATCATTTCAACATACCTGGTACGTTTCTATTCATAAATGTGTAGCTTTGATTTAGAGCAGAAACATTGTCCATTATGTTGTCTTTATGGGCAGGCAAGCCATCAACTTCAGGGATTGATAGACTACAGGCATTCCCCACCTTTTCTTTTGAGTGGCCCCCAAGTCATTTCTGCCTAGAGAAACAAAATAACAGAAAAAATAGAGTTGGAAGGGACCTTGGAGGTGGTCTAGTCCAACTCCATGCTCAAGCAGAAAACCCTATATCAGTGATGGCTAACCTTTTTGCCATCACGTGCCAGGAAGGGGGGGATGGGGGAGGTTCACGTGCGTGCGTGCCCACACCCATAATTCTATGCGCCCCACCCCACACATGCGTGCATGACCCCCCTCCCCCCGCTCCTGGCACGCGATGGCCCAGTAGGTCCGTTTTTCTTTCTCACCTGGTTCCAGATCCTCTCTATGCATCTGGGGAGGGCGAAAACAGCCTTCCCCACCCCCTTGGAGCCCCTCCGGAGACCTGAAATGGCTCGTTTTCCAACTTTCGGTTGGACAGGAAGTGACATTTTTTGCTCTCCAGAGACTCCTAGAGAGGCTGAGAGCTGAACTGGTGTGCCAGGCCACATGGCTCCACGGGCCACCTGTGGCAGGCATGCCATAGGTTCGCCACCACAGCCCTATACCATTTCAGACAAATGGTTATCCAATTGCTTCTTAAAAAACTCCACCCACAACCGGAGACAACTCATTCCACTGGCTAATTGTTCTGTCAAGAAATTTTTCCTTCATTCTAGGTTGGGTTCTTTTCTTGATTAGTTTCCATCCATTGTTTTTGTCCTTCCTTTAGGTGCTCTGGAGTATACATTGATCCTCAAATATTGGAACACTGCTATCATATCACCCCTAGTCCTTCTTTTCATTAAACTTGACATACCCAATTCCTCAAACTGTTGGTCATTGACCTGTTAATTTTCTAAAGTCTCTCTTAATTTTGCTACGTCCTCAAGCCTCAAATGAGTACTGTGACTTCTAATAACATCAACTCCACACTTTCTTCAGATCTTAAATACTTTTAAAAGACATCTCCTGAATATAAAGTTTGCATATCTGCTCTGTCAATTCTGTTTGTGATACTTTTATACAAGCAAATAGAGGAGTTCTATGATTCTGTTGCCCAAAATATTTCTTATCTCATCAGAAAAAGTGATGCATTTCAGGTACATTTTCTAAATATAAAGTATATGTTGTATCACTGAGCCATAGCCATTCTGATGTGTGGTGTGTGATATGAACTTGTCTTGAATGGTGAGATAAGTGGCATATAAATTTAATAGTAATAAGGCATACATGGATGGTAGCATCATGACAATGCCATCCAGTGGCCAATGATGGTTCAGGTGTAAATCTGAGGAAAGTTTAAATTTGGTATAAAGGAACAATCAAGGAGTATTAGGTTCATGTATTCCTCCTTCCCCCATATGTAAGCATTTACTGTCTGAGACCACCCACAATCAGCAATTTTCACTGAAACAGCATAAGAAGGAAGGCAGTGTGATAGACGAAGGAATATGTGATTGTATACGATCAAGAATCAGAGTTTCTCATATAAGACTACTAGACTGTGTTGTCATGCACAATGGCACTTTTAGAAGAGGGATACCTTGCCTTCTTTCCTTTGCCTCAATCATAATCAGTAAAACATTCTGCTTCCAAATCATTTTACACTTTGCTACCAATAATGTAAAAGAATATACCTTCCATATTGCATTTCCAAATGGAAGATATGTTATTTATTCTTGGCAGCGAGGCATGGGAGTTGAATGTCTAATTCTATTAACTTAAAAATCCATAGTGATAAAAACATAATATTACAAAAGGAAAAGTGCAATTTTTATCATTGTATCCTAGCTGCATCGTATTATGCAGGTAGAGTAGTATAGCAGGTTTGAGCTTGAATGCCTTCTTCGCCAAAGGTTAACTCTGAAATAATAGCTATAAATAAGAGCTAGGAAAACATTTCCGCTCTCTCCTTATTAGAACCATGGGGAGCAGCACTATGGAGCACCACAGGCCTACAACATGACTGCAACTATTCAGATGAAGCCATCAAAGCAATAATCCAATTATATTGCCTAGTATGCTACCTACATTACTGAACCTAATTCTTGCTAAATGCAGAGGATGGACTGAGTCTAAGGGTGTACAGTTTTTGCCAGCAGATATTTCCATAGAAGCTTCTAAAAAAACCCCCATAGGTTTTCTACATTGGAATTTAATAAAAAGGTCAATGGTGATAACCTGATCAGTTTGGATTGGTCAGCCACTGTTTAAGGGGGATTAAAATGGTATTTTTCTAATGTCAGTTATTTCCTCATTGCTTATCCCTATTTTGTTATTTTATTGTTTCAGTTTATCCATGTATATGTTTTTTTTACTTATTTAACCCGTTCTGTATGCATTTTATTTAAAAAATAGTTTCTGATCATGAATAAATTTATTCCCACAATATGTTTGGGATCTGTAATTCTCTTCCATGAAACATTATAAATTGAGAGCAATTAACCCAAAACCTCGCAATAAGCTTCCTCGGTAATGAAGTTTCATTAATTGACCTGTTCTAAGAATTCTTGCCCTGTGCAGCTTGTTAAGCTCACTTTTTTTTTAAAAAAAAATTGATTTATATGCCGCCCTTCTCCGGAGACTCAGGGTGGCTTACTATGTGTTAAGCAATAGCCTTCATACTTTTGTATATTTATACAAAGTCAGCTTTTTGCCCCCACAAACTGGGTCCTCATTTAACCTACCTTAGAAAGGATGGAAGGCTGAGTCAACCTTGAGCCTGGTGAGATTCTAACTTACAGTAATTGCAGACAGCTGGTCTTAATCACTATGCTTTTAGTCTGCTGAGCTAAACCAGGCTCCTACTGGATAACCTAGTGCTGCATAATGAGAACAATTAACCTGTGGAGCAGCTTGCTTCCAGAACTTGTGGGTGCTCCATCACTGGAGGTTTTTAAGAAGAATGGTATAGGGTCTCCTGCTTACACAGAGGGACTGAACTAGGAACCAAGGTCCCTTTCAATTCTATGTTCTGTATAATCTCATTTAACCTCATATTAACAGCAATTTTTGTCCTATGACCTGTCTTTGGGACTGGAAAGTTGCCCGTCGTTATGATGGGCAATTTCTGAGATCTACGTGGTCGTGCATGGTTTTCCCCCCCCCCCCGATCATGTGACCAAATAAGATCTGGTGACTTTGCAGCTGGTGCAGTTTTTCCCCCTCCTCTATGCTGCTGCACAGAAGACCAGAGAAGTGAACCACTTGTTGCAGCTCTTGTTGCTTCTTTAATTGTTGTTGTTTTGAGGACTGGAGTATTGTGATTGCATTTCTTTTTCATTATAGTACTGTTTGTATGTCCAGGAAGTCCTCAACTTGTATGTCCAGGAAGTCCTCAACTTATGAGCACAATTGAGCCCCAAATTTCCATGGCTAAGCAAGGCAGTTGTTAAGTGAGTCACATCCCATTTCATGACCTTTTTTGCCTTCGTTGTTAAGCAAATAACTACAGTTGTTAAGCGAATTATGATCCTTAAGCAAATCTGGCTTCCTCCATTGACTTTGCTTGTCAGATGCTCCCTAACAAGGTTGCAAATGACAATCCCAGGGCACAGGGATGCTACATCCATTGTAAAAACATGCTGGTTGCCAAGCACCCAGTTTGATCATGTGACTGTGGAGATGCTGCAACAGTCAGAAGTGTGAGAACTGGTCATATAAGCCACTTTTTTCAGTGCCATCGTAATGTTGAGCAACCATTAAACAAATGTAAATGGAAGACTACCTGTACTTTACAAAGATAAATGTTTTTTTTTCATTACTGTGTTTTTTTGCATTTGCCTTGCAATTGCTTTCAGAAATACTAGCCAGCATCTACAGGAGAACATTCAGCACTGTAAAGTTCCTTTGCATTCTACTATATACTGTGTTTGTTTGCATGTGTTTCATATTTATTCATCTCTTCTTAGCATTTACCAATAAATGGTAAATGCTTCACAGGATCATTAAAAGAATCAGCAACGCCTTTACGATCAATCAATCAATCAGAACAGAGCTGGAAGGGACCTTGGAGGTCTTCTAGTCCAACCCCCTGTTCAAGCAGGAGACCCTATACCATTTCAGACAGGTGGCTGTCCAGTCTCTTCTTAAAAACCTCCAGTGATGGAAGCACCCACAACTTCTGAAGGCAAAGCTGTTCCACTGGTTAATTGTCCTCACAGTTAGAAAGTTTTTCCTTAATTCCAAATTGCTTCTCTCCTTGATTGGTTTCCATCCACTGTTTCTTGTCTTACCTTCTGGTGCTTTGGAAAATAATTACTATTAATACATCATAATTAGCAGTATCTTCCCCATGATTTCTCTTCTCCCAATTTAAAAATGAAAAGCACTGAGCTGGAAAAAAAATCAGTGGCTTATTTTTTTTTTTAAAGGGTGTGTGCGTCATAATGGTGCTACTCTCCCGTTCCCGGGGTTTTGGGGAGGCGGGATTGTCGTTTTGCTTGCAAGGCGTATCTCCCCGCCCAGAGAAAAACACATGCATGTTGCGGGGGAGGAGGAGGAGGAAGGAAGAGGAACTGGATGCTGAGCCCGGGGCTGCTCCGGGGGAGACCCGGTGGGATTTCCTCCTAAGACTTTCTCTCCTTACCCCGTCCGAGAACAACGCCGCCCGCGCACTGACATCTTTTCGCAGCCTCTTGCTATTGTCCATTAAGGATTTGCAGGCGCGCGCGCCCTCTCTTTCGCCTCGGCGGGGCGCTATCATGGCTGCGCTCTGCGGCGGACTGACAGCCCCTTCCGCCCCGCTGCAGACCCCCGGTTGGCCGTGAGGAGAAGCGCGAAGAAGCTCGGCGTCTGGCCTCCCGTGTGGCTGCTGTTGGTACTGCGCTGCCGGCGGCGCCGCGCCCTGCCTCGGTTTACCGCCTCTCCATCCCGCCTCGTTTGGGAGCTGGTCGCAAGCGGGGGGCGAAAAGTTGACTCCGTCCGCGCAGGTAAGCAAGCAAGCAAGCAGACGGGGAGTGAGGGGCGGCGGAAGAGAGCGACCTCGGCCCGGCGAGCATGCCGACCCTCTCCCCCTCCCCTCCCCCTCCCCCTCCCCCTCGGCAGTAAATGGGCTGAGTAGCTGTGGCTATAGGAGAGGGGAGAGGGTGTGTTGCTTTGGGAAAGGGAAAGGCCGGGAGCAGCGTCGGATTCAGGCTTAGCCGGGGTGTAAGTCCCTTCGAGGCCGCGAGTCAAGCGGTACCCTAAATAAACCATCCTGTCTCTCTGCAGCAGAGACGGCGAGAAAAACCATTTAATTCGCCAGTCACTGCAGCGGGGATGGTCAAGGGCTTCTTCCAGAGGCCCGTGTTCCACCCCCCTCTGCCCCCGCCACCCCCCTTCCCCGGCTGCCAGCCTTGGCCTTGGAAGAAAAATAACAGAGGGGTCCTTGGTGCTCTCTGGGCTTGCTTGTTTTCTTGGAGACGTTTCATTACCCTTAACTAGGTAACATCATCAGTGCTAGTAAGGAGCGCTGTTTGCTGTCAGTTTATATTCTGACAGTTTATATTCTGGTGTCTTGCCTTGTCTGTGAGACAGATGTAGGGTCTCCTGCTTGGGCAGGGGGTTGGACTAGATGACCTGCAAGGTCCCTTCCAACTCTGTTAATCTGTTAAAGTGTGGGGGTGTCTTAGAGATGCTTTGGTTGGGCTGTTTACTGATGAAACATCTGCAAGAAAACAAGTAAATTCAGAGAGCGCCAAGGACCCCTCATTTCAACACTGAGCTATAAATATTCTCCTTTATTGGAGAAAAATAACTGAGTTGGAGTAAACCCTGCGCCCTGAGTATTAGCTGGAGAAGATGGGGTGGGTGGTGGGGGGAGTTTTATCCAGCTGCAAGGTACAGTTATGCCTGGGAGGACTGGAACCTGGCCTTCCTGTTTGGAAATGCTAAAGAGACAGTAGGGCGTATATCACTTGGATTTATTTCACAAACAAATGGGAAATACAACTCCTGTACAGATTTAGTTGAATTCGATAGGGCCTTTTCCCGGATACTCAACTGAAGTCTTACTTTTTTAGGTGCTGCTGGATTAATGTTAAGGGTATGTGTTTTGACAGCAGTGGAAGTTTTCCTTTCCTGCTCTTTTTCTACAGCTGCACACTATTTGGGCTGACTCAATACTCTGGAACAAAGGAGGAAGAATTTTACCTGGAATAGGTTGAGGTTGGGCATCCTTGGATACAAAAATGGAAAGATTTCAAATATTGCTTCCTTATCTCCAGTTCTTGTGTATCTTAGTTCCTGGGCTTGTAAAAGAACAAATGAGAAACAGGGTTGATAGTGGAGTTCTTAAAAAAAAAACCCAAGAATTTATACTCATGTACAGATTCTACACAAAAAAACCAAATAACAGCAAACACAATAAATGAGGTTTAAACTGAATTATTTTTACCTATTTATTTACCCATTGCCGGCAAGGTTTCCTATACCAACCAAGATTTCACCCTCAGATAAACCCAGATTTCACACAAACGGTAACAAAAAATACAGTTTAAACTAAGTTATTTTTACCTACTTAATACATACAATATAATGTAATGTAATGTAATGTATAGAATAACTTAGATTTCATTAAATATTAAAATAAAAAGCTATAAACCCAGATAGAGAATCAGCATTGGCAACCCTGAGGAAAAGTATTTTCATAGTTTTTGTGTGACTCTGTCACTGAGAAAGATTCTGAAGACCGATGTACAGTATATGTGTTGTTGTGACTTAGATTAAGGCTTAATGTGTGCAGGGAAGAATATTGGAGGAAAGGAGGGAAACACTAAAATTTATTGAAAGTTTATTTTTTTTAAAAAAAAGTAAATTCACTATGGCAGCTATAAACCTTACCCCTTTTTACACATATTGTATGTGCAGTCATGTAAAGAGGTGGGGTTAAATCATGTAATTATGGCTGACATAATTATTTTTTGACCTTTCCATGAGGTTAAATCTGATTTTAAAAAAAATAGATCTTGTTTGGTATGTTGATTATTGTAATTGCATATAAGAGTATTTATAAATATTCTTTCAGATCTATTTAGCAACAAACAATCTCAAGAATTAGACTTCTTTTGGATAGGAGTGTTAAGCCAAATTTTATGGAAACATTGTTTTATAATTAGGTAAGATGATTTTGAATCTGTTTCTTGCATATTTTGCTTGTAAAATCCCCCAAATCAGATCTGCATAATCAGTTTTGATAATGGAATAACAGAGTTGGATGGGACCTTGGAGGTTTCTAGTCCATCCCCCTGCTCAAGCAGGAGACTTTATCCCATCTCAGACAAATGGTTATCTAATCTCTTAAAAACTATAAGTGATGGAGCACCCACAACTTCTGAAGGCAAGCCATTCCACTGATTAATTGTTCTAACTGTCAGGAAATTTCTCCTTAGTTCTAGGTCAGTTCTCTCCTCAATTTCCAGTCATTGCTCCTTGTTTATTTTAATAATTCATTTTGGTAATCTGTTTTGGTGGCATGATTAGGGGAAAAAGGCAGTCACTGAAAGAAAGTGCTGAGGGCATCTGTCTTAAATTCCTACAAATCATTATAGTAAGTCTAGCATTCTCTATTTGTGAGAAACAGTTTGTTATTAATACTTTCAGCTTCGACCTTTGCTTGTCTTTTTAAAAAAATATAATTTCGGTATGTCTGTCTTACAGAAGTCTTGAACCTGTTTGGTTTTGCTGGCTTGAAATTATCATCTTGTTTCCGTGGTTTTTTTCCTATACCTGTACCTATTCATAACTTATTACAAGGACATTAAAGTGAAAAGTAAGTGTTCATTTATAAGGCAAACAGAGATCTGGAGTGATATAGAAAATTGATTTCAGTAATCTGATTTTTATTCAGATGCTGATTGTAGAAATAAAGCCTTTTTAAATTAAATTTTATTTTATTAGTAACAAGCTTTATCAGTTTTAATATTTTGTTCATGATGCAGTTGACCACTATCTGTGTGAGATTCTATGAAGTATAATTCACATGATTTATGTCTGCTTGCTACAGGGATGTTGATTTCTGGATTATAAAAGACTTTCTTTTGACAAAGACTAATTTATCTTTGAAACAATGAACTAAAATATTTCTAAAAGATTTTAGAGCCAGGTTATTTTTAACCTCTAGTTTTTAAAACACTGCACCATACTGCATCTTAGTATTTGTATTTCAGCATATATGTGTAGTTTGTTAAAAGTCTAACCTTATTTTACAAGAGTTTTTTTCCTATTGCCTGTTTAGAATAAGGGTCTTCCTTATTGTAAAAATATAAGCTTCTCAGAAGAAAATTAGAACTAAACTTGTGCCTCAAAACATGGGATCAGATTTCATTTTGAGATGGAACAACAGACCATAATTATTGATATTAATGATACTGTTGACACTCAGCATTAAGGTTTGGAAAGCTACATATTCTGTGCTTATAAACACTGAATGTGTAATAAATTGGCTGTGGCAAAATGACCGTGGCGAATTGGCCATGGCCAACTCTAGACCAGTCTTGGTTCTGAAAATAGTTCTGTACCTCTGTTATGGTTAGGATGTTTAGGGGGCTACATTTTGCTACTTATTCCTTTTCAAGTGCTGCATTGTGCCAGGATCTGCAGTGACTTAGCATGATTGTTTTGATTAGGGGACACTAATATTGTAAACAAAACAAATGTGCTAATAGATATTCAGAAATTCTTGAAACATCAGTATTTTGAGGATAGGAAGTAAAGTGCCATTTTCCAATATCTATTTGACAATAGTTATGCACAAAAATTTAAATATACTTTTGATGTCATAACAGACCACTTTTAAGATTAAAATGTTCACAACTCCGTGTGCAAATACAAATGTAGATCAGTTCAGTCATTATAGAGTAGAAAAGATTGATAGGCTATCCTTCCTTTGCCAGTCACTTTTGAATAGAAAAGAATAAAAAAATAAACAATAACCGTAAACAAGAAATCCAACAGATTGGTGGAAATTTTATTTATTTACTATTAAATTTATATGGCTGCCCATCTCACATATGTGACTCGGGGCGGCTTACAATAAAATGAGTAAACAATGTATAGAAACATATAGTATTTCATTGGCTTGCTTGGTGCTCACCATCCATAAAAACAACTTCTGTGCTTTTCTCTGGTGGCAGAGATCTGCTTGTATGTTGCTGGTCAGTATGTCTCTATGTTATGCGTGTGGCCATGCCAGATATTCTTTTGGAATCAAAGCACAAACAGGTTGGTCATATGACCATCCCTTTTTCCTTAGCATCTTATCTGTTGGTTTGCAATTTATACACAAAGCAGGGTGCTGCTGTCCCCCTAGCCAGCATGGAAATGCAGCAAGGGATAAGTTTTGTTTCATTCTGTACTGGGTGCAGAAAGATGACAAAAGCACTATCCTTCACACGCTGCTCGGAAATTGGTGCCTTGCAAAAAGGAATTTTTTCTTTCCATTAGCAGTCAGTGCACTCAGAGAGATTGTAATTATTTATGTTTAGGACAACTATATGAATATTTAATTAAAAGTCTGAGACAAGGCCTAGGCAGGAATTTCTCTTGCAGGGATGAGAGATGCTATTGCGTAATATGTTGTTCTCTAGTTTAATTGGAATCAGTTTGGTCCATAGCCAATAACATATTGCCATTTGGCTTTAAAGTTAATTCTGTGTTTTGTTTGATCTTCAGAACATTTACTTCATAGAATATTACTTCAGTATGGCATAAGTTCATTGAGTGATGAATGTTGCCTTTTTATCACTTGGTGTCTTGGGTACTACGTATATATCTCAAAATAAGGTGGTATCGGATTTAAGGTTCCCTACTCCAAAACAAAAAATAGAAAAAAAAACTGTAAACAAATACAAAGATCTTGTGCAATGTTCTTTTTTCCCACTGTGTCTATCTATGCTTGTTAGTTTCATCTGAAAGCAATCCTAGGATTTCATTGTTCACCAACAAAACACTTCATCCAACTTATGTATGAATGTACTTATTAAATGAGTACACTCCATACATGTAATTCTTAATCTGCAGAATCAAATATATCACGCTGATTTTTTAAAAGAAATTGAATTATGATTATTATAACTGCGAGAGAGTTATTTCTTTTCTCACCTTTAAAAATTAGATTACATCAGTAGTGGTAGATGCAAATTTGTATTGAATAACGGTTTAGTATAGAATTTGGCAGCAGTGGTAAAATTATATGGATAAGTCTTTCCATCTTTCTCAACTGCCAAAATTGAGGATGTCTCAGGATCCAAACATACCAAATGTAACTGAGGGAAAATCAGATGTGCCACAGGATAATCAACAGGACCATGTGGACAATGCAGAGCAGTGTGTCCGAAAGAAGATTCGACAGAACACACCAAGTCCTAGTAGAAGCAACATATCTGAGGGTAAGCAAAATTATTCCGATAGAATAATTTTTACACAAGCAAAATAATTGTTTCGCAGGTTTCCTTCTGCTCTGTATATCTGTGTAGCCTTCTTCTAATAAATGGAATATCTCCCACACCTCAAAAAATCTCAGAAACTACTCACTATGAATGTGTTTTTCAAGAAAATTACCTGGACTTGCATAGAAAGTGGAGCAATGGTGGGACCTTTTCTTTACCTAATTTCTCTATAGAAAAACCCTTTAATTAGCCAGATTAAATGCCTTGCCATTTATGTTCCTGGAGGGAAGATTCAACAGTATGCCACCATAAGGTCCCTTGCTCAAACAGGTTGATCAAGATACTCTTGGACATTCTGTTGCACTGCCCGTTTAATCAGCCACAGTGCTCTGAATTAATTCTGCTCTTACTAATTTCTTGCTTCGTTTGGTTAGAATTAAAAAAATGTCTGCAGAAATGTATAGGGCTTGCTATGATTGTTTGATTATAATTGTTATATGACAGCTTTGAAATTAATTTTTGCAGCATTCTACTGGCAGATTTATCTTTGCCTTGATAATATTATTATTAATTTCCTGGGGAAGGTGTTTCCTTTTGTTTTTTTTTTCTGATTATATTATGTTTGATATTTTGGTCTTGATCACAAATTAACTAGACTAAACACATATTTAATATGTATTATGTATACATTAGAACCTTTGCTATGATACTGTATCATGTCCGAATAAATGTTTTTTAAAAACTAACTAGCAAGCTAATGTCTGACTAACATAAAACTGCCCAATCTTCAGTCTTCCAATCTGGGAGATTTTCTGAATTAAGATCTAAATGCTGATTCTATTTTGCATTCGCATTTCTGTTTCATCCTGCACAGATGGCTCTTTGTTTATCCTTAATCTCTATTTGCCACTAATTCTTATTCAAAGCATGGATATGATAATGAAAATAATAATAATACATTGATAAAAATGCCAAATTAAGTCCAAACGTCTGGCTGACAGTGCAACCAACCATAATAATATAATTTCTTTACCCAACATTTCAATTTCCTTTCTTTTGGAGCTTCATTTTTTTGTGACCATGTTTTTTCAGAAAAGAGATGAAAAATGGTACGTACATATGCTTACACCCAGGTATCTTTAGTGAAAACCACTCATCAGTAACCCAGATTTTTTTTTTCATTTCAAAGGTTGTGAAGTTAATCTTCTATGGATTGAGTACGGAAAATTTGAATTGGATTCTGTAGAACCAGGGTTGAAATGCTCCTGGTTCGGACTGGATCTCCTGATCTGGTAGCGATGGAGGCAGGTGGTTCAGAGAACCAGTAGCAAAAATCCCTGCACACACACACACACCATGCCCAGCTGAGCTGCACAATCATCAGAGGCTTTTTTTTACTTTTAAAAGCATTTTTCTACAACCTCTTTGCCAAAAAAAGCTTTTAAAAGTAAAAAAAAAAGGCTCTGATGATCGTGCGGCTCAGCTGGGATCGTCAAAGGCTTTTAAAAGAAAAAAATCTTTTTTTTCTTTTAAAAGCCTCTGACGATCCAAGCTGAGTTGCCTGATCAGCAGAGGTTTTTTTTAAAAAGCCCCTGCCGATCAGGCAACTCAGCTGGGATCGTCAGAGCCTTTTGAAAGCATTTTTTTACAACCTCTTTGCCGAAGAGGTTGTAGAAAAAATGGTTTTAAAACTAAAAAAAAATGGCCACGCCCATCGAGTCACATTACACCCCCCCCCCCCCGAGCCATGCCCACAGAACTGGTAGTAACAAATTTTAGATTTCACCACTGGTTAGAACTATATCAACATCAAAATTAAAGGCTTCTTGATATTAATAGCAATAGCACTTAGACTTATATACTGCACCACAGTGCTTTACAGCACTCTGTGAGTGGTTTACAATGTCGGAATATTCCCTCCAACAATCTGGGTCCTCATTTTACTGACTTCAGAAGGATGGAAGCCTAAGTTAACCTTGAGCCACTCAAGATGAAGCTCCTAGCAGTGAGCAGAGTCAGTCTGCAATATTGCATTCCAACCACTGTGTCACCATGGCTGTTTATAAAGACTTCCTTATACTTAGCATGCTGTACTTGGATTGTATTTCCTTCTAATACCCAAAATATTGGTACAACATGATCAGTTCTTAGGAATTTTAACACATAAAACATTTCAGACTATACTTAAATTGCTGGATTCAGCTGCATTAATGTCTATAATTTATTTGTTAGTTTTGTAACCTACCATTAGTCCTTGTACTGGGTGACTTTAGGCCAGTCATTCTCTCTCTGCCCAATTTACCTCACAGAATTATTGTTGTAAGGAAAATAGGAGGAGGAAGGTGTGTTAGACATGTTTGCTGCTTTGAGTTAACTTGTAAAAATTATAAAGATGGGATATAAATAAATACGAAATAAATATTGATAAAGCAGTGATTGGGTGATTGCTCATTGAGCCCATCTTTTCTCCCCATGTGGCTTCATCCTCATCATTTCACTCCCTGTAAAAATCTAAAATTTAAGGAATTGCATTGAGAGAAGTTCACAAGAGGCTTAGAACAAGAAAGATTGTTATCTGATAAATTGAGAATTGGTTTGGGGTGAAAATAGACATGAGAAAATAGGAAAATAAAGAAATGAGAATGAAAATAAAATGACTATCAGAACAGAAAGTATTAGTCCTGTATCAAAAAATAGATAAATCTCCCAGCAGAATGAATGATGAGTAAAAAAAAGAAAGGATGATATTCAAGATGCTTACAACAGCATGAAAATAATTATTTGACAGAGTGCCATAGAAACATGGGGAATTTGGCAGATAGCTGCACAAGCAGACAGACAACTAGCTAGATAATAAGAAGTAGCTAAATAATAAGAGAATTGTATTAAAAATGAGGTTGGGAAAAAACATTTCTGAATGTATATTTGTGTGCTATGCACAATATTTGTGCATTATGGTGACGCGCACACATAAAAATGGTTCCAAAGAGTATTCAGAAGAAACAACAAATAAAAGAAGCTGGGAAAATGTGAAGTGATTTGGATATGAATAAGAAACTTGTTTTAGAAGTAGATGAAAAAGGCTAAAGATGGAGCCTTCAGTACATTAAGAGTAAAAGTGATAAAATAATTTGAGTTGAAAGCAAAATGAAAAAAATTAGAATTTTGAATGGGAATGATAGCGATATGTCAGAGAGTGAAACTGAAAGGAACTATAAAAGTGTCCAAGCAGAGAAAGTTATGAAAAATAATTTAAGTACTGTGAGAATGCTGAAAAATGGTAAGGGTGCTTGTACAGCTGCTCTAACTGATAAAACTTTGAACTTTGGATGTGCTTTGTTTATGAGTGGCAGTGCAGTTTCTTTAATATATGTGAAGGTTGTATCTCTGCATGAAGATTGGAAGAATGCCTATATTGTTTTCTCATACAAAAGATTAACGTAAACATTAGTAATCTAAGTATGTTTAGGAAGGTTCTTGTCAAAATTCCAATTGAGCAAATGTGCGAAATTTAAGAAGCGTCAAGTGGCTTTATACCTGGCAACAATGTGAAGTCTAGGTCTGAAATAATTTGATCATACATAAAGAGTGAATGAGGATCCAATTGCACAACAAATACATGAAGAAAGAGTGAGTGGGATGAGAGAAAAAAGAAGGCCAAGAATATGTTTGTATGTGGAGTTTATAATACCCTTAAAAACTAGAATAGTGAGAAATTTAAAAAACAAAAGATTGTGAATTACTTTGTAGACATGATTAAAAACTAGGATGATTTGCAAAAGCAGAAATGTGTTGACAGGTATGAATGATGTTGGCATAACAAGATTGGGATAAATTAACTATATCAGTTAATAAAGAAGAAAAAATGTATATAGCATTTCTTAGTTTTCTTCTCCACGTTGCATAAGGATTCTTTATTTTGAAAGGGAATACACATGATGGGTACATATATATAATACATGATTATATTATAGCTTCAGGTACTGTATAGCTTGATTGAAATGATCAGATTGTATGTTCAACTAGTAGGATATACTTTGCTGAAGCGTATTTCCTTGGTCCACAGCTAGCCCTGCTCAGTTTGTGTCAGTGGAGGAATTGATGGATACAGCAAAAGGTGTTACAAACATGGCCTTGGCCCATGAGATTGTTGTCAATGGAGGATTTCAGATTAAGCCAACTGACTTGCCAGAAAACAGGTAAGAGGTCTGTTATGGGTTGAAAAAATTCTAGAGGTGGGCTATAGTTCATAATCTTAAAGGAAATATATTTTCTTTTATGGAAGAATACCCATGGAGATTTTAAGATCGAAAGAAAATATATTAGGACATAATCATTTTTTAAAATACAACTGCAAAAATACAATACTTATGAAATACACACTGTATTTCATTAGCACATAGTAAACGAACAGCACAAGTATTTTATCAGTTATTAAAACACAGTTGGAATTAGGCAAGTCTTGCCAAAGTGTTGATTGCTTTGCAGAAGGAAGAATAGTTGTCATGGATGATTTAATGTAGAATAATAAAAACCCTTAAAATCATGTGCAGAAAATTAGCACCTATCCCTCCTAAAAGAATGAAATATTTTAGGAAATATTAAAAAGGCAGGATAAAAGAGAAATAAAAATCTTAAAGGAAACAGAAACCCAGAAACCCAGCTCTCTGCCTCCAGTAGATATTTTGGTACACATTGGGAAGGACTGGGCCATCCTATCTAAAAGACCCCCAGCTCCAGAATGATGGGATTAAGACATGACCCTCCAGGACATTATAGGATTATCTAGCAGCAGGACTCACTGCATTGTGAAATCACTTGGGGGACATTACATCAGCCCAGGGTTCAACCAAACTTGATTCAGACAAGCATGACTCTACATTGGAGTCTGACAGCATTTATAGAATACATGCTCTTGCCACAGGAACAGGAAGCTCAAGTTCAAAGCCCAAGAGAGAATGTAAATACCTCTCACTCTCCACTCCATGTGGACTTCAAACCCATGTGGTCCTGTCCCTCAATAAACCTTCTTTCCAACCAGCCTCCATGTTTCCAGTGTCTTTCTTCCCACTTGGAACTGAACCAGATGGATATTTCTTCCAACACATGTATTCCAAGTTGTGCCACTCTTTGTTTATAGGTGGTATCTTCCACAGTTCTGTCTCCCAAACCAGGCCAAGCATTCCATTATTTCTTTTCAATTGCACATTTTATTGTTCTAGCAACTGCCAAGAACAGTGAAAAGGTCATATGAATTTTTAAAATGGAATTCCATATAGAGACAAGCATGGGATAAAAGCAAACAACTTTTATGTGAGCTCGTTGGTTACATAATACATGGAGCTTTCAAAACCTGGGTTAATGGAAGCTTTTCAGCTTCTCTGGTAGCCATTCCCTCATATATATGAATGAGTAATAAAACCTGCTGAGTTTCTCTTACTGCCATCATAGTCACTGAGTTTAGCAAGAAAATATCTTGCCCTTTTCTTCTCCATTGTGATTCCTTCTTTAATACATAATCTTTGTGGGTTCGTTGGCAAGAGCATTTCTTATAATGTGTTTCTTAATTAACTGCACATCAGAGTTGCTTTTCTTCTAAATCCCATATGCTGATTATTTTTATATTAATGTTATGTTATCGTTTATTTATCTTCATTTTGCTTACCAGTCTTGAAAAAAGAGTAAGAGATATTGTCCACAAAGCTTTTTGGGATTGCTTGGAAACACAGTTAAAAGAAAAACCCCCTTCATATGATCACGCAATTAAACTTGTAGGAGAAATTAAAGAGGTAAGATAGAAAGTATTTGTTGTCATTTGAATGTTTTTTGTCTATCTGCAAATCTAATTATTTAAAAATAACTGAAGTAGCAGCAGTCTATATACAGCTTTAGTTGTACACCTAGTGATCTCCAAAGTTTTTTGAATAGCTAATCAGCCAGGATGGGGGATAGCAGTGGCAGCAGGAGGTGGTCATAAATATGAAAAGTCCAAATTTTGTTCATGTGACTGTGGGAGCATTATGACAGACAGAACTTTGAGGATTGGTCATAAGTCCCTTTGTTCAGTGCCATTGTAACTTCAAATGGTTGCTGAACATTAAGCAAGGACAATTTATATGTGTTATCTTCCAAATAATCCCATTTACATCATTGCTAGTACTCTTAAAGTACTAAAGTATTCAAAAATAATGGAGTAGTATACATGAAATACCCAATGAAGATGTAAAATTGGGCCTTTGTGTCCCATTTTGATATTCAGATGCAGTTTTTGGAACATTATGGAATATGGTACGCTGAGTTAGATGAACTTTGGTTTGATCCATTAAAGAAAGTTTTACTTTCTTAAAACCATGATCTGTTTGTTTTCTTGTGCTTTGGAAACATGGATGGGTGATGCAAATCCTTTATTTGTAGTTTTGAAATACCTTTTGTTGCTTTGCTCTCTTCTCACTCCTTTAAGATCTGCCATATATCGCTCTAAAATAAATGTACTAGGACTTTTTATTTTCCAATTATCTGGTTTATGACCTAACACTACTGAGTCATTACGCTGGTCATTCTACGCTGCCACTTGACTGAACAAGATTTTTCAATTTGGTTGTATAATGGCTATAACCTTTTAGATAAGCCTTTACCTACCAAATTGAAATTCTATCCATTGCTTCTTTGTAGCATGATATTGGGAGAGAAAAGTGTTGCAAAAAACATAGGCCATACAGAAAGAGAATTGCTTAACTTTCATTTACTTTTTTTCCAATTTTTCCCAATTGAGTTGTTCAAGAGGCTTTAAAAGAACAATGGAGCAAAAATCTATATTCAACTGCATGTCGAATGTAGAAATGTAGAAATGTCCAAATTCCAATAAATAAAACTGAAACCTAAGATCATTTGACCATATATTTTTATATGACCACTTTTCATAGTAACATAATGTTGTTGTGTTTTTTTATTTTTGAATGGTGATGACAGCAGTGTAATTAGTACTAGGATCTAATAAAAAGGACATTACTTTCTTTCAGGCTCTCTTGTCTTTTTTGCTGCCTGGCCATACTCGATTAAGAAATCAGATTACCGAAGCTCTTGATCTGGAGCTGATAAAACAAGAGGCTGAGAATGGTGCCCTTGACATTTCTAAGCTGGCAGAATTCATCATTGGAATGATGGGGACACTCTGCGCTCCAGCGAGAGATGAAGAAATCCAGAAGTTGAAAGACATTCGTGAAATTGTTCCCCTGTTCAGGTGCTAGAGGGGGAAAAGAAAAAAAAGGAATAAGTCTTCAGTTCAAAATGGCTTAAACAGCTGCACCATTTTAATAGGCATTAAATGCTATGTGGACTACTTGAATATATTTTCTTCTTTGCTTTTTATTGGGGACGTTACGTTAAGAATTAAGAAATTTGGAATAATAAAGAAAGATTATTCTTTGGTTAAGGATAATTCTTGTAATGTCTTGCAGTGAGGTGTATTTCCAGTTCTTTAAGGTGAAAGTTCAACCCCTTTATAGCAGATCCTAACAAGGCACAGGAAGTCCTCAACTTATAACAGTTCATAGTGACTATTTGAAGTTACACCAGCACTGAAAAAAGTGACTTATGTCCGTTTTTCAAACTTATGACTGTTGCAGCATCTCAGTGGTCATGTGATCAAAATTCAGATGCTTGGTAACTGGTTCTTATTTATGACGGTCACATTGCCCTGGTGTCATGTGATCCACCTTTTGCAACCTTCTGAGAAGCAAAGTCAATGGGAAAGCCAGATTCACTTTACACCGTGTTACTATCTTAACAACTGCAGTGATTCGCTAACAAATGTGTGAAGAATGGTCGTAAAATGGGGCAAAATTCACTTAACAAATGTCCCATTTAGCAACAGAAATTTTGGGCTCAATTGTTGTCGTAAGTTGTGGACTACCTGTAAAGATTCACACAGTTTCATTAATCAGGTTTAAGGTAAAGAAATGGGAGATTATCATGCAAAACCTTGCAAACGAAATAAAATCCATGCCTTCATTTATGAATGAATTCATAATAGTGGGCTCTTTGTGAATTGCTTGAACCTCTTTTCCCCAAAATATATACCCTAAGGGCTAAGTGTCCTTTTCCAGATAAGCTCAGGAGTGCAATGTTCATCTCTGTTTGTGAGTAATGTTTTGAAATACGTCTCTTTCTTTCCCAGTCTCAGTGAGTTCTCTTATTTAAAAGCTCCTCTGACTATAAATGTGGATTCCTTCCAGAAAAAAAGCCCCACTAGTTTGGGATTTTGCATCACATGCCATTTTTCTGTGTAGAAGGAATTGCCTCATGGGTAGCATTTCATCACCACAGATCCTCTTCCCTGGCATTCAGAAGTGGAATTGCTCTGAGGTGGGCATATGTTATCAGTAGGAACTGGGCTACAGTTATCAGAATAAGTATGGATAAAATCATGCTATTTGCCTTTCTTCGGAAGTCAATTCAAATTGATTCAATGGAACTTTTTCCCCAGAGAATAGATATAAGATTGCAATTTAAAGATAATTTGTAAAATAATGAAGCTTTCTCAATCTAGTATCTTTCAGATGTAATTCAAATCTCATACAGTAATTTCCAAATACAAAGCCTGAATGCGATATATCTCTGTATTATGGGAATTTCAGATCAGAACTTCTAGTGAGCCTTTGTAATAAGGATAATATGTAAAGCATTATTCCGATGTAACTACTATTGGAAAATACGTTGTTATTTCCATAAACTTTCCTTGAAAAAAAACTAATTCTTCCTTTCCTTTTGACTTAGTTAATTTTCTTGACTGTGCAAAGCTTGCTGTATTTTTTAAAAGTATGACTAAATTTTGAAAAGCTTAATGTCTTTTTATTTTTTTGCAGAGCAATTTTCTCTGTGTTGGATTTGATGAAAATGGACATGGCTAATTTTGCTGTCAGTAGCATTAGGCCACATTTAATGCAGCAGTCAGTAGAATATGAAAGAAAGAAATTTCAGGAACTATATGAAAAACAGCCAAGTATGATTTTTCTTGCCTTCCTTTACTAAATGATACACTTACATTGTTAAAATGGAAATTATGAAGTAGATTCAGCATGAATATTCAGTTTCATTTTTTAACAACTTACTTAACTATTCAGTAATCAAAAGAATATCAAATAAAAAACTCCATAAGATATGCCCCAAATCCCTGTTTCCCTCCCAATTCAAAATGATGCAAGTCAAAACAAATTAAAACCTACCACCAAATGCCTACATAGTGCTGATCTTTAAATAAAAAAAATTATACCAGATTTCTTGGCTTTGCTATATAAATCTGGCAGCTATTCCCCAAAGTGGAATTTATCTCTTGTGTTGGATGATTGTACGATAAATATCCTGGGAAAATGGACAATAATGGCATAACTATTCAAGTGTTTTAGTTACGATAATGAGTAACTAAATGTGCATAAGAAATGGTGGTACCTGCCAATTTTATGATAACTTCAGTATATGACCCCTTCCATTTCTGGACCTGATTTAAGACCGTCCTGGTTCCTGTATGGGGCTAGGTGTGTGTGATAACCTGGATTTGAGAGATTATCAGTATTTTTTTGGATAATGAGCTGTTGGGAAAGGTTCTGAAGCACATGATGAGTATTTAGCTGCAGAAATCACTCTCGAAAGGCAATATAGGTTTATTTTAAATGGATAAATAAATTGGTGGAGTAATGACTGAATGAAAAAAAATCTATCTTTCTTTAAAATAGATTCCTTAGATTTTGTGACTGAATGGCTGCAAGAGGCCATGGTTGATCTACAATCCAAAGTTGCCTGTGCTAGTAATAATGATGCTGCTTCATCCAGTAGAATTCCGGCACTGAGTCCTGTTGCTGTACAAAATCATGCATATATCCAACTACTCAAGTGGAATCATCTGCAGAAACCTTTTCCAGAAGTAACTATATCTGTAATTTCTGAAATCTAGATAACAACAACTGTGTGGAATCTTAGGACAGATTTTAAATCAGCCTTGTTCTTAACCCTTCTGTTAATGCAATGAAGAATTTAATTCAAGGAAAGAAAACATTATCCTAGATGTGAGTGGTAATGATAGGGAAAGAGTATTTACCTCTAGAAAATCGATGTATTTCTTTATTGGGTGTACAGGAGAATCATGTCTGCCTTCCTGCTCTTACGTTCTTAGAGGAGGCATAGAAAGCCCCATTTCTTTGGAGTGCCTCCATTTTATTTTTAGGGTAGCTATGGAGAGGTGGTGTGATGGCTCAGTGGTTAAGATAAGGGGTGGTATTCACTTACCTTCGCTACTGGTTCGCAAATGGGAGTGTGTGCCATCTCTGTGCATGCGCAGGAACTTCTGCGCATGCGCAGAGCATCAGAAATGGGATGTGATGACATCCGGGAGGGTGCGCGGAGCCTCCTGCAGTTGCCGCTACCAGTTCACCTGAACTGGATAGAACCGGTTGAATAGCACCACTGGTTAAGATGCTAGGTTTGACCCCCTAGAGTCAGCTATGACTACAGAATAAAATCCTCAGGGACTCCCCAATGGAGAAGAGTACAAATACTCACAAGAGGTTGTCAAGAGAAGATACTCTCTTTTCTCACTTTTTCTCTTCTCTGGATTCGCTTACATTTTTATTTTTGTATTTATTAAATTTATAGCCACTTATTTCACTATCAAATGATTCTGGACCAGGGGTGAAATGCTCCCGGTTCAGACCGGATCACCCGATCCGGTAGCGATCGAGGCGGGTGGTTCGGAGAACCGGTAGCAAAAATCCCTGCCCCCCCCACCCATGCCCAGCTGAGCCACGCGATCATCAGAGGCTTTTTTTCTTTTAAATGGCTCTGACAATCCAAACTCTGACGATCCCAGCTGAGTTGCCTGATGGGCAGAGGGTTTTTTTAAAAACCTCTGACGATCAGGCAACTCAGCTGGGATCGTCAGAGCCTTTTGAAAGCATTTTTTACAACCTCTTCACTGAAGAGGTTGTAGAAAAAATGGTTTTAAAAGTTTTTTAAAAAATTGGCCATGCCACCCAGTCACATTACACCCCCCCACCAAGCCACGCCCACAGAACCAGTAGTAACGAATTTTAGATTTCACCACTGTTCTGGACATACATTATTACGAATAAAAGTCTTTTCCCCTATTGTTACTTTATATAATCCTAACTTTATAGTACTTAAACTGATTTTGCATTTAACTATTTTTTTCTTTTTTCTTTTCAAAGTAAGGAAGTTTGGAGAGCTTTTTTTTTTCAAGGGAGAAATTATTTGACTTTATGTTAAATTTTAGTCTTTTATATTATGCTGGAATTATATATTTGTGAAAATGTGGATGTGCTTATGAGTTAGAGTAGAGATGTGGAACAGGATAATTTGCTATTTAGAATGTGTAGTAGAGCTTGCCTTTTGTAAAGGAAAAATGGTTTATCTTCATCATATTAAACTTGAAGTTTCTTTTTTAGTTTGCTTATATTAGGATATTGGGATAATTGAAAGCCTTTTAAATTAAATTGTGTTATACTTACGAGTTGATATGTGGAATGTTGAGTTTTATATATGTTAATTAATATTAAAATTTTAGAGTTTAGTTTGGATTTTTTGCTGGTAACTGGATTGAAGAAGACATTACATATTTGACTTGACTATTGTTAAGAGATAGTTTATGGGATTAAGAGCAGTGGTGGGTTGCTACCGGTTCACCCTGGATTGGGTGAATCAGTAGTGGTGGTGGCGGGAGGCACTGCCCACTCACCCAGATGTCTCTGCGCATGCGCAGAAGCATCACATACTAAAGCAGACGCTCATGCCCACAAGCAAACCAGTAGCAGCCAAAATTGAAATCCACTACTGATTAAGAGTTTTATATTTGTTAGGTAAGAGGCAAAGTGGTTATACAGTAGAATTGTTTATACTTGCATTGAAGAGGGCGGGAAGTCACTTAGGTGGGAGTTCTTTTTATGCTTCTTTTTCTTGCATTTTTTCCTGTTTCCTTCTAATTTGTATCTTTTATTGCTCTAAAATTTATAATAAAATTATTTTTTTAAAAAAATGAAAAAATAAGGCGCCATATGTATCTAATAAATAATTTTTTCCTCATGGAAAAATAATTATTATTACTTGTTAGAGAGCAAACCTATGTGAAATGGCATATAACATTGATACTGGATCCTTTATTTTCATAGAGAACTAATTGCCTTTTTATTATTGTTTTCTTGGAGTTTTGAGAAAGAGCCTATACCTTCACAAAATTGAGACAATTTAATAGCAATACCCTGTTTCCCCTATTATCTTCTGATAATAAGCCCATCAGGCTTTTTAGAGCATGTGCTAAAATAAACCCTCCCCGAAAATAAGCCCTCCCTGAAAATATTTAAATGCATGCGCAGCCAGTCCCTGCCATTTCCTCTGGTTAGAGCTAGGGAGACAGAGCTGGAAATCAGGTAAGACGGCAAGAGGAGCACCACTTGCTCCACGGGCCCCAAAATAATAAGACCTCCCTGAAAATAAGGCCAAGCACTTATTTCGTGGTTCAAAAAAATATAAGACAGGGTTTATTTTGGGGGGAAACACAGTATCAGTAAACTTACTGACTATTTGAGAAGCTGTTGTGTAATACCTAAGCAGGTCAAAGCAGCACTGACAAGGACCTCAACATTGGAACAAATGAGAAGAGAATTCAGTTTTGAGTTGTCACAAAGGTACTTTTTAAAGAGGCAACTGGACTTCGTTTTTCCTTGAAGACATTTCACTTGTCATCCAGGAAGCTTTTTCAGTTCAACTCAGTTTTGAGCTATTACCAAAATGACATTTTGTCTTAGGCATATGCATGTAACCAAATACAATGCTTACTGCATGAATCAGTTCTTAGAATATGGTTTAGATTATATAAGACAAAGGTTGTGGTCCCAAGCTACCTAGGATTTTAAAGTTAAACCCATAATTTATGAGTTGTATCAGTCACAGAAACTGCTGTAAATAAATTATGTTTGAATGACCCACCAGTTGTTCTGATTGATATATTTTGATAACACATGGCATGCCTTGATTTATGAGAAATTTCTATCTATATTGGTTTCCTTCCCATACTGTAGTTTAAAAACCGGCTAATTAAAAAGTGGAACATTCTGTTCATTGGCATGAACTTTGCACAGAATGATTTAACTATAGCAGATTTACAGCATCGAGATAGGTGGTGGAATCCAATACCTTTTATAGTATTATGAACCGGGCAGGGTTCAACTTTCTCATGATTTTTCATTGAAGAAACTCAGTGGGACGTTATAGAAAAGTGTATCTTGAATTGAGATACAATAAGAATTAATCAGAAGGAATTAATACAACATTTGATCCATTGGTCTTGTGTAATTTTACATTAGCTTTTCTTCTTATTTTTTACTTTTTTCTTCTCTGAAAGCTTTGTATTTACTAAAGGTTTAATTTCAGCCAGTTATAAGTTGATTGAGGTTTTTGGAAAAGAATCCATACATGTACATCGTGGCTTAAGATCAAAAAGATTGAGAGGCTGGCACCTAGAATAGTTTGGAAGTTACTATATTAAGAACTTTGAATAAGCCCACTTATGTTAGGCTGTGAGATTTCTTTCTTACCACACCTTGTCATTCTTTATATTCCAAGCTTAGATCCATTTTCTATGCTGAAAATGTTTTTGCAGACTGTCTTAATGGACCAAAGCCGTTTCCAGGAAATGCAGCTGGAATTGGACCAGCTTATTCTAATTGGTGCTATTCTCCTAGTCACATTCAATGCATCAGGCACAGCTCTTTCTGATTTGCCAGTTTTTACCAACGAACTCAAAATGGCTATCCAAGTATTGCTGACAGGGCTACACCTTCCGTGAGTACCTTGCAGATTTTGGTCTCTTATGGTATAATGCTGAATGTTATTGACATGAAACTTTGAGCTTAGGCCTACTTATTTGAAAGGATTCAGGTATTTTCCTCAGCTTCTGTTTGATAGTAAAAAGCCTTAAAATTATTGGGAATGTTATTCGCTTGGTAGATTTTTCTGAACTTGGAATAAGGAATCTGCTTAAAATCAGCTGACCTCAACGTTACCCAAATTGGTCTATTCCGCCTACAGATTCTGTGCTCCCAGCCAGCCAGCTAACCTAAAGCTACCAATGAATTCACATGTGCATTCTAAAAAATGCAGGTTTGAATTCTCCCCCCATCATAATTAACTCCTAGTGTGAATAGGAAATGCTACTTTGTCATTGTCATTTCTTTATGAATTTAATTTCCTATTACAGGTAGTCCTCCACTTACGACTACAATTGAGCCTAAAATTTCTGTTGCTAGACGATACATTTGTTACATTTGCGCTCCCTTGTGAACCTTCTCCTGCGCGAGCTGCATTGGCTCCCGGTGGTCTTCCAGGTGCACTTCAAGGTGTTGGTTACCACCTTTAAAGCGCTCCATGGCTTAAGTCCTGGGTACTTACGGGGCTGCCTTCTGCCACCGGTAGCCTCCCACCAGCCAGTACGCTCCCACAGAGAGGGTCTCCTCAGGGTGCTGTCGGCCAGACAATGTTGGTTGGCGACCCCCAGGGGGAGGGCCATCTCTGTGGCAGCACCGGTCCTTTGGAATGACCTGCCCCCGGAGATACGTAGGATCCCAGATCTCCGTGCTTTTCGCCGTGCCCTTAAAACTTTTTTATTTCATCAAGCTGGGCTGGCTTGACCCCCCCCCTTAAGATATTTTTAATTGATAAATTGTTTTTAGTTGGGGTGTTTTAAATTTTATTGGGCCAATATTAGTTTAATTCTTTTAAAATTTTAAATTTTGTATGCACTGTTTTTATCTTTGGCTGTGCACCGCCCTGAGTCCAGCAGAAGGGCGGTATAAAAATCTAATAAAATAAATAAATAAATGAATTTTTCCCCATTTTGCAACCTTTCTTGCCACAATTGTTAAGTGATTCACTGCAGTTGGTAAGTTAATAACTTGGTTGTTAAGTGAATATGGCTTTCCCCTTGACTTTGCTTATCAGAAGGTCGCAAAAAGTGATCAAGTGACTTAGGACACAGCAATGGTCATAAATATGAACCAGTTGCCAAGCATCTGAATTTTGATCACATAATCATATGGATGCTGCAAAGGTTGTGTGAAAAATGGTCACATTTTTCAGTTGTGTTGTAATTTTGAACTGTTGTAAGTCAAGGGCTACCTGCATATTTACAAGGCACAAAAATGATGACATAGTTTCTAATGCCACTTTTCTTCTTCAGGACTTCTTATTGGTTTTTATTTTGGGGCAAGGCTTATGATTTTGCTGTCAGATAAATCAGTTTTAAAGTTTCATGTGAGCTATTCTAATATATGGACGCTTTTTATCATTCTTTAATTCTTCTAACCTTTGTCTCTAGTTCCTTCAACTTGGATGAAACTTTGGCTGTTGTAAGTGAAAAGATTTGTGCTGAAGTTAACAGTTGCCTTTCCCAGCATGGCTTCACACCATTTACATCTGAAAAAGTGATTGTGCTTAAAGGACAAATCCAGGCCCTTGCCAATCCTGATAATGCTGTATGCAAACTGATAGGTATGCATTATGGATAAAATGAGTTTTGTTCAAACTTTATAATTGTCTGCAAGTTCATATTCATATTTGAGAACATGCCATATGTTAATGTTATAAAAAAGTGGAAATTATTTGGGATAACCTTTGTGATAGGCCATATCTTTTATATCCATAAACAATTTTTTTTAGCTAAGTGAACAAACTAAATGATATTAAAAGATTAAGGATTTTATCCTGGAATAATTGCAGATAGATAAAAAAACAGGATATGAATCCTTATATTTTATATATTTGGATGTGACTAGAATACAAAGATGCATTGGGATATTTGGACTAAAAAGACAATTATGCTGAAAGAACTTTTAGTATTTATTATTAGGATAGGTTTTTGAATCAGAAAGACATATACTATAAGATATTTTTTGTCTCCTAAAAGGGGGTGAAAATGTCTGTGCGTCTTATAGACTGAATATTGCCAAATCCCGCCCACCCGCCAGCCGTTTTTTTGCCTCCGCACGCACCATTTTTGGGGCTTTTTTCAGCTGATTTTTGAGGCTTTTGGCCAATTTTTGAGGCTTTTTTCAGCCTGTTTTCAAGCCTTTTTTTTGGCCTGTCTTCAAGGCTTGTTTTGGCCTGTTTTGAGGCCTTTTTTGGCCAATTGTTTTGGAAAAAACAGCCTGAAAAAAGCCTAAAAAATGGGCCAAAAAGCCAAAAAATGGCCAAAAAAAGCCTAGAAGATGGGCAGAAAAGAGCCTTGAAAATGGGCCAAAAAAAGGCTGGAAAAGGCCCGAAAATGGGGCACATGGAGGCCAAAAACTTTTTTTTTGTTAATTTCTTCTTCTAAATTTAGGTTCGTCTTATAGTCAAGTGCATCTTATAGTCCGAAAAATATGATAAATTTAATTTGGTTCTAGATAAATTAACAAGATAAATTAAGATCTCTTAAGTTGTGTTATTAACTCTCTTCTTTTCTCAAGATTCAAGGATCCAGTTGTTTTTAGAGAATTACCTTGCTTGTGGTCATCAGAAATCACTTCCTCCTGTGCCTGGTGGATTGGCCCCTATTCAGAGAGAGCTGGAGGAAATTGCTATCAAGTATATTCGCCTTGTTGACTACAACAAGCTAGTTTTCAATCCTTATTATGATTCAATTCTCAGCAAAATATTGAATAAAGAGTTTCCTTAGCTGTGAAGAAAACTGAAAAATGCCAAGTCCATTTGTATGCAGTCCCTCAACAATAGGGATTCAGTCAGGGGCCAGAAGGCTGTTTTAGTCTGCTTTTACTCTTTTTTGTCAAAATTATAGGGCTGGAAAACAAAAGCTTCCTTTAGATACCAGTTGTTCATTTAGGATCCCTACAATCAGTCCTGCCATGTTCTGTACCCTTCTGGATCACCTCTCCCTACTCAGCCCACTGCTATTCAGAGACCTCTCTTTAAGACATTACCTGGGGCAGATTCATTCATGCATTTAGGGTATAACGCAGTATCTCAAGAATTGTGCTGATAATACTCCAATTGGACTTTTTACGGAAGTCCCCAGCATGGTTGGCTTGCATCACCGCATTCCACTTGTTCCTTTCAGATAGTAGCTAAATTTAGGAATCAAGTGATTTGCTGTATTCTGTCAAAGCGGAATCATACATGGAAAAAAATTGTGAATCTATGCTTGGATAGTATTGCTGGCTTATTGTGGTTACCTTTCACTTATTGAAAAAACATTAAAACATTTAAAGAAACAGCTTTCCAAACACGTTTCCAAATAATTCAATAGCAGTGATCAAATATCGTTATGTATAATATACATAAAATATTTTGGCTTAGTATATAACTTTATTAGCCATGATGGCCATTGGCAACATATAAGGGTAATTATGAAAACCATCCTGTTTGCATAGTGCAAAGTACATGCTAACAGGTTATATATATAGTTCTTCAAGCCCGTTCTAAAATCTACAACTTAAATTTCCACATATTCAGAGTTTGAATATTGGTAGTTAAAGCACTTTATATGTATTCTGCAAGCCAAGGCTCTTTTGTGTTTCTGCGAGCCATGGTTTTCTATAGCATTTGTTTCTGTACCTGCAGATACTCGGTCAAAATCATATATTTTTGTAGAATATTTTCCAGTTCTTTATTTCCCTATTCATAAGAATGCTGTTCAGTAGACTCAAGGAAGTGTTTTTCTTTTGACCTGTGAGAACTGTTTTGAAAAGAGTGGTTTCTTAGTTTTCTATTAGTGTAGATTTTCTTTGCAGCAAATACAAAAGAGGACCTTGAATAAGAATTTTTCACTAGATATAACGAGAAAATGGGATGAGGTTTTAAACATTAAGAAGGAAATAAAAATGATAATCTCAGAGAACAATGAAATAATTTCCTAGTTTCTTAGTTTTCTATTAATGAAGTATAAAATGCTACTAAAGACAAGCAAACTTTTATAAGCTGAAGCAGTTGAGTAAGATAAATCCACTGAAAGTTAATGAATATCATTTACATAAAAGTTTGGGATTAGAAGAAAAGACAGATTAAAGTCCTAGCTTGTATCCTCATTAGTGAAAATATGAAACTTCCAGTTCAATTGCTATTTTAGTTGCGTATATTGGCATTAGTGTACTCAGCTATCTAAATGGTAGCTGGCAGATTGAATTCTGTCTCACCTTCCCTGTTAGGCCCGCAGTACAGAAATTCACAAGCTCAGGTCTGACACTGCTCAATCCAGAGGGGGAAAAAGATACTTCTATGTATGCATATTTCTTGTTCAGTTGGATGCAAAACATTTATTGATTTATATGTTACATAAACATAAAGGTTTATGTTTATATGATTCTTATGTTACAGATTGTTAAAATAATTCATCTCTTATACAATTATTGAAATTTGTTTGGCTGCTTTAAAAACTAATTTCAAGAATTCATAAACATGAAACAATCTGGGTTTTTGACAAAATAACTGGGTTTCTGAAGCAGAATTACTGGTGGATTGCTTCCCAGTGTTGAAGTTTAATAAAATACATTCTATTTATTTATTATATTAATTAAGGTAGCTAAACTAAAAAGTGTTATGTGTTAGAAGGCAAGTTATATTCAAAAACAGAATAAAGCAGAGCAGCTTTATTGGAAAGATGGATGCAATATGGAGTCCAAATGTTTAGTGGCCACCTGTTAAATATTTTATTTTTATTTTATTTTATTTCCAATTTCTATACCGCCCTTCTCCCTGAGGACTCAGGGCGGTGTACAGCCAGACATAAAAAACATGAAATATAAATATTAAGACATTTAAAATATATATAATTTGGCTACAAAATTTAAAACTCACAGACCAATTAAAATATTAAAAATATTTAAAATATGACTGAGCTTTGTTGCCAAAGAGCAAAAGATCTGTTTTTTCACTTAAATAATCCCTTTAGTGACTAGAATTACTTAAAAACAAAACATTTGATTATATTCTAAATGAAACAATTGGTCTGATGCAGTATAATCAAACCAATTGTTTTTTATTAAATTGTTTTATTGATTTTTTTTGGTAATTTCTTTGTTGATTATTGTGAATTGCACAGAGATGCTGGGAGTTGGGTGGCATACAAATTTTATTATTATGATGTCTGGTTGCACAATTAGCCAGATGTTTTAGAATGGATTTGGCATTTTTTATTTATTATTATTACTTCAATCCAACAATAATTTCAATATATCATTCAACACTTTATGAAGGATTTACTTTTTATTTAACGAATGCTCCCGTAAATGCCTTCTTTTTGAAATTTGATGCCTCAGAATTTTAATAAGCAAAAATAGGAGTCCAAATGTTTTTATTTTATGTAAACAAGCAGTCTAAAACTAGTATTTCTAACATTAAAAGAATGGCCAGAAATGGTAAAGCCAAATTTAATCATTCAGTCTCACCAATTCTGGAAAATTAGACCTAACTTTAAACTTTTTCATTAAGATCAGTTAGCCTTCAGATTTTTAACTATTATCCGATATTTAAATTTACCCATCCACCAATTTTATTGCTTTAAGACAGAAAGCAATTGAAAAAAACCCTTATTGATGAAAATTTAGTATTTTATCAGAATTGTCTATGTATGTGTTTATGGGAATTTTTGAATTATTAATATTCCAAGCTTGATGTTTTTCCTCAGTGTTGCTGTCATCTACGCTGTATGTGCATCTTTAATGAGATGGTAATCATCTGTAATAAATTAATAATTTTGATGCTTGTATGTAGTTTCCAATAATTTATCTCATTTTTGCTGTTCTATTTTCACCATTGTCAAACATTTGTTTATTTCACAAATGCTTGCTTTAGGTTTGGGTTTTGCTTCATTGTTTACTTTAGAACTTTTATCCCCGCACTAAACTCTAAAAGAGAAATGCTGCATTAAACTATTTAGGAAACTCAAGGTTTTCTAAAACGACTCCCACATTGTAAAGAAGTGACAAAGAGGAAAAGAAATGACCAAGAGTCCTGAAAAACTGAAATTCAATTCAGGTTTGGCAAATCCATTCACTTGTAAGGGTGAACCTCATGCCTGGTGCTTGAATGGATCTTTGGTGCAATTCCTGGAAGCCTGAAGTCTATTATTTAATAAACTTAATAAATACTTCTACGTATGTTCTCTCAGACCATTTAAACCAATTCCTTTCTTCTGATTTTGTTGATGCAAATAATAAAGGAAAGCCCAAAGCTCAGATTCTTTCAGCATCTCTCCAGAGAGACCAAAGTTTGTGTTTCTTGCATGGAGCAGATGAAGTAGAATCTGATGCTAAGTTACAAAGTCTTATTCCTGTCAAAATCCCAACAATGCATGGGTTAGAGAATGTTATCTATTTTCAAGGACCACAGTACTACTTCTATATTAAAATTATCATAGTACACAGAATAAAGAGTGGGACACTTTTTATATGAAATTTGTAATCAGATTTGCATTTTGCAGACTTCAACTTGAAATGTAAACTTTCTCTGGAGTGATTTAAAAGTACCGAAAAAGGGCAAAATAGTAGGTCAGAAAGATAAATTCTATAATTAGTTGTTTTGACTATAGAAATACTAAGTGATTTCATACCTTCCATACAATTAAAGGTAATAGGCAAGTGGCAAACTAAAATCTTGTCCCTTATCTTGAAGCTAGCTTGTATGCTGGAAAAAAGGTAACTGTAGCTATCACAGTACTTAGCATTTTATTTTGTAATTTGATAAATGCCGGAAATATTTTCTGCATCCAGTTATTATTTATATAACAAAAACAAAACTAATGTTAAACTTTTGACTGACAGAAAAGTTGTATCTTCCCTAAATTATCAATGATTACTATTGTATGCCTGGAGAATTTTCTGACTAGCGTTAATTTAAGTGTCAATGAAAATGGGAACTCTTCAGTTCAAAAGGATCTCAAACCATTTTCTATTTCTATATTTCTATGAAATAATTTTATTTATTTATTTATTTGAATTATGAGCAGACCTCTTCTAGATACTTTTGTGAATTAATTTTCATGCCCTGGACAATTATCTATTTTTAATACTGTGATACAATTATTAATTGCATCTTTGAATTACAAATTTCATTTGTCTTCGAAGCTTATTTCATATCACTTTGTCACACATCAAATGTAAGGAAAATAATGCTAAAGACAAACTTAAATATACACTTATCCAAGGAAAAGTAAACACCAGCGGAACCAAACAATTTCATTTCAGTATTTAAAATGATTAATGGTTTTGAGATACTGACAATTTTTGTATCAGCTAGAAAAAAAATCACGAGACATAATTTTAAGGAGATCCTTTATTTGAAAGGAACATTTGTTTTTCTATTTTAAACTACAAAACAGCTTCCATTCATTCTGCCATAAATTAAAATGAAGAATAAGGCAGGACAGACACTACATGAGCAAAGTGAGAACGGGTTGTTTTTCAGAAATGTGAATTTAAAATATTTCCCCATTATAAGCTTTCCAGTTTTTAAAAATAAAACTGTCAAAATCCCCACAAGAATTCAAGTGTTGTGTGAGGATACATCTGAAGACCAACCAAACACATGGCAAACACATTTTGCAATGGTCTGTGTCCCAATGTGTAGTTGCTGTCAGAACTCAGATTTGCTCGTTCATCTGCCTTTTTCCTTTTCTGATGAAAAAACAGCTGGTAAAAAAGAGGCACCACAGTAACAAAACAACCTCAGTTGCAAGATGCATGTTAGAAACTTTCAATTCTTTTTAAACATTTGATTTGTTGAAAGACAGCATATTACAAGTCCTTTAGATTTTCATGACTGAATTTGCGACATGCCTCATCGGATTCGTTTCTGTTGTCGTGCTCTGTAAATGTCATGAATTGGAGGAACCACTGATCCCTTTTCCTCATCATCATCTGAATCTTCGTTTGGTCTTTTGACAGATTTATTGAGAAGGGCATTATTTTCCAAAGGTCCATTCCCTTCCATTGTAAGGTCAGGCAAGCCTCCCGTAATAATCCGTACAGCTTCATCCACAGCTTCGGAAGAGGGAAGAAAAGAGTTCATTTTGTGAAAAAAGGTTTGCTCAATAGTTGTGAACATACACATGATTTATATTTAGAGATATAAAGTACATCCTTCAGTAATTACGAGAAGGGATAGAATATTGTCTAATATTTTTGCTCAAACGGTCATTCCCTAAAGTTAAGGATGACCCTGTTTATATATCACCTTTAATCCAGCCAGCCTCTGACCAGTGAAATGACCTTACTGAGGATCACCATAACCAACTCTATAGTTTCCCATTTCCCAAACACAGATCTATCCAGTTTCTCTAAGAACGGTCCAGGTCAATCTAGCAAAGTTACATTATATCACCAGCCCTGAACCCATTGGCTACGAAAGTAGTTATCTGGGATCTGAGTGGGAAACAAATACTCTGATTGGAACAGGGACAACACAGGTGATAATGTACTACTGCCAGGCACTTCCAAAATGAGGGTCGGAGGAAAAACAACTTACTGTCTGGAAGTTTGCATCTTCTGACAATCTCCATGAGTTCATCCACTTGCACAAATGGACCCTGCACACACACACAAAAAGATTAGCCATTTAATAGGAATATTGACATAAAAGCATTATAGTTCAATAAATGTAATATTAATGAAATGAGGCAGTAAACTACCAAAGTCTTCAGAAGATTTCATTATATTACAACTAACCTGAAAACACACAGGAGGTGGGAGAAGTTTCATTAGAACTACAGCAGCAGGTGGAACAGGAAAGACACCACCAGGAACTGGATGTAAACCTGGAGCTGGAATAACAACAATAATAAATAAACAAAAATAACTCTTAAGGGTTTTATAGCAAAAGTAAAAAGGCTTGATTGGAGTTTTGTTTATTTTGGAGATGAATCTTACAAGGCATCATATGCAATGAATAAAAATCTGAGATCAAATGACTTAACTCAAACTTCATGCAGTACAGAATACATGCGTAAGGGTGAATTAGAAAAGAATTTTAAAAATAAAAGTTTCAGTCAGAATGTAGCAGTTTCCTTTTTTATCTTGACAAAATTTAGTAATCATCTTACGTGCTAAATGTCTTGGTTGAAATGGAATCATTTGCTGAGTATCTGGTTTTGGATATTCTGGCTTTCTGTCTGCTTCATCTTTTAGCACAGGCACTATTGAAGGTGCCACTACAGGATCTGGAATTATGGTTGATAGCTTTGCACGAGAGACATCCTGAAAATTGTATTAAAAGTGTTAATCCATGTGACTTAATTAAAAAAATCTTTAAATGATGAAAATGTGCAATTGACATAATGTAACATTCTCTGTTAACTTACCTTATAACCAAGAGCTTTGAGTTCACTGGCAGAACAAGGGTAGAGATCCATGAATTTATACCTGTCTACCAGCAAAGCTGTTTCTTTGCCCTCATATTCTTCCTTGAAAGCTGTAAACCTTCGTTTCTCGACTTTTAATATGCTAGCCAAGTCACCAATATTGCTTTCAAAAGCTAAAAATCGAGCCCATATTTCTCTGTATAAGAAAATACCAAAGAAAACAAATAACCCAATAACAATTAATTAATATGCCAAACGAGACAGAGAAATCAAAATATAGAAAGCATGCTTATTTAAGTATATTCTAACTATGCTGTCTAATATAGTACCAATGTCTTTTGCAACTGTTCAATAACCAGATTTCAAATCCAATTTATTGCAAGACTCACTGATACATGTTTACTAAAAAATATTTTATGTGTTGGTCACTTGCTACTAATCAGCTCTGTCTTTGCATGAGAAACTTTTCTAGTCTAATGTTAAATTTATTGTATACAAATACCAGTCATTTTTTTCTTATAACCAAAAGGCACAGCAATTGCTCATAGGTTAATTTTAGCTGCCTCCTTTTTCTAGAAAATGTTTATTTTAGATCCAGAAAAACTGACAACTGAGTCTACTCTATAAGCTACTCTAGTAAGGAGGGACAGTCAAAAGAAATGATTCTATACTTAATATTGATTCCGGTTGAATGGCAACCAGTCAGTTTATGTATAAAGAGGGAGCCATGGTGGAAGAGCTCTTACAAGTAAAATGGAAACAAAATGAGCTGCATGCATAGATTGTCAATTCACTACATTTAGGAGCAAAATAGCAGACAAAATAGTTATTCATTAAATTTAGAGAAACGTAATCCATAAATGTACATAACTCCCCAGCACTTTTGTTCCAAAAAATAGGGTCCAAGTAGAAATCATTTGTTAAAGGGAATAGTTTTCAGTGAGTAAACACAGATGAATTGGGGAAGAATGTACGGTGAAAGCCAGGAAGGAGGTATGATCATTCATTTATGTATGTTTGTATTAATCAAATTTATACACCACCCATGTCACTGTACAAGTGACTTTCACACTAAACTCATTACTATAGTTTTCAAAGCATAAACACAGATGAGATGGGGAAGCATGTAGGTACAAAGCAGGCAGGAAGGTGGAACTATTCATGTATATATGTATTAATTAGATTTATATGCTGCTGATCTCACCGTCTAAGTGACTCTGAGTGGATTACAGTAAATTCATTTCTGATGCATGCGGGTCAAAGTGCCAAAGCATGCCAGGTCAGATCAGAACACCACCAAAGCATTTGGGGGCATCCATAAAATGAATGCCAACAGAATGTGCTACATTCTTTGCTTCTCTTAGTAGCTGTCTCTGTTTACAAGTAAAACAAAAGAGATCACTTGTAGGAAGAAGCTTTGGTAAGGCTTACCCAGATTTCTCTGGTGGAAGGCTCCCCGAGGTCAACACACGTTCAAACAGGACTCTTGTATTATTATCCTCTATTTAAAACAATTTAAAAGCAAAGATGAAAACATGTAAATATTTGTCTGATTTTTTAAAAAGGCAAATTTTTAAGTTTAAAAAACAAGGTTAAAATACTGAATCAAACTAAGAAAAAAAAAGGGAAGAAAAAATCTGTAAAAGAAAAAAAGGAAAAAATACAAGACAACGATTTTCCCCTTAATTCAAAACAAGTAGAAACAGTTTCAGTAATTTATCACCTTTTCTATCATTTCAATCTAAAATCTTTTCATCCCATACCCTTTTAAAAAAATATTAAAAGAAATTATAAGAAAATAACTTTGATTCTTTGAAAATCCCTATCTATCCCACATGGACAGAACAAAATACTAATGGCTGCCTTTCCTACATAAAAGCTGAGCAAAAGGGACTTAAAGCTGAAAAGAAGCTACATAAACTTAACTTTTAATTACATATTCATTACAATTAAAGATACTGTATCACACTGAAACAAGCCAAATCTTAACAGAAGAATTTAAAACTCAATTTACAATTGTTGACAACAGCAGGGTACATAGGATCAAACATTATTATTATTATTATTATTATTATTATTATTATTATTATTATTATATAAATTTGTAAAAATGTCATTGTTAAACTGGCTGGGAAGGCTGCAAATGGCAATCACATTGACCACAGCATGCTGCAAGTGTTGTAAATATGTACTGGTTGCCAGGCACCCAAATCATGATCACGTGAATATAGGGGGACTGGGAAATTCCAGGATTTCTCACACCTACTTTTTCAGTGCTGATGTAACTTCAGCCACTGAATTGGTCAGTCAGAAAGTGAGGACTCCCTGTACTATGAGGGGAGATTTAACTTAGTCTTCCCAGTTCATTTTTTTAGTGCTCTGTTATACACATGTCTGCTATGCAATCCATCAACCTTTGTCTACATTCTCTTCAAATCACATTGTGTATAATAACCTTTCTGGGTAGAAATCCTGATGAAATAAACTTTTTGAAAAACAAAGGAACACTAAATTTTAAAAGTCCAGGTTTTTTAGCAATTAATTATGCAAGAATGACTCTACAATTACCAATTGCCCAATATTTACAAATTAGGTGCTGTTTTGGGAAAAACATTTATTTTTGTTTATACAAAAATGCTTTCTAACATTTTCACTACATTTAGGGCGGTTGTAAGAAATAAAATAAATGAATATTAATATTCTAATGGAAAAAAGACACAGTGAATTATAATCTCCAATTTAATGATTTCTCTGAGTTTCTGGGACTTACCATTCAAATGAGAAAGATAATCAATATATGCCAAAACATATTCTGGAATGTCTCCATATTTCTTCAAGCCTAGCTCAAAAATCTTAAAAGCCACTGACTTGTCCTGTGAATTTAAAAACGTTATTAGTCAAGTAAAAAATGAACCATCTAAAAAACTGATATAATAATTTCACTCACTATGAAGAATTACCTTGCTGCAATAATATTCCATCAGAGCAGCTGTAACATAAACATGGTGGCGGGTGCGGGCATCTTCTCGTGCTTTCTTAAATATCATTCGGCCTGATTTTATACCTTCTGCTCGCCTTGCAAATTTCATGTACTGAATATAAACCTGAGGAATGGATAATCTTTTAGCTGCAGTGCAGTATAAAGAGGTCTACGCTTTATTACGAATGTGGCTTTGTTGCACATTTAAACTTCTTTATATTTTGAAATTCAAGGTAGCATATATATTTAACATGTTTTAGTTCTTAAACATCCAAAACGTAACCATCTAAAAAACGTAATTGTCTAAACTCATATTGCTTCTCAAATTCCTTGGGGGGTCAAACTGAGCCCCACATAGCAAATAACTGATATACAATTCATTGATCAAAAATCCCCACTACCATATACAAAGCCCTAGAGTTGGAATTCTAGACTGGCCCTAGAGTTGGAATTATAAGCCACTTTGCTTTTCTGCTTCTCCAGCAGCTATCCAAATTGCCAACAACTTTTCAGGCTGTGAATTTTGCCAATGAATTGTTTAGGTTTGCCTAGATGTGGAAAATGAGGTGGAACAAATCAACCATCTGTCTTTTCATAATAGATAATTTATAATCTCATAATTCTGATCAGGTTTAATAATAATAACTGGCATGATTTACTGAAATATGGTATCTATTACTAAAGTTTGGTTGGAAGGGGAATTCCCCTCTCAAAAATGTGCCCATCTGGGTTTCAAGTGTAGCACCAGCCATGATTTTAAGACAGGGCAGCAGAGTTGCTATTGTCACTTGAAAGATCCTGACAGCTCTCAGAGACCTTATTGATCAATTTGGACTCTGGTGATCCAGAGGGATTACTGCTACTGGACCAGTTTCATTTTCTGAGCTGTTCAGTGTCATAACTGGATTGGCAATAGTTTCTCAGACGTATATTGAAGGACTTCCACCTGCCTCCCCGGGTATGGGGTCATAAGCAGCTTGGAACTTCATGGTCATTATGAAGCCATAGTTGCTACCTTGAATGAAGGGGTCAACAACACCTCTAGATTGGGCTGTATCTATGTAAACTTTTTCTGCTTGTGGATCCCGGAAAATGTTCCTGGTCAGAAAGCTCTGGAAATAAAATAGCACCAGAAATATCTAGAATATCTCTGGAACAAAACTTAAGAATGAATCCAATCAGGAATGTGATTATTTTTCTTCCCTTATTGTGTCTCTAGGTGAAGGTAGCCATCTAGAGGTCCTGTTCAAGGTGACCCAGTCTCTCCTAGGTAGGGATGGGCCTGAGGAATATCTGCAGGACAACTACAAAGATACCTGAGGCAGATAATGTCACTAAAATCCATTCTGAATTGGATTCCAGTTGTGCAGATGCTTTGAAATTGCTTGAGGCACAGTCATGTAGGTTATATGAGAAAAGTTTAAGCCGGCTGGTCTCAAGGATGTGGACAAGGAATCTATGGCCTCCTGTAACTTACATCCGTGTCCCTCCTGGCTGGTTAAGGCCTCTTTGGAGACAACCTGTGGTTGGATCCAGGCAGAGGTGAAGTCATCCTTGAGGGAGGAGATGTTCTGCCGCCCTTAAAGTGGTGGTGGTCCACCCCATCCTCAAGAAACTATCCTTGGATCCAACAGCTCTGGAAGATTTTCACCCTGTCTCCAACCTTGAGAAGGTGGTAGGCTTGCAGGTCCAGAGGAACCTGGAGGAAATAGATTATCTGGACCCTTTTCTGTCGCGTTTCAGACTGGGCTATAGTATTGATACAGCATTAATTGCACTTGTATTTGACCTACAACAGAATTAAGATGGGGGTGGTGCCTCCACCCTGACCATACCTGATTTTTCATTAGCCCTCAATACCATCAACCATGATATCCTTCTGAACTGGTTTAGGGGATTGGGTGTGGGAGGCACAGTGCTGTGTGGTTCTGTTCCTCCAAGTCAGTTGGTTTTGATGGAGAGAAATGTAGCCCTATATTTCTGATTTTCAGGTTCCTTTAGAGCTCTACCATCTCTCTGGTTCTATTTAACATGAAACCAGTGAATGAAGCCATCCATTAGTAAGGGAGTAAGTATCATCAGTGTGCTGGTGATATACAGCTTTACCATTCTATCCTTGGTCAATCAAATTATGCAAACAAGATTCCTTCAAAGTATCTGTAGACTGGGGATCTGGATGGAAAAATAACAAACTTCATCTCAATTTAAGCGTGACTGAGTGGCTAAAGGTTTTAATGCCTCCACCACTGCCCCTACATCTATAGATCCATCTTTAGTTATAGGCAAGGTTGCATTCTCCCAGACAAAATAAGTTGTCTCACAATTCCAAAAATTGTGTTTGCTCCAACACTGGAGGTTTTTAAGGAGAGGTTGGACAACCATTTGTCTGAAATGGTACAGGATTTCCTGCTTGATCAGGGGGTTGGACTAGAACACCTTCAAATTACCTTCCAACTCTGCTATTCTGTTATTCAGTGCACAATTTGGAGGCCCAAATTGGACTTGCAGCTCCTGCTTGAAGAGCAGGTTGCAGCTGTGAGTAAAAGGGCCTTTGAACAACCCCATCTTGTGCATTAATTGCACTCATTCCCGGATCTGGAGTCACTGTTCACTGTCACTCATGCCTTAGTTACCTGTCACTTGAATTGCTGACTTCAGCTGTACATGGGACCTCCCGTGAAGACCATCCAAATACTATAATTTCTTCAGAATGCAGTGGCATGAATAGTTATAGGTATACCTTAATGCACCCATGTAACATCACTGCTTTATGAACCACATTAGCTTTCTATTGGCTTCTGAGTGCAAATTAAGATACTAATTATCAATTACAATTTTTTTTATCATATTGTGATGGTTTTATGTTTATTAGTTATCTTGCTTTACTTTTTAATCCTATTTTGGCTGCTCAGCTTCATATTTAATGAACTGGGCAGCCAGAAAAAAATGTTTAAATAAATAAACAAATCCTTAAACAGCTGAAAAAGTTTGTAACCCTAGAACTTATTTTTGAATATGGTTCTTCACCTTGCTTTGATACCTATGTATGTATCGCCGCAATAATAACAATAATAAATTAAAGTTGGATGTTACTCGACTCTCAACAACTCTGGGCGGTTCACATCAAACAGAGTATAATAAAATAAATAAAAGATAAAAGAGATCTTATTTTGTTTTTTGCTAGGATATTCTAGCATTCTTGATGACCCTAATGCTGTTAATGCGTATGAAATTATTGTTAACAGCGATTCCACTTGCTATTCTCCATATTCAAACATATGTTGAAGCAATGTGTAATATTTTTCATATTTCCATAATTGTAAACACAGGAATATAATCTTTATCAGCATGACAAAAAAGCTGAAATAACATATGATTTATATAAATTGTGGGATACAAAATAAGCACTAAAAACAATTTTAAAAAATGCCACTGATTGAGCTAAGCCAAGAGAATCAAAGTTGGTCAAACTGCAATTATTTGAAAGTTGAAGTACTAGAGATCAAACATACCAAAGTGGGATCGATGTCTTCAATAGCCAAGAGTCTGTTATATATGCTGTGTACTTTCTCATATTTCATACGACTCTGCACAAATTAAAAAATATTTGAATAGTTTAAGCCCAAAGTGTCCAGCATAATAGTTTGACTGTATTTTTATGGAGATTACAATCTCTAAACATAGAGGAGGATTTCATTAACGTTTGAGAGAATAAAGAAATGTTTTGATTCACCTCTTCATAATCTGCATACGCAAAATAAAGAAGCATATTCTTTTTTAATAAAGTGCTGATTGCTCTTTCATAAATATTTGCTGCTTCATCACTGAAAAGTTTAGCGTTGTTCATATCCTAAAATAAGATCAAATAATGAAAAGAATTTGTCAGGCAAAATAATTAAAAAGGATAGTCAGAAAACAATTTTCAGCCATTTAAACCATGCTCACTGAAAAATTATTCTACCATTGTAAACTTAACTGGATTGCATATCAAAAACAAGCAAATTTGATTGGTTTCTAATTGGATATTGGAGTTCATTTTATATTTACTGGCTACAAACATTTTTGTCATACAAGTAGTCCTTCGATTACAACCACTTGTTTAGCAACTGTTCAAAATTACGATGGTGCTGAACAAAGGGCACTTACAACTGGTTCTTCAAATTCTGGCCATTGCAACACTCCTGCAATCATGTAATTAAAATTCAGATGCGCAGTGGTCAGTTCATTATTACGATCATGTGACAGCCACAGTCACATGATAATAATTTCAAGCAAAGTTAATAGCAAAGCCAGAAGGTAGTTGAAAATTACTCCCACATCCACTGCGTTTTTGTTCACTCATGCTCTGGAATTATTATCCATGGCATCCGTGCACCTGCCCATGATCCATAACATCTGATTGCAGCCCACCCCAGTCCCCTTCCAAAGAATTAAAGCATCTACCTGTAGAACCCTCTGCCCTGCAATGGAGTTCCCCTGCAGCACTAGAGTACCCACTGGCCCTCTTTCTTGGAATTCCTGCCTCTTCTCGTTTAACAACTTGCATGGGTCTGGGATTACAATAGCAACTGGAACTGGCAAGATTGCAGTCGTACTAAGTGATGTGGTCATGTGACATCACTCTTTAGGACTGCATCATTTAGTGATGGGACTTTCAATTGCCACTGTAATTATTGTAATAAATTCACAATATCAATTACTTTTGTTTCCATACAATTTTTCAATTATTTAAACCTGGATTAACATATTAAGTCAAATTGGTGTTGTATACTGTTATAATAACAGTGTTAATAATAAACAACAATGTGTAATAAAACACATAGATAACACAAAACAATGTGTTATCTATGCCAGTAGTGTACATGCAGATATTTCAACATTTTTTCTTACTCCTTTCTCAGCTAGCAGCTTGCTGGATTGTTCAAGATATTGTGCAGCTTCGTACCAGATATCAGGATGATGACCCAATACTAAGAGGCATTGTTCATATGCAAACATCACTAGCAGAAGACACAGAGACAATATTTATTTGGCATTTTGCAAAACAAATCATTACTTATTTAAATCACAATGTTTCTTCAAGCTCCTCACTAACCAATTTTGCATTGTTTCACTGAGAAATCACATCTTATTGTTCCCCAATAAGTCTGTAAATTTGAGAGCATTCTCACAAATGTACTTGTTTTGTATTTTCAGTAGGTTTTTTAAAGATTTAAAATTGTTGGTAACTCAAGCAACATCATATATTTAGCACACAAAGGAATCATTCTTGTATCCTGTAATCTAAGCAAAGGTAGATTTATTCTTCTATTTCAGAATTATCAGATTCTGTTTGCAAATGCCTTGCAGTCCCATCATGGAAGTGATCTGGGCAGTAAGATAAGACTTAACACACAACACAGTGCTCTAGGTTTAGAATCTAGACTCTATCAAAGTATCTGAAAAGCAAAACAACAACAACAACAACAAAACCACCAAAGTTACCTCTCTTTGTGATGAGGGTTTGGTCTTCGGTACGCAGAGGGTTACTCTTTTCCCACTGAATGTATTTTTTCCACATGTCTACCTGCTGTGCTTCCTGTGGAGTATTTTGTGGTGGCACAGAGGGAGCATTACGGTCCAGACCTTTCATCACAGTTTCATACTCCTAAAAGATAGGTAGATATTACAATAGTTAAAACAAAACAAATAATTCAATAATGTGTTTTGTTTTTAATATTTGAAAGTTGTTCTATTGGACATGTATTGCAGTTCAGTTTTTCACCACAATGTATTCATAAGAAAGAAAACAAAAATCCACCATCATCCGTACCTTAGCAACACGTCTAGCATTCATATAATCTCTACTACGATCTTCAATCATTTTTTTGGCTAAGTGGATATTGATTCCCTGGAAAAAGAGAGCAAGCTGTTAAACTCTGAAAACCTATATTTGCAGAGGTTCACTGAGACCTCCTATGTATTTTATTAAACAAGTTATATATGCCAGACACACAGTTCCCTTTTTACGACCTTCTAATCCAGGGGTGTCAAACTCAAAGCCCAGAGGCTGGATCCAGTCTGTGGGGTGCTTAGATCTGGTTCACGGGGCCGCCCTGGAAACAGCAAAGGACCAGCCTGCGGTGCCTCTGCCAGCAAAAACAGAACTGTTTTCGCTAGCAGAGGGTTGCAGGAGGCCATCGCAGCCAAAAACAGAACTCGGAAACCCATTTTCACTGGCAGAGCGCTCGGATCACCATAGGCACCCCAGACATGAGTGATGTTGAGCTGGCCACGTCCACCTGGGCCCCCTGAGGTCAAACAACTCTGATGTGGCCCTCAATGAAATTGAGTTTGACACCCCGCTCAAATCCCTTAATTCAGGGTTGCGTCAGGGCGAATGGATGGAGCTGAGCGTTTACTGGTCGGATGCCCATCCTGTCGCCACACAGAGTTCGCAGCAGATATTTTTTTCTTTGCACCCTGGGGGAAAAATATCTGCCACTACCTAGGACTGAACTCTCAACCTTCCAAGAAGCATGACCAGAAATGTATATAATTAAAGAAAACTTTCAAAAACTTTGACTAGGCCAGATTTCTTGTAAAAGGAAGGGAGGAAGGGTGGTTTCTTTCTTTTTTTCAGATGAAAAAAATTACCTTCACGGTTTTCAGTTTTTTGAATAACCAGCCACTGATTGTCAAGATAAGATATTCATATTGTTATAACTGTTACATAAACAATTCATATTAACTCCATCAACTTCTTTCAACTTTTAATAAAAGTAATAAAAATAAAGGCTTGAGAAGGCTTGAGAATTCTTATAAGTTAATTCTTATAAGGTGTCAGAAAACTAATTTCAGAAGTAATTCTGAATTCATTGTGATTAAGGCAAACAGATAATAAATGCTTAAGTTCAATAAACTTTGAAGAAGCATTAGAAGTCAATTAAATTCAGATTTGAATGTTATAAAAAATTAAAATCTACTTGTTTATGTTATGAAAAAGATTGTTCCCCAAAAGATGCATTAGCTATTCTTGAGCTAGAATTATCACAGAATATATACCTTGTGGCCAAAAGGATCAAAACTGTATCTGCAAACCAATGTTCCCATATGTAAATTCTGCGTCACTGAGATCAGGTACAAAAATCCATAGTCAAATGAGGATCCCAGAAATTTCAGTGGGATAGGACTTACTTTCTTACAAATTATTATTTTCTTTCTTTCTGAAGTTAACTCAGCTTTACCAAATAATGTATTAGCTTTCAAATTCTATAGACTGTTTATGATTTGAAATGATAAACAAAGCAACAAAGGGGGAAAGGAATATAAATGGCTGGTCTTAAATGCAGAAGACTGGTTTTAATTTTGAACAGTATGAGACAAGAGTCTATTCACTTTGCCTTATCAGAAAAAGATCCCACTGCAGAGGAATAAAATAGTTATGTTAGAGTCACTCAAGTTGGAAAGCTAGCATCTTTTCATTTACCTCTTCATACTTGTTATAATCTCGCCACAGCTGTTCAATGTTGATCATAGGGTTCACACAGCCTCGCTGATAAACCCTGCGGACAGCTGTAATCCTCTGGTTTTCTGCGTAGGACCCTACTGCTTCACTAAATAGTGAGGCGAGACAGTAATATGTCAGCAATTACACTTTGCAACCTGTATGAATATCAACATTGCATTAATTAACACAAAAGAAAAAATTATTGTACTTACACGCCTTTCAAAAAATTGATGTAATCCACCCAGATCTATATAAAAAGCAGTCAAAATTTAGTTTGTCATAACTGTTCAGTAATTAACAAAAATTATTTCCAAAAAATATATAGAAACCTACCTGATATGACATTATTTCCATGCCAATTTTATCTAGAGCAAAATCATACGCTTGAGCCATTTTTTCTCTGCAAAAAATACACAGAAAATACACAATTAAACTTGCATGGAAAAATATTTATTATGTTCTATTACTTTAAACAAGCAGGTTATCATACATAAAAATACTATTCCAAACTTTTCATAGGGCACAGTCTGACATGTGTCAAGAGAATCTACATTTTGGGAAGAATTCCCTTATCAAGGAACCTACATGTTGCATTTTGAAAGGATTTTTTAAAAGTAGATTGAGATTTGAACTTCTTTGGGAAATAACATAGGGTTTAGAAAGAGCTGAAATAAAGCAGTTTTAATAATATTAAGACGTTTTGCTGTTTATTGGCAACCTTACTCTTTACATTATTATACAGTCATATAATTGAAAATAGTGGTAGTTCTTGTTCAGTGACTACAATTGAGACAGACAACTCAGTTATTAAGTGAATTTTCTCAGCTTTTCAAAGCTTTCCTTTGCTTCACATATCTAGGAAGGTCATAAAAGCAAGAACTGATTACAAAGCTATTTTTTTCATCATCAATTTAACTGTGAACAGTATTAAACAAGGTAGTCACCAACAGACTACCTGTTCTGCAAAGTAAGGTGAAATAAGGTTTTAAAAGTAACAATGAGAATGATTACACTTCAAACAACTTTCAGGTTAATTCAGACTGCTTTAAACTGATGGCTGTCTAGACATTTGATTCTCCAAAGAGCAGGAAGCTTGAAAATAATTCAGAGTAGTTTGGAGTGAGCTAGATGCTCACAGACTAACTATAATGATGCACAACTATTTGCCACATTTTAAACCACTGAATCAAGAAAATTAACTTTGTGGTATTGTTATACCAGAGACACCACTGAGCAATAGGGTAGTTCCAACGTTATTGTTGCTTCTACATAAACTAAAAAGTAAAAGCAGGAGGTGAGAAAGAGGGGGAAGAGGGAAGTACCAGTCCTGGGTCAGCAGTGTTATAGCAATACACTCTAAGTCTAAGCAATCCTCCTACAGTGCTGAGTCATCCATTTGTGCCATGGTATGTCCATGTGAAGAATTGACCTTGGCAGAGTTATCTATTTCTTCCTAGAAATTCTTCTTATTTCTTCTTCTCAGGCCTAGAAGAAGTAGCCAATAAACCATATCAACTTACTTATAACTGGGTAGCTTCCCTTTTGTTTCTCGCACATATGAAAGGTAGCACTTCCACAAGTCAATGTGTAAGACTTTCATAAGGCATCGCTGAAACAGCTATTTATATTGAGAGAAAAAAGAAATAGTAGTCCATCAGCAGATCAGAGTAGATTCTTGTTTCACAAATTTGAACAAACTTCCTCAATTTTGAACAAAATACAATGATCACCCTCTACGTTTTTTTTAAAGAAACTTGGGCAAAGCTTCATGAATTATTCTCAGTCTTGATCATTTTTAACCAGTGTTAAAATAATAGAGCTGTAAACTGCAGCAATATGAAAGAAAAGATTGACAGTATCCAATACTGGAGTCTTACATGTTCTGATTTTCTAAATGGAAATTTGACTGTCACTTTATACACCTTAAAGCATCAGAGGGACTTCACAGAACATATGGACTTTGTTACTCAGATGACTGTAGTGGAATATAAGGATATCTTTGAAGGAAGGCCAGGAACTCGATACTAATTTAGAGCACAGCTGCATATTTATTGAAGACATTTTTCTAAATAATCCATGTATGTCTCATCAACAAGGTATCTAAACCAAAGTACTGTCCCCAAATCAACCGTGGCATAGTTTAAGGCTCTTAAGTAGTTTTTGAGGAGGGATACAAAGGCATCCCATTCATATTCCAAACTTTGTAGTGAAAGAGGCATTGAAACCACCATGTTTCATGACATTGTCTGTTTTATGCCAAAACTCATGAGCTGTTAGCCGAATTAAATATCCTGGTCAAATTGGTCAATTATATTTAAAATACTTCGTTTTAACTTTTTCAAATGAGTCTATCTATTTAAGTAAGGTGAGTAGCATCTGTTTGATCTGTTTTGCTAATTTGCTAATCAGTATTATATATGTGTGTGCAATGTGTTTTATGGAAAGATCATTAACCACAATAAAGATTCTTGTCTTGTTCAGCAGGGCTTGGTAGTATGAAGGTCAAAACAAATATTTCATCAGGTTCACGTTTCCCAGTCAGCTTCTAGGCCCAATTCAAAATTCTTCTGTCTTTGCAAGCCTAATTCATATCCCTCTCTAAACTGTAAGATTTTAGATGAAGTAGAGACGTAGGGCCTTCTCAATGCTATACCCTCTTATATTTAAATGTATACTTTCACTTGTCAGATTAAATTGAAAAAAGTGAGGAAAAACAGAAATGTGTGGTATTTGTGGAAAGGCATCAAATGCAATATAAACCCAATCTAGCTAGAGCCTATCTGATTTTATTTCTCTGCCAAGTAAAGCTTGATGCACATCCCATGGTATTTTAACTTTATATAGGTAACAGTTTTAATATTTTAAAGCATGTTGTATTTATGTTAATGTTTATATTTATTATGAGCAATGAACATAATAGACTAAGCACATTGTAGTTTTCCTGTGAACAACAAAAAAGCTATTTGCTCCTGCCCTCCTTTGTGATTTCTTTTTTAAACTTTCCAGTGTAGCCTATTTCCTTGGGATTATCTGATGTTAAAATGCTCAAATATGTCCAATCTTGTTTTGCATGCATGTTAACTAGAAAACATATATAAAACATCTTTTTATGAATTGTTAAGACAGCCATTTTTCCAACTTGGGCAGCTGCTTCCAACATGCATAGGAAATACATGAAGCCAAGTGGGTGAACATGCATATTTTGAAGCAGCCCCAAGCACCTGAAGAAAACATGGTTGTTTTGAGGTTTGAGGGGAGAGCTTCTTCTATTGTACTCTCACATGACAGTTATCAGAATGGCTGTAAATTACTTTTTTTTTAAAGCCTTTCAGCCAGTGTTGATCCAGGCAACTACTTGGACAAGTCTCTGTAATTTTCTTGGCCAGTTTTCGGAAATGTTTTGTTATTGCCACCAGGGCTGAGAGACAGTAATTGGTCCAAAGTCACACAGCTAAGATGGAACCAGAACTTAAGGCCTCCTGGTCTGAGGCCTTAATCAGTTCATCAAACTGTCTCTTAACAGTTACTATTGTACACAAATTGATATAAGCAACTGTAGAGGCCACTCTAAGCTCTATTGTCTACTGCTTTTATGTGTCAACCATCATTTCTTCTTCCCATCCATTGGGCTCTTCATGTTAATAACATATGGTGAAAAATTTTTCCATAACTATTTTGATTATTTAGTAAGTTGTTCCAGGAGTGTCATAAGGCAAAAAGTATAGCTATGGTTCATACTAGAATGTGAGCTTCAAAGATAACAACTTTGATACAGAAGGACATTTGTGAGAACAGGAACATGTATGTAGCTGGAGTGATTCCCATAATCTTTGGTCAAACAAGCATGTTTTGTATGAATTATTTATGGAAATCATATATAACATGTGGAAGTACTGATTCTCATACATACAAGGACCAACAAGTTTAATGACAACCCATTCATTCCTGAGGGTCTCATTATGTCTATACCATATCACAATGCTAAATACAAATACCTTAATATGAATACCAATGCTAAACATGAATACCTTAAACATCTTCCTGTGTTTCCCACTTTTCTACATTTTGTATAACGAACAGCCATATGGAACATTTCATTCATGATCCCTCAAAAAAGCTACCAACTTAGCTCAAGGTAGGCACATAACTCATTCTCACACTAGAGAAAATACATATTCTAATTGTTATTAGTTTGATTTTTTAAAAATTAATGTATACATAGAAGCTTACCTTTTCTACTTTGTCATAATTTTTTGCTTTTATCTGAAAAACAAAACCAAACCCTCAAATAATTAGATCAGCCTTTCATCAAGTATGAAAAAAACTATTTATTAGTTGGAATAGACTTGGCTTTTTAAAAAAAAATGAACTGCAAAATAATTGACAAGTTAATGAAGGGTTTTGAAAAAGCTAGTATTACTTTCAGTAGACAAGGATATATTGTGAGAAAATATATATTGTGATATATTTCAGTTACATTAAAATTTGCTTAAGAATGTGGTATCCTCCTGATAATCAAGCATAAAGATTAATATTATTTATAACATATTGTAGTAATATGGAAGGCAATTTTAGAACTCATGTTTCACAGTAAGTTAGAGTTTATATTCAGATAGTTATTGTAGAAAACAGTAATCCTTTATTAGTTTAAATTCTAAGATTTAAGAACAAATATATGTTGTTTTATAACAATTTAGTGACTTTCTAATAGCTGATTAAGATGCTTATTATAGCTGATACTACAGATGCCAAAGCAGCTTTTGATGTTCATTAATAATAACTATAATACAAAACTTCATGAAACAGATCCCTTCAGTGTCTCAGGACATGGAAACAGCTACACACACACACACCCCGCCCCACAAAGCTGCTTAGTTACAACATGCATCTAACACACAAATGAAATAAATATTGGAAACGTCTCTGCCATGTAATATTCAAAAGGCTTAAATATTTTTTGGGAATACACAAAACAGTCATTTGTTTCAATGTATTGATAAAATATAGCTGATAACTCCTCATACAATATTTGATTTCAAAGTTAAAATTAAGGTTAAAAACAGAGGCCATGGGGGGAAGGTTTTGGTTCAAACTAAAAGCAACAAGGGATTGGAAATCACTGTGGAATTTAATAGTAGGATGTTCTATCAATGATACATCTTGGAGTTCTGCAATATTAGTTCTAGTATGAATCAAGTACTGTAGTGAAGAAATTAATGTAAATACTTCAGGGGGTTGCATCATTGCAAAGGAATGTGAAAACCTAGGAACTTGTGCATTTTTTAAATTCTAGGCAGCATTGTAATAATTAAAGACTAAGCCATGAGGAGGAAACTTAAAAATACCATCACTTCCAGTATCTTTAAACTACATTGGGCTTCACAGGAGTGAATAATAAATGTCTAAAAAGACAAGTGAAGCAGCAGAAGTTAATGAAATGAAAGGCATCTCTGTGTAGGGATGGAATAACTGTAATGATGCTGCCACTGGGGAAGGTTCAGAGTGTAGGAAGGCAAGTCAGCCTGCTGATTCTTTTGGCTAAGCACTGCCTGCAATCACTCTATGGGATTGCAGAGAGGGCTTTCTTAGCGTTGCAAGGAGATGCTGGAATATCTGGGACCTTCTGCATGCAAACCTCATGTTCTACAGCTGAGCTTCAGTGACAATTATATAGCAAGGTAAATAATTATAAGCATTTAAGCCAGCAGGATACTCCACATCATCTGCAGGCATTTAAAAATAAAACATGTTTAAACTTAAAAGTTTATAAAGCTGAGAATTAACCAGGGTGAACAGATTCTTTCACTCATCAATGTAAAGAAATAGAAATAATACTTAATATCAAGAAAATACCACTCCTCTGCAAACACTACCTGCTTATTTGTGTTCTAAATCAGATATGTTCAACCCACTGCATGCAGCTCTGGGCAGCTAATGGTGCTGCACAAGGTTGCAAACATTTAACATTATTATGTGATTTATATAAAGATTAACAATATTATATATTTTATATGTGGCTCAGGACAATTCCTCTTCACTCAATGCAGTCCAGGGAAGCCAAAAAGATCGGACTCCTATGCTCTAAATCAGGGGTGTCAAACTTGTGTCGACACAGTGGCGTCACGTGACATATCAGGACTTTTCCCCCTTTGCTAAACTGGACATGGGCGTGGCACATCTGGCCCCAGGGCCACGAATTTGACAGCCCTGCTCTAAATTATCCTGAGCAGCAATTTCTCAATTGGTTACCCTCATAATATGTTGGGAAACCACACAGCTTTCGAGGAGATTATGGGAATTGTAATCCAATAGATCTTTAACCACCAAATTTTTAAAAATGTTCTGAATTCAAAATGTTTATATGTAAAAAAATGATGTACAGATAGGACATCTTAATGAATATTTTGTTTGCACTGACTGGCATGAATGCTAATTGTGTAAAAATATATCAATATTCTTTCAAGAGAAGAACTCTGTAGTAGAATTTTGTAATCTGTAAGCTTTTACTAATTGAAGAATGCAGAATCCCCTTAAACATACATCCAAAATTATGATTCTATGTTTTTTAATTCATTGTTCTACATTGGAATTATTGAGTCTGTCATCTGCACCTCTATAACTGTCTAGTTTGGTTCTGCAACCCAACAAGACAGACACAGACTTCAGAGGATAATTAGAACTGCATAAAAAACAATTACTACCAACCTCCTTCTATTGAGGACCTGAATACTGCACGAGTCAAAAAGATGGCTGTGAAAATATTTACAGACCCCTCCCATCCTGGCATAAATTGTTTCAACTCCTACCCTCAAAACGACGCTAGAGCATTGCAGACAAGAACGACTAGACATGAGAACAGTTTTTCCCCGAACGCCATCACTCTGCTAAACAAATAATTCCCTCAACACTGTCAAACTATTCACTAAGTCTGCACTACTATTTATCTTCTCATCGTTCCTATCACCCATCTCCTCCCACTTATGACTGTATGACTGTAACCTTGTTGCTGGTATCCTTACGATTTATATTGACTGTTTTCTAATATGATTTGATTGCTTATTTGTTCCTTATGACTATCATTAAGTGTTGTACCTTATGATTCTTGATGAATGTATCTTTCCTTTTATGTACACTGAGAGCGTAAGCACCAAGACAAATTTCTTGTGTGTCCAATCAGACTTGGCCAACAAAGAATTCTATTCTATTCTATTCTATTCTATTCTATTCTATTCTATTCTAT